>WOXC01005786.1:0-163751 GCA_011680675.1 Gymnobelideus leadbeateri
GCGATTCGTCCTTGGTAAGTCTGCAGGCTGGGGCTTTTTCTCTCTCTGGTGTAGTCTGCTTGCCTGCTCTTAGGTCTGATCTGTGCAGACCCCAGGCGCTCTGCGCTCGACCTGTGCGGACACTCTGGGCAACCTCCTGTGCTGGATTCTGCCACACTCTGTCTTCCACTGGGCTTCGTCACTCCGGAATCTGCTCAGATTTACCCTTTTGGACTTAGTGACAGAGGAGCTCAGCGAGGTTACTGCTTCCTTTCCGCCATCTTGGCTCCGCCCCCCTACAGATTTATACAAAAATTATTTACAGAAGTTCCATGGTGCTCCTGTATCAGAAGCAAAGACCCTTTTATCAAACGGGATTATAACTAGGGCTGTGCTAAATTCAAAAGGATTGGATCCCTTTGAGAGAGTCTAGAGTCCATTTGTTCAGATTGGGTCAGGGGTTAAGGGATTCAAAGGGTCAATGCTAAACCCTGAATGTACATTTATTAAGTGACTCCTGGGAGTAGAACATTGTTCTAGGTCCTGAGAGGGATAAAATTCTGATAAAGCATAGTCTTAGCTCTTTACACAGCTATATACACAAATGACATATTTTTAGCTTTAGGTTTTAGGTTTAGGTTTTGATCAGGATCTCTACTCCATTTCTGCCCTAAATGACGTGACTTTGCATCTCTTCACTATCCTTCTCTACTAGATATATTCCATTGTTAGTATTTGTCTTAAAATTTGTGTTGAACAAAATCCAACAGTATAGAGGGGATCTGACCAGGGCAAAGCTCTATAGAACCATCCCATCCTTTAACCTATACTTCTATTAACCTAGCCTGATGTTGAATTACTTCTTTTGTTTCCCCCATCATACTGTCAACTTAGTGCTTAAGCCACTAAAACCTTTAGTGTCTTTTTACATTAGCTATTGTTAAGTCAGGTCTATTTCTTCTGTTTGTATGGTTGATTTTTTTGAGGATAAGTGAAAAATCTTTAAATTAATTTCTATTAAGCTTCATCCCATTAGTTATGCCTTAATATCGGATCCTTTTGTAATCTTCTTGGATCCAAGACTCCGAGTAATGGACAGTAAAAGTCAGGTAGAAATTGCAGTGATCCAAACTCTTTCTTCCAAAGAATATGACACACTTCAGGGTTTTTCTCTAAGTCTATTGGGCAGAGAACAGATTAATTAGGTTCCATCACTGGTGAGATTCCAGAGAAGGTCTATTGTTCTGGTGAGGGTTATGAGATAATCCAATATAGCTTACATTTATTTAGCTCTAACTCCATGCTAAACAATGCTAAGTGCTTCACAATTATCTCATTTTATTCTCATAACAGCCCTGTGAAGTAGGTGAGTTTACATTTTACATATAAGGAAACCGAGGCAAACAGAGGTTAAGTGATTTGTCTATGGTCATATAGCTAATAAGTATCTGAGGCCAGATTTGAATTCAGATCTTCCTGACTCCAGTTCCAGTCCCACCCACTATGCCACCTAGGGTATATTCTATATGAGGATCAATTGATAAGATCTGGGAATATTTTGCTAATAGAATGGATGGTTTAAGACAGTGGGGGTGGGAGACATGATAGCTATTTGCAAGTATCTAGAGATCTAGAATGTGAAAGTGGATTGGGGTTTGTTCTGTCTGGTTTCAGAAGGCAGAGACAGAATCAATGATTGGACAATACAAAGAGGCAGATTCAATTTTGGTGCAAGGAAAATCTTCCTTATGATTAGTCACATTCAGAAGTTGAATGGACTGACTTTAGATGATGTGCGTTCTTTCTCCTTGGAGGTATTCTGGAAGAAATTGGATGGCCATTTGTCCTCCAAAAGAAAAAAAGAATAGAAGAGTCAGGTTCTAAAAAGAAGAACTCCAGGAGAAAGTAGTTGACAAGGCAAGGTAAGTAAGCAAAGGTAAATAACACAAAGTAATAAAACAAGTATCAGCAAAATCTGGAAAGATTTGTATGAACTGATGCTGAGTGAAATGAGCAGAACCAGGAGAACACTGTACACAGTAACAATAGCATTATGTGATGACTGACTTTGAAAGTCAATGACTGACTTTGATAGACTTAGCTCTTCTCAGCAATGCAAGGATCTTAGACAACTTCAAAAGACTCATAACGGAAAATGCTATCCATATCCAGAGAAAGAACTTTGGAGTCTGAATGTGAATGGAAGCATACTATTTGTTCTCTTTTTCTTTTGTTGTTTTGTTTTGCTTCTTCTTTTTTGTGGTTCCTCCCATTAATTCTAATTCTTCTTTACATCATGACTAATATGAAAATATGTTTAATATGAATGCATAAGTAGAGCTTATATCAGATTGCATGTCATTTTGGGGAGGAGAGAAGGGAAGGGAGGGGGAGAAAATTTGAAACACATCTGGAAGTGAATGTTGAAAACTAAAAAATAAATTAATTAATTAAAAATAAAACAAGTAACATGTTAGCAAGAGAAGGAAAAAGAAGTAAGGTGGGGTTGTTAAAGCTGTTGAGAAGTGACAAAATGCATTGCAAAAAAGTTATCAGATCAATGAAATGCAGAAAAATATACAGAAGAAAGATTTCAGAAAAGGACATGTAGACCAACAGGATGCTTTTGCTATTTTCTCTTTAAAGTTAATATGCTCTTAAGAAAAACCAACTGAACTCTATTTACTAGAGGCCACAATTTCATGTAAAAAATTAAATAAATAAGATAATACATTTTTGCAACAGGAGTAACTTGAGGTCATTGAAAATACCATAATTCCTTTTCTGTAGCTCCTTGAGTATAGGGATCTTTATTTTTGTCTTTTTATCCATAGCAATTGGCACAATACCTGGCACATAGTAGGCATTCAATAAATGCTTGTTGAATGGAAAATAAAATGCCATGATCTTGCTAGATCCCCTTCTCCAATTCATTTCTAGACCCATCTCTTTGGCTATCTGTAGTTCCTGTCTAAGATAGCTGTAGTGATGGGTGGCTAAGTGAGGTGTCCATCTGAGTGGATGGCATAACCTGGACAATGCAGTGAAGGAGAATGTAGGAGCAATGAACCACTTTAATCTGTAGTAAGATAAATTTAAGTGAGTACAAGAAAAATAATAGGAAAAGTTTATAGGTGTTGGAATGAATCACACACAGAGAAGTTATTCAATGTTCTTCAACAGTGTTTAAAAACAGAATGAATGCCCACTTCTCTGGAATGCGCTAGTTGTGGTCTTTTTTGCAAATCAGGACAGGGAGCTCTGGAACCTCTGGGCTGGGGATGTAGTCCTGTTTGGTGAGTGTATCATGTGGCTACGAGTATAAATCATCATGACCAGCCATAATTCACACTTCAATCTGGCCATTTTCTTGCTATCTATCCTTCCTGTCAATGTATTCTTCAGACTTCTAGACCTTCCCATCTATCCTGCCACAGTGTGCATCTGCTTCCCATTCTCTCACCTTCTAAATAAAATACTGCCATTGCTACTGAAAAAAAAACAACATCATGTTATCCAACTCACTTATAACTCCACTCACCAGCTCCGTGACCCACTCAACCAAAACACCCCTCCCTGGCCACCACTCCCTTAGACCTATTATTATTATTGTAATGTAGGCTTCTTGAGGGTAAGGACTATTTTGTTTTTTTCTATTTGTAACCCCAAAAGTTAGCTCAGTGCTTGATACATATTGTTGTTGTATTTCAGTTGTTTGTCAGTCATGTCTGACTCTTTATGATCCCACTTGATGTTTTTTTGGGCAAAGATGCTAGAGTGATTTGCCATTTCCTTCTCTAGCTCATTTCATAGACCAGAAAACTGAGGCTAACAGGATTAAGTGACTGACCCAGGGTCACACAGCTAGTAAAGTGTCTGAAGCCAGATTTAAACTCAGGAAGATGAGTCTTCCTGTCCCTGGGGCTGGCACTCTATCTACTGTGCTACCATTAAGGGCTTATAAGTGTTCTCATTCACAGACAATATCAAATCAAAATTCTTTTCAGTGAAGTGACACTAACATTATAGAATTTTAAATAAGATTTAGAAAACATTTGAAAATCATCATAAGGCCAGGGCCTAAAAAGTCAAGAAGTGGGTTAGTGATTACTTTAATTAGTCCTAGTGCTCTATTTTGACTTTGTTTTGCATGAACAGTGGTAGCTATGAGGAAACAATATGTTCAGTTGCAGGCATAGCCTAATGTAATAGAGAGAGGGTATTTGAGGAGGATCAGACAAAACCATGTAGGTAACATCAGTATGGAGAGACATACAGGGTCACATGAGTAGAGATTTAGAGCTGGAGGTGATCATACAGTTCAATTCCTTCATTTTGAATAAGGGGAAATTGAAATTCACAGAGGTCAGATCCCTTTACCTTATAAACAAAAATAATCCAAAACTAATGACCCTCTCAGGGTTCAACCCATCTATTACCCACATTGTGAGAAAGTGAGAAAAGAGCAAGTAGAATGTGGCATAGCACCAGGAAGGCTGGCGTTGAGTGGGTGCTCTGTGTGCCTTGAGTCTTCTATGGTATTTTTGAAGGCCTGCCAGGAGACCTGATGCACTAGTCAATTTGGCTCTGGTAATGCCACTTGAGTTAGCACACAGGGCAGCATGAGGTAACTGCTCCTATGATTATAAGAAATAATCATGGTAGCATTAATAGATATTAGACTGGGAATATTCAGAACCATTGTGATAATTAGTTTGAGAAGGAAGACTTAAGAGTAAGCAATGCTTCTTTGCGTTATGGTACCACGAGGAGACAAGATACATCAGAACAAATCAGAAGTCACAATGGCCCACATGAGGTCAAATGGAAAAACAAAACAAAAAACCCCATAGAAATACTTCACTTCAGATGATACTAACCCCTAGAGTGGACAAACTATGAATACTCATGAAATGGACTGAAAACATGAATGCTTTTTAATATGTCCCAGTCATATATATGCATGGAATTTGATACAAATCTCGCCAATTACAGACAGGAATATGCTTGAGTTATCTCCACCTGGCAAGAACCAAATCTTGGTAAATTTTCAGTGTGATTGTGAGCATTTGCACCTTAAAATTTGGTAAATGAGACAAATCTGACCTTGATGCATCATTTTGTTGATTTTCTAGACTTAAGACAGTGATGGAAAATGTGAATAATGAAGATCAAGCTTAAAAGTGTCAAGGCATACATTATTTTTGTGTGTATGTGTGGGGAAAGTGGGTTGCTACACACAACAGAATATTCCTGGCTCTAGAAAAGGTAAGATATTTCTTATTTTCAACAATTTCCTCAACTCTAAGCCACCTAACCATGTATTCCGGAGAAATGCAGGGCAATAAGGAGAAATAACTTCTTTCATAATTCTAGATAAGCTGAAATAAGAGTGGAAACTGAGGAATTACATTCATTCATTCATTTATTTATTTACTTGTATATTTATTTATTATTCATTCATTTATTTATTTTTGCTTTTTGGAGGGGGTAAGGTATGGCAATTGGGGTTAGGTGACTTGCCCAAGGTCATATGGCTAGTAAGTGTTAAATGTCTGAGGTTACATTTGAACTCAGGTCCTCCTGACTCCAGGGCTGGTGCTCTATTCACTGCACCACCTAGCTGCCCCAGGAATTACCTTTAAAGAGTGAAAAGCCAAAGAATCTGAAAGTATCAAAAAGCTTTACTTAATACAAAATCTAGAATTAAGAAATGAAGCATTTTTAAAAAGCACTTACTATGTGGCACTTGGGGATACACTTAGGAAAGAAACATGTATTCCCTAACAAGGAAATGGATGGGAAAAGTAATGCCAATGTCTTGAATGATTTTGTAAAGAAGATAGGAATACACAGAATGGAATTTCAAAAAACCCTTTTTAAAGTGAAATTCCATGAATCCAACTAACAGGTCAAAACAGAGTAATTAAAAAGATACACATATTTACTATGGGGCAGTTAGGTGGTGAAGTGAATAGAGCACTAAGGCTTGGAATCAGAAAGACTCATCTTCCTGAGTTCAAGTCTGGCCTCAGAAACGTACTAAGTGTGTGACCCTGGGCAAGTCACTTAACTGCATTTGCTTCAGTTTCCTCATCTGCAAAAGGAGCTGGAGAAAGAAATGGCAAACCACTCCCAGTATCTTTGCCCAGAAAACCCCAAATGGGGTTATAAAGAGAAGGACACAATTGAAATGACTGAACAATAGCAACATGTTACCATAATCATCAAAAGAAAAAAATAACATATTTCCCCATAATATTTAACCAAGTGCAAAATTTTATTAAACCTGCACACAACAGGATATGCTGTGGCTATTGCCACAGTAACAGCAATGGAAGGAAAGGTGAAGTTATTTAGGAATACTGCAAAGGACAGAAGGAACTATTCCCCCAAAGTTCCTAAATTTTAGCTCCTGTGATACTACTAGCTAGCATATACTGCAGAGAGATCAAAGAAAGAGGAAAAGCCCAATAGGAGAAGTGGATTGAATTATTGAATACTTGGAGAGTATATTGAAAGATTATAACATATAGCCAGTGCATTCATTAGGACTCTTGAATACCATAACTCCCAGGTAAAGATAATAGAAAAGAAATGTATGGAACTGGACCTAAAAAACAAAAAGTACAGTAGAAATTCTTGTTACTCTTAATCAACATTGAAAGTAATACCCAAAAGGTCAAAGCAATATAATAAATCAAAGAAGGATAAAATATAGAAAAAGCAATTCAACATCAATCAATTATACTCAAGAGGCTTGAAAAACAAAGACAGAAGAACAGAGGCAGTATGTGAAAAGAGGAGGAGATGGAATGTTTATGGGAAAAAACTAAAACTTTTTTTTTTCCAAAAAAGAAATTCATTTAAGATGCAAGATGGATTAAATACAAAGTGAAAATATTCCATACCATTAACATAATGAATGACAGTGTGGTTCTATCAAGAGAGGTGATTGAAATTAGCTTCTATGAAAACCTAGAAGGCAAAGGTCTGCATAAAATTCGGTATTATTAGTTCAAACACTTAAGGTGGCAAATGAATTAGCAGCAAAGATTGATCAGTTTTCTATCTGAGAGTCTGATACTAGTGTAATGGCAGGGCGGGGTGGGCTAGGAAGGGCAGCTGGGGTATATGCAGACTCCATCAGTTTGCTCACATGCCTTTCTACATGGATGTCTGGCTTCTGGGAGAACTGTGATGATGTAAGGGAAATACCCTGGAGAGATGATATTGAATATGTGGACAAAAAATGATTCTGGTCGGTTAACCATATTGTTGGAAAGAGCCTTTTTTGATTGATTATGTAGCCAAAACTATTGGCATCTTCAAAATGACCTGAGTCAGCTTTGGCTATCTCTTCTTTTGGCTTTATTCATATTTGGAACTTAGTGAGTCTTCCTCTCATGTTTTCCATTGAGAGACTATGCTCAAATGGGAAAGGTCTCAGGGGCTTTGTTCCCATTGAGGCCATGTGACCCTTAAGAAACAAACTTGAGTCCTTGACCTTTTCATTCATTCTTTTGCATCCAAGGTACAGAGAGTGGAATCTCCAACTTTGTCAGGAAAGTAAACTACAGGAAGTCAAGAAATGGAGTCCTGGAGGTATACTAGCTCAGCATTGATATACAGAGAAGCAAGGTGTGATCTTTGACAAGGACCTTCAGTGGAAGTGGAAAGGTCTAACAGCCATGCCACATCTGGATGTAAACTTTGTAGGACCAATGATATTTAGGAAATGAGTTAAATTTTCTTATCTAGAAACTGAGCTACTCCACAGAGACTGAGCTGATATAGGGAAGAGTATACTTAGGAGGTACTGAGGGAAATGTTGAACTTTTATAAAAATTTTGGCTACATTTTTGAAGTAAAAATCCCATTGTAAAATTTTTTGGTGAAGTCATTAAGTGGAACTGGTATGCCAGTCAATGACTCTTACTAAATGGGAAGAGAATATAGCAGGGAGGGTTTTGACACAATGAAAGAGAAAACATTCCACAAACCTCAGGGAGTACCCTCAAAACCTGAGGATTAATGTAGCAGGCCCAAAGAAATGGGTCAGATAATATATGTTAGACTCTCTTAAAGGAAGATTTCACATATATTTCCAAAGGATGAGGATACTAATTACTCCTTCAAATATAGCCTAATTACTCTTTTTTGTACTTTATACAAAGTACTTACAGTTTATATAATTTAAAATATCTATATACACTTACATGAAAACAATTTATTGACCAAGGAGCAAAAAGGCCTTCTCAAAAATACCCAAGGGCATAAAGCATAGCTTGTTACTGATGTAATGACTGCTGGACAAATGCCATCTGCCTTAACTGATTATTACAAAACTTTGACTTGGTTATACACTCTATGTAGCTTAGTCATGCACTACAAGTATATATAAAAACAGATCCATGTACAATGAGAATGCCAGATTATGTTCACAAAGGACATTATTTTCTACTTAATATACGCCATCAACACAATAATATCAGGGACATTTGGTATAAAATATGGACTCTTTCAGGGAGACAATTTAAACCCAGTATGGTTCTGCTCAGCCTTAAACCCATTATCATTATTTATGAATAGAACTAAGTATGTGACTTTCAAGACAAAGAGAGAATTATACTAAAACATTATATCAATCATTTGATGCATGCAGATGACACCAATTTATATAGCTCCACTGGGGGGAAAACATGTTAAAAGCTAATTTATCCTCCAGAAACTCTCTTTTGATATCAAAGTGTCATTTGAACTCATTAAGTGTAAAATTCTTAATGTGCTTTAAAGAAAAAATGAGATAGAAGGATTTGAGCTTAAATCCGGAGGTCAAAATTTAGCCAATAGATGAAGGCAATACTTAAAAATACCTTGGTCTTCTCCAGCTAAGAAATATCAAGCATAGGGAGAAAGCTAAGGCTTTATATGTAAAAATTCTCAGAAAACAAGAGTAAAGGCCAAGGCTGACAATAGGTATGTACCAATGGATTTGTAAAATAAATCAGAAAACGTTGTATCTCTAGATAGATATTATGGAATGGCTAAGATCCAAGAATGGAATCAAAAGACACTTCATGGGCAATATCCACAGGAACTCAACCAACAGTATGTCAACAAAGAAGCACTGAAGAAACGTCTGAGTTATGCAAATTTGTTTTTAGAAATGGTAGCAATTCAAAATCAGGTCATTGCCATCAGAAATTATAAAAAAAGCCCTGGAGTCAGGAGGACCTGAGTTCAAATCTGGCCTTAGACACTTAACACTTATTTAGCCATGTGACCTTGGGCAAGTCACTTAACCCCAATTGCCCCTCCAAAAAAAAAGAAATTACCAAAAAAAAACCCAGATTTTTTTTTCCTGGGGTGGCTTCGTGGTGCATTGAATAGAACAACAGCCCTGGAGTCAGGAGGACCTGAGTTCAAATCCAGCCTCAGACACTTAACACTTACTAGCCATGTGACCTTGGGCAAGTCATTTAACCTCAATTGCCCTGCCCTGCCCTGCCCCCTACAAAAAGCAAAAATCCAGATTTATTGGTTGATGTAGATTATGCAATGAGGTGGAGGAAATGAAAATATTTCGTGATCTGTGGGTTGAAAAATATAACATCTACCAGATATCCAGAAAAAACATAATTAGGTGGCTTGAATCATAGACTGAAAGTCCACTATTCTTTTATAAATTAACACTATAAATCACCATACTATACAAACTTCAAAATATACTCGAGTTCAAAAAATAAACTACCAGAATTGGAGCATCATTTAAACACAGGCATACTAATGCATTATTAGTGGAGGTGTAAATTGGTCCAGCTCATCTGAAAAACAATTTGGAATTATGCCCCCAAAGTCCCTAAACTGTAGCCCCTTTGATACTACTAGTTGGCATATACTGCAGAGAGATCAAAGAAAGAGAAAAAGACCAATATCTATCAAAATATTTGTAGTAACTCTTTTTATAGTAGCAAAAAAACCCAAAAAACCAAAACTTGGAAACTAAAGAAAAAGACCAATATGTGCAAAAATATTCACAGCAGCTCTTTTCATAGTAGTAAAAGAAACCCCTCCGAATCAAAGATGAAAACTAGGGATGTCCATTTATTGAGGAATGGCTAAACGAACTGTGGTATATGAATTTAATAGAATATTATTATTCCATAACAAAGATGAAATGGATAGTTTCAGAGGAAACTAACATTTATGAACTGATTTAGAGTCATGTTAGCAGGATTTATAGAAAAAAAATATACATTGACAATATTATAAAGAAAAACAACCTTGAAAGTCTTTAGAATTTGGATTAATGTAACAACAAACCATGATTCTAGAAGCCTGAATAGGACTTAAAATTCAGAATGAGACAAAGATTTTTGGACGTGGTCAATGTGGGTATTTGTTTTGATTAATTTCTCTTACTCATGGTTTTCTTTTTTATTCTTCAATTTTGGGGGTGGTGAATATAGAGTAAAAGAATAAGTGCTTATTAATCAGGAAAAAATAATACAATGAAATTTTTCAAAAGAAAGGGCACCATAATATTTTATATAAAGCACCAGGAGAGATATGAAACATAAATCTGGGCCCTAATAATGACTGTGAAAATTGGACAAGTTATTCCACCTTTGTAAGCCTCAATTTCCTCATCTATAAAATGAAGCAAATGACTAATCTAAGAAGTCTCTTCCAACTCTAAAATCCATGACTAAATGAGAATTATGTATTTACAATGATGTACATATAACAATATGTCAGATTTACAAAACACCTTAATATCTTATTCAAAGTTTGATTAAACTTGTATTTCATGTATATACTTTATGTACTTGTACTTTAATAATAATAACTCATGTTTATATGCTACTTAAAGGTGCACAAAATGTTTTCTTCACAACTTATAAATGGAGGAGTTGCTTTATTGACCCCATTTTATAGACCAGGAAACTGAGATTGAAAAAGGTTACATGTGTTGGCTAGAATAATACCTTAGTCAGCTAATAAACTTAGCAAACCTCTATTGAGCACCTACTATGCACATGATTAATATTTGTTAAGTAGAGGCCCTCTAGAGGATACTGAGGTGAAAATGGTCCTTGCTCTCATAGAACTTACAATCTAGTAGGAAAGATGTGACATGTTCATGGATAACTGATACAAGTCTGAAGAATACTTAAAAGCTATTCATAAGGCTAATGTGCTTTTGTTTATATTTGTAAAAGGACTATTAGTTAGACCTACTTTCTCAATGAAACTGATTAATGCAACTAGGCAGCCATTGGTTTTCCATTCACCCTTTTCTTACAATGTTTTTTCACAGAATTTCATTAGAACTTTGTTAGAATGTCTTTCTTTCATCATTCTATAGTGTCAGAGCAGGACTACATCATAATCATTTTTTTTAGATCAGCAGTTTTCTAGTTGTAGATGTTTCTATTGGTGCTCCCTCTGTCTCTCCCTCCCTACAGACCTTCTACCCCCTCTAATCATGAATCTCTAAGCCTCTTGTTCCATACCTCTCCCTTCAGTCATTTTAACTGGCCCTACTGTCTCTGTTTAAGATGGGAAACATTTATTTCTGGCATGATGCCAAAAAATAATGAACCAAAAAAAAATTCAAGACCTGCTCTACACCAGAAACTCTGCTTCCTAAGGGTCCATTTTATGAGATTCAAACAGACAAGAAGTTGGAGGTCCTCAATCCTAGAATTCCTCTTTAACTTAATCTAAACCTGATTAATCTCTGAGTCATGGCTTTTCCCTCTGGTCTCTTCCTGAAGTTCCCTCAGTTCAGAGATCTGTGGCATCTTAATCCCTAAATTCCTACCCACTGTACTTCAGTGTACTGGCTCCAGCCAATATCCACTTCCTGTTTCTCTTTTGTGCTAATAGTGGGGTTTATTCACAAGGGAAATATACAGAAATGTCAGGACTACGATTGATAGTCCATATAAAAGAAAGCTACCTGGTACAGTTGGGATAGCTTCCAAGTAGCCTACCTTATCTAACATACATAATCATACTTGTCCTTTAATAATGATAACTCACATTTATATACTACTAAAAAGTGTACAAAGTGTTTTCTTCACAAAATGGTGGGGTTGTTTTACTGACCCCATTTTATAGATAAGGAGACTGAGCTTGAAATAGGTTATACGTGTTGGCTAGGATAATACCTTAGTCAGGAGCTAAAGCAGGGCTCAAACCCATGCAGTGATTTTTCCTGTAAACCAGTGTAGTACATTTGGAAATCAAAAGGACCTAGGTTCACCCTTCAGCTCTCTTTCTTACTACCTGTGACCTTGGACAAGACACTTAATCTTTCTGATCTCAGTCTCCTCATTTGTAAAATGAGGGATTTGAAGGGAAGATCTCAATTTTAAGCCTTTGATATCAACCATTCTATGGTTTGTGATTTATGGGTGCTTTGCTTATTGACACAGATCACAGTTCTCCATATCTCATTAAATGGTCCTTATGAGTTGATAGAGCTGAAATAGTCCATCCCTTAATGGCTAACCTTATGAAGCTTAGCCTTTCCACACCTAGCCTACATAGAGATATAAAGACTTGGCCCCTGACATTTCTTATTGTTGACATATACTCACTATTGTTGACAGGCTCACCTTCACATCATGAGATACCAGAGCAGGGTTCTAGTGGAGGATATAGAATTAATGATATATTAAACTACATTTGTCTCTAATTGAAAATGGCCTCATGTTCTCTGCTGCCCCTGAATTTAATTTCGCCAGGTAGGCTCCTCTCCACAAGTGACAGTCCATCTTTCCCTCTTACACCTCTTAGACACAAAAGCACAACAAATCAATAAACTGCTAATCATTTTGCTCTTCACATCAATGGAAATGCTTAGGTTCCAAAGATTTCCCTGAAGTATCCCAACTCACTAGAATAATTCCACAGTCCTTCTACCTATTATCTCCCTGAGTTTACTATTCTGTCCCTCCCCCAAGAGAAGGCAGCACAAACACAGTATACACTTTCACCCTTGCTCATGACAGTATTGTTCACTGTGTGAGGTACTAGCCTTAGCTTTGGGGGGCACACCTCAATGCCCATCCTGGGAAGGTGTAAGAGTAATGAAATTTGAAGATACCTTTGTATTGCCAAACTGACAGGTACTTAGCACTTAGTTTCAAATTGAGCCTCTGTAAAGAAACAGAAGCTATGGACCCCTGTTGCTAATGTAACGGGAATGGGCTGAACAGGGAGGAGCTAATACCATATATAAGGAAAAGCCCCAGCTGGGAGAGTTAGAACTTCTTGGGACAAGTGTCATTGAGGCAGAGAAACTACTGAGAGAGAGAGAGAGAGAGAGAGAGAGAGAGAGAGAGAGAGAGGATTTCTCTCAGCCAGCATCTGGAGGCTGTGCTGCAGCTGCTGGACTGAGGGCTGAACTGAGAATTGAGAAGAATTCAAACTTGTAGTGGAAGAATTTCTTGTAGCAAGCTGCGTGGAGGCTGGGAAGGAGAGGCCCAGACTGGAGAAAGTGATTCTGATTTTGAGAATGGAACTTATGGTGCTGAAGACTTCTGAGGGCCAGTTGGAGCTGCCGAAGACTTCTGAGAGCCAGCCAGAGCTGCCAGAGGATGCATGACTATGGTGTTGGTGCTTTGTCTGTTTGTGGCTTTGTTAAGCCTTGTCTTCCCAGGAACAGAAACTGTGAAGGATTTGAGGTGGACTAGACACTGTGAGCTTCAATATGGAGCAGGAACTGCATGGAGAGCTGGACAAGGAGCTGGAAGCTGTCTGCCTTTGAACCCAGGTGACAGTCTGGTGGATTCAGGTAGGAGCTGCCTGCCTCATATCAAGATGAAAAGACCTTTCCTTGGGTATTTAATACTGAGTAGTGACTGATGAAATTGTAACTTACTTGTGACCTAGGGGTGGATGGCCCTTGTATTTTCCACTGCTCCTTAAGAAGGTACTAAGTAGTGACTGATGGGATTGTAACTTAATTGCACCCCATGGGTGGAGGACTTTGACTTTGTACTTTGTGGTTGAATTAAGGACTTTGTGATTGACTAAATGAATGTGCTTTGCTTAAAACTATGTGACCACCCTGGTGAAAACTACATAGCCATTTTAATGGTGAGTTTTAAAGTTTTAAACATTGTGAATTAATGTACTTTGTTTTCTGTGAATGTTTGGCTCTGATTTGTTATTGAATAAATAGAGGGTATACTTTACTATGTAATCAGAATCTTGAAGCTGTTCACAGCAGCAGTCCTCTGGAAAGCTGCTCATGCTTGGCTTTACAGAAGGCTCTAGGTTTCTTCACTCACTCACTGTCACTTGGACATGCCAGGTGAATTTCGAAATAAGTAGCAGTGGGCTCAAGCCCTTACTCTTTGAAATCTCCTATGGAGATTCAACGTCTTCCATATTTTTTTTCTCTCTGTATCTCAGTCTGTATCTCATCATGTTTTTCATTCTATCTCTGTCTTCTGTCACTCTTGAAATACATACTCACAGCCGCTACTGCCTCTCACTCCATGCTACAATATTCATACAATATTCATAGCACCCAGGTCAACCCCCAGACCCTGCAAAGCCCTATACATGCTAATCACCTAGCTGTTTCCTGGTGCCCTTGAGTAATGCTGTAAACTGGGAATCAAGTGCTCTCCCTCATAATGGTTCCAACAACCATGAAAGATGGGAAGTAATTCTTCTTATGTAAGGTGGTGATATTTGCATGCATCTTTACCTTTCAGAGTCCCTGTGTCTTAAGTTCCAGGCTCTGAGACCCTAGACAGATGGGAGCTATTATTATTATTTGGGGAGATCCCAAGATCCCTCAATGACCTTCCTTACAATTGGGTCTTTCCATTCCAGGGCTCCTTGTAGTCTTAGATGAATTAAATGGAAATTGGGGAGGAGTGTCAGGGGATCAAGAGATGACTTCACCTATTGTCTTGAATAATGCACCAGGATTCTGGGACCTAACACCCTCTGTAATTAGTTAGGATGGAAGCCAAGCTTCTGGACGCTTTAATCAATTTCAAACTGCTGAGCTGTGGAGTTGGGAGTTTGCTACTCAGGGGTCCAGGCTGTGTGCTAACATTGCTCTTCTCCCAGCAAGTTGAGTTAGGAAGTGAGAACCAATAAATGAATTAAGTGATAATGATATGTCTTCAGGTTCCATCAGGTAACACAGTTTTATAACCCTGGTTGCTTGTGAATGTGAGGACAGGGAAAGATACTTGTAATTCCCACTCCTGAAAATAACAATTACTTAGTCCTTTGCTATTATTAGTCCTTGAATATTTAATAAACACGTTTAGGTACAGCCTCTGATTTTATGTTTGAGTCTATTAATGCATGAAATTGTGTGTGTGTGTGTGTGTGTGTGTGTGTGTGTGTGTGTGTGCAAATCTGTGAAATAGAGAGACAGGAAAAGATTGAGGGGGAGACATAAAGAGACAGAGAAAAAATGTGGAAACATGGGATAGGTCAGGTCTTTGTGGGGCAAGAAAAATGAAGGGTTGGAACAATTATCTGAGAGTCATTTAAATATTGCTTCAACCTTGCCATTGCTTAGGCTGCAAATTATACAAACACAGAAAATTAGAGCTGGAGGTGATTTCAAAAATCCTTTAGTTAAAATTATCAATGAGAAGAATTTTCCTCCAGAAATTCTCTCTGTAAGAAGTTAACTAACTCCTAGGGTTATTTACAGCTCTAAAATCCCGAGATGCTATAATACCTGACCCACGAATTTTGTTGGCAGAGAACTCATTACTCACCAAGGTAGCCCATTTCACTTTGGGTCAGTCCTAATTGTTTGTAAAGAAACAGCTTGTATGAGTGTGGGTATGATTCAGCAACTCAATAACATTGTTTGTTCCTACTGCCAACAGGGACTTTACACCATGATTAGAAGATGTGTGAGGGGGGAAAAGATAGGATAGTTGCTATTTCCTTAATTTTCAGGAGAAAAATTTTTGTGTTTGTTTAAAGAGGGGACCACACAATACACTAATTTAGACTCAATCATGAATCTTCACCAATTCTTGTCTTCTCCTTTCTTTCTGACTCAGACCATAGCCCTCACATCCCTTATGATCACTTGCCCCAGAACAAGCTCATCTGAACCAGATCAACAAAGACTAAAGCAATTCCATAAAAGAGAGACAGCCACAAAAATGAAGTTGTCTGTATTTTAGATTTTCCATATAATCAATACATTTATAAGGATCTGGTTGGAATTCAGGGTCATCCACTGACCAAGAAGCTTCTCTATTCAGAAGCCCTAATTCCAGGCACTTCTCCCTCTCCTAAAGAGAAAAACAGTTGCATGATCAGTGATTCTGTGGTGTCTTAAACCTATCTGAAAAGGAGCTTAGAGGGGATAATCTGTCCAGGATCTCTGAAACTATAGGCTTTATTCAGAAGGAATGGAAGATACTAGCCACAATTCATATGTAGCAAGGACCTTCTCTAGGCTGCTCCTTTAATTTGCATACTCATTTACACATTGGGACCCTCAGCTAACTACTTCATCCTTAAGAGTCTAAGGAGAACCTTGAAGGTTATGGCTACTAATGATGTTTTCAGTTTGTTTCCCACTAATAGCCAGACTTAAATCTTCTAATATATATACACACATACACACATATAATTGTTGTTGTTGGCACCTTGGATAGAATACCTGGTCTTGTTTCAGGAAAACTCATCTTTGTAAGTTCAAATCCAGTCACAGACACTTATTAGCTGTATGACCCTGGACAGGTAACTTAACCCTGTCTGCCTCGGTTTCCTAATCTGTAAAATGAGTTGGAAAAGGAAATGGCAAACCACTCCAGTAACTTTAAGAAAACTCCCAATGGGGTTGCCAAGAGTTGGACATGACTGAAATGAATGAATGACAGCATTTACTGAGATGGTGTGGTAAGAGCCCAAGAGAAGTGCCCTGAAACCAGGGATACATTGCCCTGCACAGACAAGGTTTGTAGAGAAAGTATGAAGGTAGTGATTCACAGATGTAGAGAACATGTGTTTTGAAGGGGTACCCCGTAAGTCATGGTATTGGAAGTCCTTTTCTTTCTCTTTGTGGAGTGTTCATCCAGTTCCTCTTAGGAGCAGAACTCTGCTGGGTTCTCTGGAATCCATAGTAGATACTCTTTCTATAGTGAGGAACCATACTTCTTGAATCCCTCTTCCTCCACAGAGCAATTCCATCTCTAAGATTTGGCTTGAAGTAGATTCCTCATCTATCAGATTTTACTATTTCTCTCTTGGGCTTGATTGTCTTGGACTGGGGAACTGCTGAAATTCCTCCACTATTTTAACCTCCCATTTGTGGGGCTAACTTTTATCCTTCTTAGCCAAATCAAGAAGGTTTGCACCTCCAGGTATACACAATTTCATTCCCATCAAAGAACTGGAATGTTTGAAGCTTTGAATCAAGTTGTTTATGGAGAATCGAAATGGGAACCATGGCACTCCAGCATATTAATGCAATTTGGAAGCACAATCTCAAGGAGAAAGAAACCTCAGGACTCATAGCCTTGGCCAGGGGAACCTCAGAAACAACCTCTACTATTGCTTTAGACAGGCTCAGGTTTTTGTCAAATGTTGGTGACACTTTCCCATGAATGGATGAGACAACTTTTATTAACCACCTACTACTGTGTTCCAGTCACTGTACTAGGTCTTAGAATACAAAGGCAAAAATTGAAACTGTCTCTGCCCCTAAGGAACATTTGATTGAGATCAGCAACATATACACATATAAGAATATATAAAAATAAATGTAAAGTAATTTGGTGGGTGTGGGTGGGAAGTACTAACAGCCAGGAGGAGATGAAAGGGTAGAGTCTTCTAAGTATGGGGGACAGTCAGTGAAAATTCACAGGTTGTGTTTGTCCTTCATTTTCGAAGAGGACCATGGCATCAGGAAATGATGACATGACTTGCAGTTGGCTTTGATTTAAGTGAGGAAGGGCTGTGCAAGTTCACTGGTCTCACTTTCTCCTCCAGAGCCATCTGGGTCCAGTGACCTGATATTCATCAAGATGACTGGAGATGACCCAGGAGGCATTGGGAGACCCTGGTCCCTTTAGGCTAAGGTCTTTTCACATACTCACTTAGAGTGAGGTAATGCCCATTTAGTGAATAGGTTTTTTTTAAAGAAGTGAGTCAAGGGGTGGCCCCATTAATTAGAAAAAAAAGAAAAAAAATAAGCTGCAGGGAAGGGGGAGACCCTCAGGGTAGCTGTTCCAAAGAGAAACAGTTACATTCAGTCTAAGTGAAGAGGGCCCAAAATAGGGCCATTAAGTAGAGCTTGGGCAGTGAAAATTCACAGAGTAGGGGAATGGAGTGTCTTTGTAATCAGGCCAAGCAAGTGAGCCAGTGTCACTGAATCATAGAGTTTGTGGAGGGAGTAAAATGTAAGAAGACTGAAAAGTTGGGAAGGAACCGGGTTATGAGGGGCTTTAAAAGCTAAACAGAGGATTTTGTATTTGATCCTAGAGGTTAGAGGGAAGCACTGGAATTGATTGAGTGTGTGGGGGAGGGGGCTCATGGTCTGACCTGCATTTTAGAAAGATTGCACTGGCGGCTGAGTGTAGGATGAAATGGAGTGGAGAGACACCTGACACAAGGAGATCAATTAGAAAGCAATTGCAATAGCTTAAGCATGATGTGATAAGGACTTTCACCATGGTGGGATTTGTGTGAGGGAAGATAAGTGGGCATATATGAGAAATATTGCAAAGGTAAAATTGACATGACTTGGTAACACATCAGATCAGTGGGGGTGGTGTATGAGAGAGATTTAAGAGTCAAGAATGGCATCTAGATTGCAAGCCTAGGTGAGTGGATGATGGTGGTGCCCCTCATTGGTAATAGGGGAGACAGGAAGAAGGGAGAGTTTGGGAAGAAAGATAAGCAGCTTGGTTTTAGATGAGTTGAGTTTAAGATGTCTACAGGATAACTAGTTCAAGAGGTCCAATAAATAGTTGGAGATGTGAATCTAGATGTTGGGGCTGTATAAATAAACTGGAAAATCATCTGTATAGAAATTATAACTGGATTTATGGGAGTTGATAAGCGATAGCAAAGATGGAGAAGAGAAAAGTTGCTAGTACAGAGCCTTGGGTGACATTCATGATTAGGGGTTGTTACCTGGATAAAAATCCAAGAAAGCATACTGAGAAGGAACTGTCAGACAGGAAGGAGGAGAACCAGAAGAAAACATTTTCACAAAGACCTAGGGAGAAGAGATTATCAAGGAGAAGAACGTTATTGAGTGTCAAAGCCTACAAAGAGTTAAAAAAAGATTAGGAATGAGAAAAGACTTAAATTCAACAAGAAAGAGATTATTGATAACTCTGGAGAGAGCTTTTTAGGTTGAATGATGATTTTTGAAGCCAGATTAAAGAGAGTTAAGAACTGAGAGGAAACTGATGATAAACTCCTCCTCAAAGAGGTTAGCCTCAAAAGAGAGGAAACATATAGGGTAATAGCTGGTGGAGATGGACACACCAAGTGAGGGTTTTCAAGGATACTAGAGACATGGGCACATTTGTAGGAGGCAGGAAAGTAGTCTGTAGACAGGCAGACAATGAAGATTAGTGATAGGATGATAGATGGGGAAAAATTTCTGGAGAAGATGAATGGAATGGGACCATGGGTGCCTGTAGAGGTGTTTACCATGGCGAGGAGAAGGATTATCTCTTCATGTGAGAGTTGAAGGAAGAAATAGTGGGGGTAAGGAATCTGAGTGATGGGGGATGAGGAGGAGGGGAAAAGGAGGGAGCTCTTAGTTTGTGGTTTCATTTTTTTCCAGCTAAACAGGAAGCAAGGTTCAGTTGAAAAGTTGGGAAGGAGGTAGAACCATGAGAGGTTTTTTTTTTTTTTTTTTGCTTTTTGGAGGGCATTTGGGGTTAAGTAACTTGCCCAAGGTCACATGGCTAGGTTTTTGTTTGTGTGTATTAAGTGTCTGAGGCCGGATCTGAACTCAGGTCTTTCTGACTCCAGGGCCAGCTCTCTACTCACTGCGCCACCTAGCCACACCCGAAACCATGAGAGGTTTGAAGAAGGATGTAAAGGTTTGGAAAAGATGCTATTGTGAGTGGGATAGAAAGGGACCCAGTAGAGATTCTGTAACATAAATTTGCAGAGAACCCAATCAACAGTTTCATTTTACCTATCCCTGTTCAAGCAGCATTAGAATTGGAGTGAAGGTAGTGAATAGTGGTAATAATCCAAGGTTGCAGCTTGGTGAGACATGATCAAATACAGGAGCAAGGGACTTGAATGGAGAAGATAATGCAGAGCTGAATTGGTTCTTTAAGGTGGCAAGATGGGAAAGGAGGAGAGTAACCAGTACAAGTACTGGTAGCCTGGGGAAAAAAACAACAACCCCAAACAAGTGAAGGATAAAAGTCACAGTAAGGATGAAGAATAAGGTTAGGTGATAAAAGAATAGGATCAGAGAAGAGAATTTCGGGGTTCATGAACATAGAATTGGAACACTTAGGGGTGAAAACAAGATAAAGAGTTATGACAATTTCTGTGTGAAGCTGAGATGGGGTAGTCATAAGAAATGAGGAAGGTGAGGAACTGGGAAATTTGATTTTTTTTCATCTTTTTGGAGGGGACGAGGCAGGGATTAAGTGACTTTGCTAAGGTCACACAGCTAGTAAATGTGTCAAGTGTCTGAGGCTAGATTTGAAGTCAGGTCCTCCTGACTCCAGGACCAGTACTCTATTCACTGAGCCAGCTATCTACCCCTGGAACTGGGAAATTTGGATGTTTGAGGGCAAGAATTGGGGAGGAAGAAAACACTGGGAGCTAGGCATTGAATTAATTGAGGAAGGAAGGCCGGAAGGTGTGTGTGTATGTGTGTGTGTGTGTGTGTGTGTGTGTGTGTGTGTGTGTGTGTGTGTGTGTATCTAGGGTGTGGGTAAAGGTACAACTAGTGCTGGAAAGAATGCCCTCAAAGGAAGAGGCCAGGTCTCAGTGAGTGTTGGAGGATGGAGGCAGTGAGAGAGCAAGTGGATTAAAATGAAAACCTGTGGTGGTCTTGTATCCTGTGAGACCCAGGGGGCCACCATACTTCAAACTAGAATAGGTGAAGGATAGAGCTCAGGGCAATCTGGACAGGAGGAAGCAGCTGGCAATTAAAGGTGGGTTTGTTCTGGGAACTCTCCAGAACTACAGTAGAAGACCCTGACACAAAGAGAGAAGCCAGAAACCAGAAGTCTAGATTGGTAATAATGCAGGATACTCTTAAAAGAGTTGGGAGTGAGGAGGCCACAGGCAGGTGGGCAAGGTGGGTGTAGAGGCAAAGGCAGAAAGCACAGATGGGCAAGATGAACCTAGGCCTCCCTAGGAATTCTCCAGGGAAAAGGCAGAGGTCAGAGGTGTGCTAAATTTGAATTGTGGTCAAGCTGGCTCTCACTGGGAAATCTTAGAGGCAAAGGCAACATCTGCAAGGTAGGAGCTGCTGGATCCCAGTACTTAACTCTTTGGGCTTCAGTTTCCTCACTTGTAAAATGAGGAGACTGGAATAGATAGACTACAGGGCCCTTTCCAGCTTTAACTAGATGATCCTATGAATGTGTTGCTGAAAAAAAAAGGATGATCTGGGAAGATCAGACTTTAGGAAGAAAATACAAATTTGAGAAGCTGGCTGGATTAGACACACACACAGAGTGAGTAATTCTTCTGGGTTTACAACATGGTCACATTGGCTTGGTGTGGGGATAGGGAATAAAATCTAAACTGAATTTCATTTTTACTTCTCACCAAAGTAAGCACAATAACTCTTAATCCCAGGAATCAATCCAGGTTAAAGGCAACATAAATTCTGGTAAATGTGTACATCAGAAAGCAGTGGGCCTTGCTATGTTTCTCAGAGGCTTAGCGAGCTCTGTGGGGAGCACTTCAGGGACTCTCAGTATCTGGGTTTGTGACATGCTGGTTTACTGTCTCTCTGATCCTTAGATTCCTTTAAAGTATGTTACTTATCATAGGGGGAATCTATGCACTGGGAGAGGAAAGACTGTGAGGGGAAGAAAATTTCTATAGTTCTTTCCAATTGTTCATTTCTAAAATATGAATATGATTAGGTATTATACACTGAAGTATTAGCTGCCACTGTTATCAGAGTGTGAATTAGTTAATAGTGTGAATATTAGCTTAACTAATATTCAAGAAATGCTCTAATGAAATAAAGCATGTGGACTGCAAATTTTGATGGTGGTGGGGGGTGGTTGGTGGTGGAGGCTGGGGTAGAGAAATAAATCCTAGAATGCTGGGCACTGCCCAGGAGGACAAACCCAAACACAGCACACATTGAAGGACTTGGGAACTTTAAGGGGCCAGATTACTAGATGTGCAGCAGGGGAAGGAGGAAATCATGAAAGAAGACTGGGGATGCTGAAGAGAAAGTGGTTGCTAGTTTAGTTATGAAATATGTAAAAGTTACAGGATGATTGCCTCCCTACAATGCACAGAGGGAATGAGCCATTGATTGAGTCATATTCAGCATGGTGCCATTATCTCCCCACATTGAGCTGTTACTTTGCTCTTCCATCTCCTTGTTCTTCTGAAGGTTCCCCAAACCTATTTTGAAGATGAATGAATGCCTGGTCCTTTTACCCTCCAACTCCCTGGGAAGGAATGTCTATGGTACATGCTTGTTTAATTGAAGTCTAGGTAACAATAAAATCTTGGTTCCAGCCAACAGATGTGACAGCGTGTAAGGAGGGAGAAGCTAGGAGGGTGTGAGAAGAAAGGATCATTTGGCACTTTTGAGAAAATATCATTAAAAGGAATTTGTGTAAGTCTCTCATCAAGGCTGGCCTTACCCATTAGAGTAGAAAGTTCCTTGTTATGTGACTAAGAGGGCACGGAGAAGGCTTACTCTGTAGGGCAAGGAAAGGAAAGGTGCCTGGTTCCAGACCCCTGGTCCTACTACAGCCCAACTGGTGCCAGGACCAGAGAGAAAAGCAGTCTAAATAGAAGATGAGAAATGGAAATATGAGGTAAGGGGAGGAGACTGACAGGTCTTCAAAGAAGATAGTAGACATTTCATCTCATCTGCTGTGCATCTTAAGCTGCAGAAAAGTTAGAACAGGGCCCAGTGGCAGGCCTCAAATAAAAGGGTGCCAGCTGAAAGCACTTGGGAGAACAAAAGGAACTATCAGAAGGATGCGATTCAATAGCTTTACATTTTCTTTTCCTCTTAAGATTAATTCTCTCTTCCTCCTCCTCCTCCTTTTGCTCCTGTTTCTCCCCCTCCTCCCTCCTTCCCTTTTTCCTCCCCCTCCCCTCCTCCTCTTCTTCTGCTTCCTGGCTCCCCTAGTACCTGCTTAGCAAGGCTAGCACATCATACTATAACCCCAGAAATTAGTGGCAATTTGGTTCCAGGCAAAGAGTGGATTGTGTATAAATAGAAAAAGAAAATGAATGAGTGAGAGAGTGAAGTATTTTTTTTTCTGAAACATTATCTTTAAGGATTAATCTCAGGTTCTTTGGGTAACCAAAGGAAGAGAGTGTTGGGAGTCAGGACAAAGGGGATAGGATGGTTGAAACCAAATTGAACCTTTCTGAATTTTTCTTAGGGCTAGAATGTAAGGTTAGATTTGCCTTATTAAGAGGAAAAGGAAATTGGGTGACTCCTACTTTGAAGGGAATTTTCACATTTAAACAGAAGGTTGCTAATCTACCCATCAATTAGCAAACACTTATTAAGTCCCTAATGTAGGTCAGATACTGTGTTAATTCCTGGGATTAGGAAGACAGAAAGGAATGAAGCCCTGCCACCAAAGAGCTTAAATTCTCCTGATGGAGACAACATAAATATACACAAGATCTATACAAAATACAGAAAGTCAGTGTGACTTAATGGAAAGGGGGCTGGTCTTAAATTCAGGAAGACTTAGGTTCAAGCCCCATCTTTGACAATACTGACTGTAATGATGGGAAGATCATTTCACCTTTCCCTCAGTACCCAGGCTAGTCTCTAGGCTGCAGATAAAGTGCTACCAATAGAGGGAGAGTAGAGAGAGCATGCTTATTCAGAAATGCCCTATATCAGCAAAATCTAGCCCATATTCAATATGAAGTAGTGTTATTTGGGGGAAAGTTTAGGGATCTAGAAACATGAACAATTAAGGGGATCAGGAAATGCTTCATACAGAAGGTGATTCTTAAGTTGAATTTTGAAGGAAACTAGATGTTTTAAGAGTTAGTGGTTGGGGCGGCTAGGTGGCGCAGTGAATAGAGCGCCGGCCCTGGAATCAGAAGGACCTGAGTTCGGAGCCGGCCTCAGACACTTAATCCACACAAACAAAAACCTAGCCGTGTAACTTTGGGCAAGTTACTTAACCCCAATTGCCCTAAAAGGGGCGGCTAGGTGGCGCAGTGAGTAAGAGCGCTGGCCTCGGAGTTGGGATGACCCGAGATCGAATCCGGCCTCAGAAAATGAGCACCCACGAAAAAATAATGACTAGCCGTGTAACCTTGAGCAAGTTACTTAACCCCAATTGCTTAAAAAAAAAAGAGTTAGTGGTTATACTGTGTTATGGAAATGATTATTTTATTCCACAAATTAAAAATAAAATAAATTTTAAAAATTAATAGCATGGAGGGAGCCATTCCAGACATGGTGATGACCAATTCAAAGTCCCAGCAATGGGAAATGGGATGTCTTTTGTAAGGAATAGTAAGGAGGTCAGTTTGGTTAAAATGGATGAAGGAGAGAGGGTCTTTAAGTTTTGTTATTTGTTGCGCTTGTATAGGAAACACCTCTTATTACTGAAGAACAGATGGAAGAGGGGCTTTATTAGGTAGTAGGAAATTTCCCAAGAGACTCATCTTGCTTCAGAGACAAATTTCTCTTCGAGAAGGCTGTGCCAGGTAGAAGAAACGTAGCAGGGCTTTCAGGAGAATTTTAATGAACAAAAGGTCTGAAAGGCACGTCTCATTTTTGGTAATAGAAGGGAGAAAGCCTTCCAGGGTGGCTGCTTAGATCATATTTGTTGAAGATGAACAGTAATGTAACACCATAAAATCTCACCAGATTTTATTAATTAGCAGCTAAACACAGTGGAAAAACTACCCCATGCAGGCCTCCATCCTCCATGTAGGCAATTAATGCAGAAGGCTTAAGTTGAATAGCAGCACTTGGGGGTTGAGAAGAACCGTTTGAGGATAAGCTTTGGAGTAGAACAAAGACCAGACTTAAATCAGATCAGATCTAAGCTTTGCTTTTCTCCTATGTGTTGGACACCCTAAGAAGGGATGAGGGAATGGAGCCTCTGCTTACTGGGGAGGGAGGGGGCCTGGAAACTTTTCACTGTTCCCCTTTGAAGTTTGAAACCAAGCTTTCACACATGGCTTCCTTAGGCCCCCTTTGCTTCTAGTTACTGGGAGCCCTTTTCTCTTTCCTAATGCTGTCTGACCCAGTGAAAGCTTCCCTGTCTTAGTCAAGACCTTCACAGTGAGCATTTATTGGATGTCTACTGAGTTCCCAGAACTGTATTAGGCATTGTAGGGGATAGGAAAGAACTGCTTTGCAATTCTAGTTGGGGAGTGAAGACTAGAAGATATGAAATCATTAGATGGCAGTGATTGGGAAAAGCAGAGTGCCACAGTGAATAGACTCGAAGTTGGGAAAACTGGGTTTAAATTCTGGTTTAGACACTCACTAGCTGTGTGACCCTAGGTGAGTTACTTAACCAATCTCATTGTACATTACTTTCCCCATCTGCAAGATAAGGGGGTTGTATTTGATGACTTCAAAGTCCCTCCCAAGTCTAAATCTGTGATCCTATGAACAGTAAGACTAATGGAGATTTCCACATCACAGAGCCCAGCTCGGGTACCAATAGCATTAGAGGGCCTTCTTCCAAAGGGCACTCGTAGCCTAAGTCTGAGGTAGTAAAGAGATTGGAGAGACTGTGCTTCTGGGGATTTATAGATGAGGAACTGAGTATTCCATATGTGGAATATCTTCTGGTTGTGTTACATTCTCTACCATATGTAGAGAATGCTGCCTCTAGGGAGGCTAGAATGTTGGTTGTTTAGTGACCCAGGTGCCCTTAAGCTTATGCCTGGATACACACTGCTACCTCCACCCTCAGATACTCTGGACTTAGAGGGATCAGGAGGAGAACTGATGGTGCTGACCCAGGCTGACCCCACACTTAATAGTCTTAAGGCCCTGGATAAATGGAGATATGGGGGATAGATTTCAGTCAGCTACTTTCCCCCCAATGCTATCTATGGTGAGCCAGATCCTTGTAAGTTCTACTTATCCCCCTCATTTAGAGTCAATGTTTGTGGGAGCCCAAATACTTTCCCCTGGTGACCTCTCTCCAATCTCCTCTTCCTATTCACCTCAGACCTAGCCCTCTATTTCCTCCTCAGCAGTCCATTATGTTGTTCTCTCAGGCACTTTATCTGCCCTGTTAACAAGCTCCTCTTCCTTCTGGATCTCTTCCCCTCCCACTTTGACTTTTTAAATTTTTATTAAAAGGGCCATCCTTTGAATCACTTCTTAAATAGGCCTAATCATTGAATGGGCATTGCCTCAGTCAAAGTGAGAACTCAGAAAAACCTTAGATTGAGAAAGCCATGGTGTCCCACTGCATCCTGGGCCATCTCTAGTCATCCTCATTGATATCTGGCCACTGGACCCAGATGGTTCTGGAGGAGGAAGTGAGGCTAGTGACCAGGCACAGCCCTCCCTCATTCAAATCCAATTAAATTATAAGTCATGTCATCATCTTCCTGATGTCATGGTCCTCTTTGAGAAGGAAGGACAAACCATGCAACTTTGCTTTTATTCTATCTTCTTGCACTAAAGGAAATCTGGCTTTCTCCAGTGCTATTTTTTTTTTGGTCCTGCTTCTGTATTCTCGCTGTATTAGGGCAAAATAAACCTTTATGTCAACTAGTCAATGACTTTTTAGGTCAGCTAAATGGCACATTGGATAGAATGCTAAACCTGGAGTCAGGAAGATTCATCTTCCTGAGTTAAAATCTGGTCTCGAGAACTTCCTAGCTATGTGACCCTGGGCAAGTCACCTGATCCTACTTGCCTCAGTTTCCTCATCTGTAAAATAATTTAGAGAAGGAAATACCATACCACTCCAGTATCTTTGCCAAGAAAACCCCAAATGGGGTCATGAAGAGTTGAATACAACTAAAATGATTGAACAACAACAACAACAACAACAACAATGCCATGTGAGAGTCTTATTTCATCCCAACATCAAGGGTGCTAGTACTAGGCCCAACTCTATCAGGGATCTATGGTGATTAATATGGCAGGAAGTAAGGGATGGGACTAAAATCAAGTGCTCTCAGGAAAAGGAGAAAAGGAGAAATTATTTGGATGAGACCTGATGGAGGAACTTGGATATTTGCTTGTGGAAGGAGGTTGGGAAGATTAAAAGGCGGGTATGATTTCTCTATTAAATTTTTATTAAAAAGGCCATCCTTTGAATCACTTCTTAAATAGCCCTATTTAAATAGGTCTTCAATAGGCCATGCTCTGTGATTTCATAGTTGGAAGGGCTAGCATTCATCAGGTCCAGTCCCATATCCATTCTCCAAACAGAAGGTCATTTGACCCATGCATGAACACTTCTAATGCTGGGGAACTCACTACTTTGTGAGGCAGTCAATTTCTTTGTTGGGCAGTTTTAATTGTTAGAATGTTCTTCCTTATATTGAGCTGAAAAAATCTGACTCAGTAACAACCATCCATTATAGTCATGGTCCATCTGCCTAGTGGAGCAAAAGAGATGTTTTTTTTCCAGTAAGAGGAAGTATGGAATAGCAAGTGGAGCCTTGGACTTGGAATCAGGAAGAACTGGGCTCAGATCCTACCTCCAACAAAGACTAGATGTGCCAAAACCTTTTTGAGCTTCAGTTTCTTCATCTGTAAAATGGGTATACTAAAAATTCTTTCCTCCCCTTCCCTCTCTCCTCCTACCTTGTTGTGATGATCAAAGGAGATAATTTTCTAGACCTTAGAGCCCTGTAGAAACACAAGTTATCACCTTTCTGTTATTTGAAGATAGCTATTACTGTTCCCCAGTCTTTTGTTCTTCAAATAAGCATCTGCATCAACTTAAGCCATGATAGAAAGGTAGTATTACAGTTTCTGAGTCAGGGTTCAGTCAGTGATCAGAAGAGCCAGACTGTGAATGCCCCAAACCTGAAAACTAGAAAGTTGAACCTAGACAGGGAAGAGGATTGGAGTCCCTGCATCTGGCAATATGAGGAAGAAGTCTACAGAATACAAGGTGAGAGTAGAAGCAAAGAGGAAGATGCTGAGTCATTACATTTCTTAAGGGACTTTAGGTGGAACTTAGGGTTCCTTTAATATCCTTGCACTAGGGCTTGAATTGATATCAGAAGCTAGAGTGGAGCTGAAATTGTAAGTAGGAGTATCAATGTAGAGGTGGCCTTGGGAACATTTCTTAGGGTCCACATTCCAGGCATCTCTGCTAAAGTCATAACCACATCACAGAACAGTAGTAAAGAATGAAAATAAGTATGTGTTACTGAGTTTATTAAATGTAACCCAATATTGGTTTACCTCTGGATATAACCTATGAAATGGCTACGAGATGAGTAGAACCAAAAGGACCTCCATAGATGACATCCACATGGACATAACCAACAGTAAATCTACAAAGAAGACTGAACAAATCTCTACAGCTTGAGAATTCGTTTCTGAAATTAGAAGGTTGATGACAGTAATATAAGACCAGGGCATAGATAACAGAAATTATAGATTCTAAATATAATATTTATAATATATAAACATTATATAATGATCATTATATATTATATGTAATATATAATAATTTGTAATATATAAATAAAATATAAATTAAGGTCATCCTTAAGGAATCTAGACTTATTCACTGATCCAAGATTTTGCAAAGAAATGAAACTAACACATTAGTGCTGGATGCAAAAGTATAATGCCTGTTGACTACCTAGCAAGACTACTCATTAGCTAGGTACACACCAGAAACTCATTAACTTTCATAAACTAACCAAAGCCAAATCTCCTCATGACAAATAGATTCAAATTATCCTTGAAAATTTAATGAATAAAGAGGAATCAGACCATCATCAAGTCCAGAATTGTTGCCTGCAATTACCCACTCATATATAAGATTGACATGGAAAAATTTAAGAACAATCTATTCAATGAATGTCACATACAAAATAGTCAATCCACATGTATTCATTAAATACTTATTATGTATCAAGTACTAAGAATACAGAGATAAGCAAACATGATTCTTGTATTCAAGAAGCTTATATTCTAATGGGAGGAAACAATATGTATATATGTTATAATTATCATTAATACCATTAATAACTAATAACTAACATTAATAACATTTTAAACTAGCATTTATAGAGTACCTACTATATTCCAGGCACTGTGCTAAGCACTTAACAAATGCCATCTCAATTGACCCTCACAACATCCTGGATTGGTAGTTACTAGTATTGTTCCCATTTTGTTAAGGAAACCGAGGCAAACAGAAATGACTTGTCCAGGATCACAGAAATAGTGTCTGAGGTAATATTTTACATATATGCATATATAATATATAACACAAAAATAAATATAAAACTATATATATATATATATTTAGAGAGAGAGAGAGAATATCAAAACACTCCAGAATCTTTGCCAAGAAAATTACAAATGGGGTCACAAACAGTTGTACATGACTGAAAAAATTGAACACACACACACATACATATACACACACATACATATATACACATGTCTGTGTAGGTCTGTGTGTATATATATATATATATATATATATATATATATATATATATATATACATACCCACAAGCACATATGCACACACTCATACATATATGAAAAATAATATCCATAGTCACATAGTCAATGTCAGAAGCAGGATTTGAATGTAGGTCTCTTGACTCTAGGGCTGTGATATTTTCCTGCATTCTATATATTTTTCTACTTTGTTATAATAATAAGAATAATAATAAAATTATTATTATATTAATAGATGTAATGTGATATTATGTGTGTGGAAGTTATTTTGAAAAGGTGTAATGGCAAGCAAAGAAGTACTTAGTGTCTTGTCTCAGTTATTTAATTATTTAGCACCTTGTTTCAGTTCAAGATTCTTTTGAGCGTTGTCCATGATTATATAAAGTCTTTGTTAAGAAACAGAACTTGTGAAAGCCACAGTGGGAGGAACTTGCTGATGAAATAGGAAGGGGTGGAACAAGGAGGAGCTAATGAGCATATATAAAGAGAAGCCCAAGCTGGGAGAGAGCAGAACTGAGAAGGGGAACAGTTGTGGTGGCCAGCACTCTGTTTGTCTGTTCTGTCTGTGTTGATTTTTGTTTGTGATACTTTGTACAGAAGTCCTGGGACCTTACTGGAAACCCTGAAAGAGGATTTTCTTGTTGTCTATTTATAGAAGTCCTGGAGGAGGGTTTCAGAGGTCCTGGGACCATACTGATGATGTATGTTGAGTTCTCAGACCTTGTTGGTGGGTCTGTGTTGATTTCACGGGCAGATAGTGAATCGATGGTGGTGCTGGCAATGTGTATGAATATTATTGCGGCCCTGTTAAGCTTTGTCTTCCCAGAAACAGAAACTGTGAAGGACATGAGGTGGACTGGACACTGTGAGCTTCAGTATGGAACTGGACATAGAACTGGACGAGGAGCTGAGAGTTGTCTACCTTTGAATCCAGGTGACAGTTGGGTAAATTCAGGCAAAAGTTGGGACCATGGAAGAGGAACCATGTAATCTGAGAGCCAGTCTCAAGTCAAGATGAAAAGACCTCTCCTTGGGTACTTAATGCTGACTGAGATCATGATTGGCCTAGGGGTGGGAGAACTTTGTGCTCTGTAACTTGTACCTCTTAAGGATGATTGAGTTAAGGATGATGGAAACTAATCTCCAGTCAAGAAGAAAGAAGACTTTTTGATTGAGAGATTAAGACAATGTGACCTAGGGGTGGAGAACTTTGACTTTTGTACTTTATGTCCCTTAAGGAGGCTTGCTCCTTAAGGATGATTGAGTTAAGGACTGAATGATATCTTTTGCTTAAAACTACATGGCCACTTTGGTGAAAACTATGTGGCTGCTTTAGTGATAAGTTGTAATGTTGTAACATTGTGAATGCTGTCCTTTGGTTTCTGTGAATGTTTTGCTTTGGTTTGCTGCTGAATAAATAGAGAGTTCACTATACTATGTGATCACAACCTTAAAGCTGTTCATAGCAGCAGTCCTTTGGAAAGCTGCTCATTTTTGGTTTTACAGAAGAGAAGGGGAGAATGGTATAAGGAATAACCTCTTGTAGATGGTGGAATTGAACTGAGTCTTTAATGAAGTCAGAGAAACCAAGGGAGGGGTGAAGAGGGCAGAGCATTTCAAGCATGAATGAAAATCAACACAGAGTTATGGAGATGGAAGATGGAGTGCTGACTTGAGGTACAACAGATAGGCCAGTGCAAATGGATCATAATAGGGAATGTAGAGGGAAGTAAAGTGTGAAGACATAGGAAGTGTTGAAAGAGGCCAGATTGTGAAATGTTAAAAGAGTTTATATTAAATCCTGTAGGTCATTGGAGTTCATTGAATAAAGAAGTGAAATGGTCAAATATATGCTTTAGGAAAATCAAGTTGGCAACCAAATGGAGGATGAATGGGAGTAGAAGAGAAACTTTAGGCAGGGAAACCACTAGAAGGATATTACAATAGTCTAGGTGAGAGGTAACAAGGATCTGAGTTAGGATTGTGGCTGTATGAGTGAAGAGAAGGGCATGTATTTGAGAGATTTTATGAAGTCAGAAATAACAAGATTTGAAAAATAGATAGGATATGTTAGGTCAGTGAGAGTCAGGAATTAAGCACAACACTGAGGTTTTAAGTCTGAATGACTGATAAGATGGTGCTGTCCTTGATGATATAGGGAGGTTGGGAAGAGGGAAAGGTTCTAAGGGATAGATAATGAATTCTGTTTTGGACTGAATGAGTTTGAGATGCCTAATAGATGCCCAGTTTAAACTATCTAAGAGGCAATTGGTGACTGTAGCTCAGGAGGGATGCTAGGGCTGAATATATGCATCTGGAAATCTTTTGTGTAGAGATGATAACTGAATTCACAGAAGCTCATAAGGTCAACAAATGAGATGCCATAAGGTGAAAAGTACAGAGTCTTGGGCAACACCTATAGTTGGTGTGAGTGACATGGATGAATAACCAGCAAAGGAACCTGAGAAAGAGCAATTGGATAGATAAATGGAGAACCAGGAGGAAGCAGTGCCACAGAAATCTAGTGAGGAAAGTATCTAGGAGGAGGAGGTGATCAATAGTGGCAGACTCCAAGGATATCTCAAAGTATAAAGATTGAGAAAAGGCCATTGGATTTTGCAATCAAGAGATTACTAGTAATTTTGAAGAGGGCATTTTCAGATGAATAATGATGCTGGATTCTATGGAAGCCTATGGAATGAAAAACTTTACAAGTATAGTGACATCAGCAGAAAAAATAAAAATTATGTGGAAACAGGGTGAGGTCCATGTCATTCATCCCTGTTGTCCAGTATATTACTGCGATGACCTATGAAGAGTAAGCTAAGATCCCAATACTTTTATTCAGTTACAAAAAGCCAGCATTCCATTGTCTGAACATCGCTCTGCAGATTATTAAGTATTAAAGGATCTTAGCAGGATAGTGACTTGTACTGGCCATGTTTCTATCTGGACTCCATCAGATAAGTGAGAGTGATATGAATATTATTAATAATATTACCAGCATAATGTTTAATAATATTTTTATAAAACATCTTTATTAAGTTACTTAATATTTTATTTATCTTATTATACTTACTATAACTTATATTATTTATACATTATATATAACATATTATATATTTTAATATATATTATTCCCTGTGGGAAAAAGTTTCCTTACAAGGTCAAATGACATGATATATGTAATATGTTTTTGTGAACCTTAAAGCACTATATAAATGTGAATTGTTACATCTCATGTTTATATCGTGCTTTAAGATTCAAAAGACATTATCATTGCTGCTTAATTATTATTAATAATAACATGTTTATGTAGTGGTTTAAAGTTCATGAGACATTATAATGGATGCTTAATTATTATTAATAGGTTTGCAAGACATCATTAATAGTTTATTATTGTTATTATCATGTTCCCATAGTGCTTTAAGGTTTACAAAAAACACTTTACAGGTATCATTTCATTTGATCTTGTAAGGAAACCTCTTCCTACAGGTTTTCTCTCCCTCTTGCTTGCTCATTCTTTAGGCAGGACTGGTTTCCCATAATTCAATCAGACCTCATTAGGGTCAAATCTCACATAAAATATGAACCTGATGAATGTATCTTTCGTCCTCCCTTGCTGGCGACTCCCCCAGGCTCTCCAAAGAATGGACATCCTGTGAGCAGGAGGGAGGGTGTCCCAGAATAAATTTAATTTAACTGCAGCAGTGCCTGTTTAAGCAGCAAGGTGTTTCTCCTCCTCTCCAGGATGTCTGTTTATCAGGATTCCATTCGCCTTCCCTATGTTTTACAGCAGAAAATTAACACACGTTCTGATGATACCATCTAGCCAAGGTCGGCTGCAGCTGCTACTCACTTGTTTGAGATGCCTATTTTCTCCAGCGCCTTTCTGACCCCTATGAATCCTGTTATCGGCGCCTGCACATTTACAGTTACTGATTGTCATTATATTGTAAGGAGGCCAGCGCTGCTCGATGATTGCTTCTCAACCAGAGATGTCAGACGGATGTAATGGACCAGGAGACAACAAAGGACATTCCCGACTTGGGGGGAAAATGGAGGAGGGTGGGAGGGGAAAATTTACACAGGTTTGACATTTATATTCTTTCCAGTAGCTTTTGTATTTTTGAACAAAACCTGAACTAACCACCTTGAGGAAAAAGAAAGAGTTATTATATAAAATTATGTGGTGTGTGTGTGTGTGTGTGTGTGTGTGTGTGTGTGTGTGATAGTGTTTGCATCATAGGCTTTTGAGGTGAAAAGGATCTTAAAAGTCAGCTAGTCCAACCCCCTTACTTTATAGACTGGGGGCCAGGGAAGTGAGGTGATTTGTCTAAGATCACACAGGTAGAAAGAGGCAGAGTCAGGAAAATAATACCTATATTTTTATAGTGCTTTCAGGCTTGCAAATCATTTTATTGTCTTCTTAGAGATTCACAACAACCCCGGGAAATAGATGCTATATATTAAAGATGGAGAAATGTAAGAGGACTTAAATGACTTATTCAGGACCGGGCAGAGGGTGTGTAGGGCAGGATTTGAACTTGGGACTCCCTGACTCCAAGTCCAATACTCCACCCAGGCTCTCTGACTTCTTATTTCACATTCTTTCATAGTAAAACTTAGCCAAAAGTTTGATCAACCCACCTGAGGTTCCTGAGTCTTCACTTTTTGCTTTCTTTCTTTAGAGGTAGGTAGAGTTATAAAGTTAATTAGGAGGCAGTAATGCCCTTTTCTGGTGTCTTTGAATGGAGCAGCCCTGGCAGAAAGTAATGCTGCACAATTACTATTGCACATTAACTAAGGAAGAGGCAGCTTATTCCAACTCTCTTTTCCACTGACTGTTTGCCCAGTTGTTTCCTGAATAATTGGTTGCTTGAAAAGGTGCCGGTGGTGACTGGTGTTTGTGCATGCCTTTGTGTGTGCTGTGTGTGTGTGTGTGTGTGTGTGTGTGTGTGTGTGTGTGTGTATGGATGGATGGATGGGAGTGAGAGAACTCGGTTTGCATAGGTCAGTTGCCATCCATTTTTGCAGCTGAGGATGTGTTTCCAGTTTGTCTGAGGAGTTCAGATGACCAGGGCCTGGAGACCAGAGTGAGTGATGGATGGCCCGCTCCACTCCTGCTGCTCTCCCAGCCCAATCATGCTATCTGCTCTGAGCAGATGCAGAGCTTGTCAAGCTGACGTGTACTTAGTGCAGTGAGATGAATCGAATCTTATTTTCTAGGAAGGAATAGGAAGAGGAGGGAGGAGCCCATTTTTAAGGCAGTGCTTTTCAGGAGACCTTAAGTAGTGTCTGCCGTGCCCTTCGGCCCACGTGAAGCGGTGACAATTCACTTACTTTGGGCCATTTCACCTTGTCTTCTGGGGCCTGGGAAAATTAAATACTTATAGTTCTGAAGGCTTTAGCTGTGACATTAGCATCAAAGAGATTAGGGTGAATTTATGATACCCACCTTTGGGAAGATGTGAACAAGTTTAATAATAAGAACATTTTTCTGAGGTAGTGTCAGTACCAATGAAATGAATTCCCTGTGTGGAAATTCTCTCTATTAATACAAATCTGCAACTCATAGTTGTCAAGAGTTATTTGAGATACTGAAAGGTCAAGCACTTAGCACATGATCATAGGTAAGTATAGGTCATGGGCAGGACTTAAACACAGGATTTCCTAATTCCAAGGCAGGTTTTCTGTGTACTATGTCATGCATCCACTTTATCATGGGATCAGAGGATTATTCAATCTAATTAATCAATTAGCCAACAGACATTTATCAAGCACTTACTTTGTGTCAGGCATTGTGCCTAGTTATGGAAATACAAAGAAAAGGCAAAAATAGGCCTTCCTCTCAAGGAGCTTACCTTCTGATGGGCTACATTTGTATAAACTGATATGTATGAGATAGATACAGAGTGGAAGGAAGGTAGATTTAGAGTCAGAAATAGTTGTCTTAAAGGATATCTAATCTAATTCCTTCATTTTTTCATATAAGAAGACTGAGACCCAGAATGGAGAAATGATTAGTTCAAAGTCACAAGAACAATAAGTAGAGTTAGGTCTTCTGACTATAATTAGTGTTAATTCCATTGCACTGGAGGATAGGTTGGATACATTTTTCCTCTTCCCATAATCTATTCTTCATTTCTTTCTTGGATACTTAGATAAGGATGCTATCTAAATGTTGTGACTATTCCCTTGCTTTCCATAAATCCTCCACAGAAGGTTTACCCAATCATACTGGATTCCTTCCTCAGATCTGTTTAATATTGAAGTGATTAACAGAATTTCAAAAATCATAATCTTTCTCTTTCCTATTGCAAATTAACCCTTTGAACAATTTTAGAGTCTGAAGCCCTTCAAGTATAGGGATTTATTTGGTTTTTATCTGTGTTTTCCCAGTGGTTGACAAGTGATTGACCATTAATATTTGAGTACCATCTTGTCTGTATTTTCTAATTTTTCTCATTTTCAAAAAACGGCTGTCTGTCCTTTTCCATAAACCATGTGTTACTGAGGGCTAAGTATGGTCACTTATGACTAAGTTGATGTCCTTGAATCTAATCCTTCCATTAAAACTTTGTGGAGTACAAGCAATAGAGCTAATTATTAAGGGTTGTATGTTGAATTCAAATTTTGTTCATTTCTCCTTCCAGCTCATGAGACATCTATAAGTGGCTAATACAATAGGAGGAGACTCAAAGAACGCCTGAGGAGTACCCATTTCTGGTGCCTCCAAAGGTATGAAGACAACATAGCACATTTCTTGGCATTAGCAAGCTTGGGCAGACTTTAAGTTCAGAGAACAAGCAGATCAGGCATGGAGAGAATGATTTTGACAAAAAAATCACTAATAGTCGTGGACAAGTAGCAGCATTGACATTTTCAACAATATTAATTAATATTCACTGGGTACGTGGACCTATGTGGACAAAATATAAGACAGATGAAAGTTCTCTTCAACTCCCCCACGGTCTTTCTCCAGTTTCCAAAAGTCCCAGTTCCTTCAGCATTGACCCAGTTATTCCCTTCTTTACTATGGTAATAATAATTGACATTTATATGGCACTCTAAGGTTTGCACAGAGCTATACATACATTATTTCATTTAATTCTCAAAACAATCATGGTAATAATTATTGCTTTTTTTCTTGTGAGGAAACTGAGATCGAGAAAAAGTATATATACGATATATATCGATATATATATACGATATATCGATATATATATCGATATATATCTCTCTCTATATATATGTATATACGATATGATAATTGTCACATAGCTAGAAGCATCTGAAATGAGATTCAGACCTTAGCGCCCTTGATTCCAAGCCTTTTATTCTATATGGTAAAGTGGGATTTGGTAATAAGTTGGTTCCAAGTACCTCATTTTTCTTATTCTTCTCTCTTTTGCTTTGACTAATCTTTCATCTTACCAGCAAACTCAACCCTGTCCTTTATCCTATTCCCCGGGCTCTGCTTTCTGGAGAGTCCCTTTGTTTGATCTCATAAAATCATATATGCTCCTATATGTTAGTGGATAATAATTGCTTGGTGTATTTTCCTTCCCAAGAATATTTGTAGTTGCTCAAAGCCTTCAGGAATTTTAGGCACTTCAACTTCCTGCTGATTTGGGTTCTGAGAATGAATGCCAAGGCAGGGCCAAGGCATCACAAGACCTAAACACTGAAGGAATAGAGCTGCTGAGATTCTTTAATTATCTAGACCTCTCAGGTTTGCTCCTTTCTCAGAATGTGTTATTTGGAGTTAGGAAGATCAGTGCTTTAACCATTCATTGAATTATTTAACCCCAAATGAGCCAGCTAGACTCCCTTAGCTTCAGTTCTAAGTAGTATGTATAATACTTCACAGGGTTGTTATTAAGGTGGGCAGCTACTACAGTGTAAAGAGCCCTGGATTTGGAATTAGAGGGCCTGGCTTAAAATCCAGCCTTTCCACGTATTGCCTGTTAATCCTTGGAAAAGTCACTTTTTCTCTCTGGTCCTGAGTTTACTCATTTGAAAAATCTGAGGATTGTACTAAGTTTCTATCCTGCTCTAAAGCTATGGTTCAAGGATTTGGGTGGAGTTTGGACTTGAATCCAGAGCATCTGATTTTAAATCCAGACCTCTATACATTTCACCACATCAATCCAATGAGATAATATAAGGCACTTGGCAAATTATGAGGCTCTATGTAAATGTCAATTATTATTGTTGATATCATTTTCTCTCACCTGCATTTCTTTCCATCTGTAGAGATGTTCTGAAAGTTGTAAGAAAGAATAAGTTTTCTGGTCACAGAATGATCCTGGCTCCGGAGGGCTCCCTGGCTTTGAGAGCAGGTGTCACTGACTGAGTGTGAGGTGCACCTTCCTGGGCTCCTTGTGAATTCCTTTTCTATTTTGTGAGATTATGAGTGGCTAAGAACTAAGGGCCCCTCTTCCAGAGGCTGGACAGAAAGCAAAGGGGAACAGCTTGTTTTCCATCTCCACAGTTTCCCTCTTAAATCCATCATCTCATATTTGGTTGTCTCCTGCTTGACAAATTCCTGCTACTACCCACAGCTAGTCAATATTGCTGCTACAGGCAGAGAGAAGCCTGGAGGGGAGGTCATGGTCATTTCTGTGGACTAGAAGCCTTGTTCTCCCTGCTCAGCTAGGTGGAGCTTTCATGATCAGTCTCATCCATAGAGAACACACACCTGGACAACTGGCTCACATAATGGCAATCTTGTTGTTCAGCCCTTTCAGCTGTGTCTGATGCTTTGTGGCCTCATTTTGGGGTTTTCTTGGCAAAAATACTGAAATGTTTTGCCATTTCCTTCTCCAGATCATTTTACAGATGGAGAAACTGAGGCAAATGGGGTTAAATGATTTGCCCAGAATCATACAGCTAGTAAATGTTTGAGGCTGAATTAATTTGAACTCATGAAGATGAGGTCCCCTGATTCCAAGCCCAGTGTTCTATCCCCTGATCCACCAGCCATTCAACAACAATGACAATAATAATTGTTGGTATTTATATGGCCCTTTAAAATTTGAAAAGTTTTACACACAATATCTCCTTTTATCCTCACAACAAAACTGGGGAGTAGATGCTATTATTATTATTATTATTATTGGCTTTTTGGAGAGCAATTGGGGCTAAGTGACTTGCCCAAGGTCACATGGCTAATTTTTGTGTTAAGTGTCTGAGGCCACATTTGAATTTAGGTCCTCCTGACTCCAGGGCCATTGCTCCATTCACTGTGCCACCTAGCAGCCCCCCCCCTTTTTTTTGCTTTTTGGAGGGCAATTGGGGTTAAGTAACTTGCCCAAGGTCACACGGCTAGGTTTTTGTTTGTGGGTGTTAAGTGTCTGAGGTCAGATCCGAACTCAGGTCTGACTCCAGGGCTGGCGCTCTACTCACTGCGCCTCCTAGCTGCCCCAAGCAGCCCCCTTTTTAAGGGTTTTCTTGGCAAAAATAATGTAATCACACAGCTACTAAATGTCTGAGGCTGGATTTGAACTCAGGTCTTCCTGATTCTAGGGCCAGAACTTCATACATCCATTATTTTGGAGAGAATGAATAGAACACAAGATTTGAATTCAAATTCCAACTTTGTCTCTTACTAACTTATTGTGTGATCTTGGACAAATCACTCGTCATCTCTGGGCCTCAGTTTCCCCAGCAGTAAAATGAGGGAGTTGGATTAGATAACTTCTAAAAACCCCTTTCAATTCTAAATCAAAGAGCCTGTGTTTGGAAGCAGATGTAATAATTTATTTACAGTGGGAGCATCTCACCCTCAGAAGAGGAGTTTAGTGAGGAGACTCAGCCAAGGCCAGAATGTACCTTTGTGAGTTTAGGGGATCAGATCTAAGAAAATCCACACATATACCAAGGTAACTAAACTGGGAACTGCCACAGCTAATGTTTGTAGACAACTGCTGTAGGCACTGACTTTGAATGAAGATCTAGATGCCTTATAATAATAGTAACACTTATATATATGCCAGGCACTGTACTAGGCACTTAAAATTATCATTTCTGGGGCAGCTAGGTGGCGCAGTGAATAAAGCACCAGCCCTGGAGTCAGGAGAACCTGAGTTCAAATCCAGCCTCAGATACTTAACACTAGCCATGTGACCTTGGGCAAGTCACTTAACCCTAACTGCCTTCCCACCACCAAATTATCATTTCATTTGATAATCACAACAACCCTGGTAGGTGCTAGAATCATTCCCATTTTACAGAGGAGGAAACTGAGGCAAACAGGGGTTAAGTGAATTGCCCTGGGCCACCCAGCTAGGATAAATCTGAAGCTGGATTTGGGCTCAGGTCTTCCCAGCTCTAGGCCTGGTGTTCTATGCACTGTGCTGTTAGTTGCCTTCACATAATAGGAACTAGATAAATATCAAAGATGATAAACAGCAAACTAAATGGCCAGTGTTTTATTAACCCTAAAGGCAACGCGTATTTCAGATATTTTACTGTAAATGTGACCACAGTATTGTCTGCAACATTTGAAGCAGGTTTGTTTGGTTTGTTCTGGATGTAAATTTTTTTTTCTTTTTGGTAAACTCATAAGTGAACAGCTGGGAGGTATCTAGAGAGAGAGAACACAGGCACTTGCCTAATTAGATTTTTAAAAGTTGATTTTTTTTCCATGAGAGTAACATGTTTTAACAATTCTAATTGCTAAATTCCTTAATGCTTAAGTTTCCAAACTGCTGGGTTCCCAAAGTCCAACCATACTGCTTGGCATAAGACTCAATAATTATTAGCAAAGAAATGAATTCATTTTGCTAAATGAGAAATGATGCCACAGGCACTGTGCATTTTAATAACCATGGAATTATGCAAAAAAATTGATTTTTATCAAGGGTAAAACCTCCGGCAAATACACCACCAGAAGTCAAAACGAGAGGAAAAGTACCAGTCAGGACCTAGGGCTGACAGGAATGGCCTTTAGTATCCCATTTCCCCCCTGTCGCTTTAATCAAAAGGTCCATTTCTTTTTTGTGCTCCCTCTCCTATCCCATCAAACACCGATTACATTCCAGATGCAAGTGTTTTTTCATGGGTTGGTGAAGAGCAAAGAAATGGAATCCTTGACACACTAAAGCATTCAGGCACTCAGGCAAAGAGCAATTACTGAGGACCTACTGGGTGTCCATCATGGTACTAGCTAGTGGGAGAGGTACACAAGACTAAGAAAATGCAGAGGTTCTCAGGCCCGAAAGATCTCCATTTCTTAAATTAGGATAGGACTTTAGAGAGATTTTTCCTATATACTCCTCTTAACCACAGAATCAGATTTCAGTAATAGCAGAATTGCAAAGGACCCAAGAGATTTCTCAGTCTAACCTGTACCTTATCAGGAATCCTCTCAACAAACATAGCTGACAAGCAGCCACCCGGTCTTGGTTTGAAGACCTATAGTAAGGAAACACCCATTACCTCTGAAGGCAGCCCATTCCATTCTTGTTGTTGTTCAGTCATTTTAGTCATGTCTGCCTCTTAATGACCTCGTTTGGGGTTTTCTTGGCAGAGATACTGGAGTGGTTTGCCATTTCCTTCTCCAACTCATTTTACAAATGAGGAAACTGAGGCAACCAGTATTAAGTGACTTGTCCAGGGTCATACAACTACTAATTGTCTAAGGCTAGTTTTGAACTCACAAAGAGAAGTCTTCCTGAATCTAGATTAGGTGCTCTATCTACTGTACTGCCTAGTTGCCCAGCTTAGCCTTATCCTTTCAAAAATGAAATACCAACAGCTGAGCGCAAGATTCCAGGTGTGGTATCAACAGGGAAGGGGATGGCAGGACTATTACCCCTTTTGTTCCAGTAATTACACTTCTTTTAAGGCAATCTAATATTGAATTAGGTTTTCTGGTTGCCATATACTACCATAGCCTCTGATTCACCTATTAAGGGACTTGGATATTTTTCACATGATATGTTGTCTGGTGACACCTACTCCATCCTATATCTGTGAAACTGTTTATTTTTATTTTTATTTGCCTCAAATGGAGGACATTACATTTATTCTTTGTTAACTTTCAACTTTTTAGATTTTTTCCATTATTCTGTGCTTTTTGGATACTTTTGGATCCAGACTCATTCACCATATTAGCTATCCTTTCCAGTTTTATATAATTTTCACATTTTGTAAGCAAGCTATTTATGCCTCATCCAGAGTCATTGATTAAAAAAAATAAACTGTGCAGGGTTAGGGACTAATACCTGGAGCATCATGCTAGAAGATCTCTCTCCAAGTTATATCGATCCCTTAATGATTATTTTTTGGGTCTGATTATTCAGTCATTTTTGAATTCATCTAACTACACTTTGACACACATTGTTCCATCTTGTCCATAAAGACAGTATGAGAAACTGTTAAATATTTTGCTGAAGGCTTAGGGGCTATGGAATTTTCTCTTTTGAATGCATTTTGCTTGGTGGAGTATTTAGCTTTCTCTCTCCATTCCCTTATTAGCCCCCTACTTGAGATTTTATAGAAGTAGTGGGAGATGTTGGCAGGGAGGAAGAGGCTAATTCTCCCAGGAACAAGTATTGAAGAGAGATTGAAGATCACCATGGGGTGAAAGGAAAGTAGGAAGGAACTTCAGTGTCAGTAGGGATGGAGCAGAAATTCAGTTCTCTATTGGGACGAAAGTGGGGGATAACTAGTCTGCCCCAGCCCCTCCCCACTATGAGAAGAAGTTAGCACCATTTCAGCATGTGAAGGAGGACCCAGAATAGGAGTCTTATGTAAAATGGGTCAGAGGTAGACACAAGAGAAATGACTGATAAAGTCTTCATGTTCCCAGCCCAAAGTAGCTCATGTGGCATTCCATTACCTATCTCTAATAGCAAATAGTGCTTTGGATAGATTAGGCAGATGAACAACGGGACTGGGATAGTAGCTAGCCAAGAGCAAAGGAAGAGGATGATGGAAGTCTTCCCAAGAGAAACAGATATGGGCCTGTATCTCCTGGCTCAAAAAGCAGCAAGAGGATATTGGGAGGTACTTGCTGAAGAGAACTATAGGCTGAATAATATGATAGCAGCTATGCAGCCAGAAGAGATCACAATACTCCAATGGTAATCATAGGTAAGGTATCCTAAACTATAGTACTCTGTGAATTCAGTGATTAAGGTTTAATAAGAAATTAAGTGTTGTCTCATTCAAAATGAGACCTGTTAAAGACCTTAGCTTGAAAAGGCAAATGTCTCCCACTGCATCCTGGGCCATCTCCAGTTGTCTTGGTCTATATCTCGACACTGGACCCAGATGGTTCCAGAGGAGACAGTGAGGCTGGTGACTTTGCACAGCCCTGACTCACTTAAATCCAATTCACCTCCTTAATGCCATGGTCCTCCTGGAGATCAAAGGACAAGCAACAACAACAACAACATTCTGTGAATTATTGAGATGATACTTGTTGGTGAGAAGAGCATTGTTTATTGAAAGGTACCAATATTTTCTAGGGCCTCTGATGTGATCCTATATGGATCTCCCAATTTGTACTAAAGTGGTTCATTCTTTAAGTTTTATGTGCTTGTAAGAGGAGTTGGTAGCTGCATTTTCTGGGGAAGTATAAGATTGTCAGATAATGAAGTTTCCTGATTATGTGGGGGACACCTGACAACTCACCCTTCTCAACCTTCAGCCTTCACTTTTAGCCAAGCTAGAGCAGCTTAATTACATTAATTTCTTTCTTGCCTCAGAGAATAGGTATTGTAACTCGTATATGGTTAGAATTTCCCTCTGAGTCTTTCTGAAATTCAGGGGAAAATGCTTGTATTCTTTTCCATCTTTGTTTCTATCTCCTGTCATCCCTTTCTCCTTGGTGACTAACACCAGACCATGCCAATTATCTTGAGGCTCAGGGAAGTCTCAAGGCAGTTCTGAGAACTGAGGGGTGAGTGGTGGGCTGGATGGGCAGAGCTAGTATCCAATGGTGGTGCTGCAAAAGCAGCAAATACTTATGCCTTCATTACCTGTAACTTAGAGACAAAATGTCCTTTTGTTTACTGCACCAGAATGCTTGAAGGTGTTGGGGAGCTACTTAATAGATATAGAGCCCATTCATATTCATATATAATTTCTAACTGAAGCTGTAGAGGGGGATGAGGTTTCTAGTGTTGGGCAGAAGTTGGAGGGAATTCTGCAGCGAGTGGTGGGTGATTAAAGGTTCAGTGACCATAGAAACCAGGAACCGGGCTAGCCTGGACCAAGTGCTCATGGGAATCTTGAGTGATGAATTGTTTATTCTAATAATAGTGGCTGCCTGGGCAATAGGAACAGTCCCCTGTGCCTGAAGTTCCAGCTACTCACAGCTGATTAGGATGATCAGGGAAGGAGAGGCAAAGTGAGATACACAGAGTAAAATAAGGCCATGAAAGTCAGGCAGTCAAGTCCTTGGTGATTTACACAATTGTAGGAGACTGATTCTAATACCAAGGTAGACAAAGACAAGTCTGCTCTCACTGAAATAATTCAAATAAGCTTGGTACAGTAGGAGAGTCACTTGATTTGTTACCAGAAGATCAGTTTTCAAATTCAATCTGAGGCTAGATTTGAACTCAGTTTATCCTGACTTGAGGTCCAGTGCTCTCTTTCCACTAAGACACCCTACCAGCCAGAGAAGGGTGACTGTCTTGATCAACTAAGACTTTAAATACACATCTCTAGCACTTCCATTACTACTTTTGTGACCTTAATATTGGTGGGTCTCAATTTCCTCATCTGAAAAGTGAGAGATTAGACTAGACCTCTAAGTTTTCTTCCAACTATGGCCCTATGAGATGCATTTTTAGGCTGTTTATTGCCTGTGTGTTTAGATGCTGCCATGAGTCAGGCACTTTTTTCCTTTTTTTTTTTTTTAACAATGTCCCTCTCTTCGCCAATACTTGCATCTGGAATATAACCAATGTTTGGTGGGAAAGGAGAGGGGGAATTGAGAAGTACCATTCTTCAGTTTTCTCCTATCCTGAGAACTAAGGAAGCTCAAGTTTAAAGGTTAAGGAAGTCAGCTCTGGGAATGCTGCCAGAGCACTGTACCATATGTGGAGGTGTCTTTTGCTATAACTGAGGGTGAGATAGTCAGGCATGTGCTAGATTACATGCACCAAAGAGAAGAACCTTCCATTGGTGTGCCAAGAGCTGAAGGAAGTTCACAGTTCCAATTTCAAGTGATAGAAATGGTGTCAACCCAATGGCTATACCAGGTCCCTAGAGTATTAATTTCTGCCTTGAGAACCATCTTTGGGTGTATTACAGCAAGATTCATAGGACCTTATGCAGCGATGATAGAAGAAATTAAAGGTATAGATCGTCCTGCTGTGCTAAATGGTTGATCCTGGGTGACCACAATATTGAAGTCCATTTTGAAACAAAAATTGAGGCATATACTACTAGAGTTGCTGTGGTCTTAGGAAAAAGTGCCACCTGTACTGATCAGTGTTAACAAATAATACCTCTGGGATATTTGAGGGAAACTATAGGTGCCAATGAGGAAGTAATTACAGTGTCCCTGCACTGTTCAAACTCTTAAAAAAGCTGGATTTCTTGCATTGATTTAGACAAAATTCAGCCTCTTAAGAGTGCTCTTGGGGCACTGTAAGCAGTGGGAGGGCTGTGGTGATTGAATCCTCTGATCATCTAAGCACACAAGTCTATGGAACTTTAGATGGCAACGCTAATGAGAATTATGGAGGATTCTATGACTGATCCCTTTTAGCTCATTCTCTGATCCCTTAAACATCAAGATCCTAAGGGATTTTCGTTCTGGAGAATTCCTGGTGCCTGGGGAAGAAGCTCAGCATTAAGTCCAGTGTGTAACCAGATCACAAGTAGCTTGTAGGGTGTATACTAAGGGTGACATATGGGTTTTTTTTCCATATGATTCCTGACACTTTCAAGAGCAGTCCCGGAAAAATCACTCTTTCTGAGATAGAAGACACAAACGACCATTTAAAAATGACTAATAGTGGGGCAGCTAAGTGGTGCAGTGGACAAGGTGTTGAACCTAGAATTAGGAAGACTCATCTTCTTGAGTTCCAATCTGGCCTCAGACACTTACTAGCTGTGTGCCCCTGGGCAAATCACTTAACCCTATTTGCCTCAGTTTCCTCATCTGTAAAACGAGCTGGAGAAGGAAATGGCAAAGAACTCTAATATCTTTTACCAAAAAAACCTAAATGGGTTCATGCAGAATTGTACATGACTACAAAATGACTGAAACAAATATAGCACTACTACTAATAACACTACATCTCATGGTTCTTGGGTATCAACCATGGTAGAGGAATGTGAGAATACTGGAAAGATAGGTCACAGAGCTAGTAAGGGTATGAAGATGGATTTGAATCCAGTTGGTCCTGGCTTCAGGTCCAGTGTTCTACCGACTGTGCCACCTATGAGCCAGACGTAGGTAGCTGTCCTAAGAGTTCATTGTATGCTCCAAGATAGGAAAAAAAAAACAGGTGAATGCATTATTCCTTTCTTTAGGTTCCTTGCATTAGAGGATTTCCATAGAAAGTATGGAGGTATTCTATAATAAAAAAATAGCAGGGAATCTGACACAGAAAAATATGGGAGAGAATCTACAACTTCCTTCAGAGTCTGATATCAATGAAAATAAATACCCTTGAGCTAATCTTCCATACCTAGACTGAATACAGATAATTGTTTGCTGGGTCAGCTGTAGGATGAGGTCAGACCTTCTGCTGAGATGCCGGCCAAGAAGAAGGGCCATGATCATCAAAGAATTGGTTGATTTACTTGAAACCAAGCTTCTTATATGAAAGTGAAAGAAGCCAGAGCTTAATGGAATATATGGTATCCTACAAAAAGATAATAGGTTTTGAATCTCTCTTGTCCCACCCTCTCCTATTCCAGTTAAGGAAACTGAGGCTGTAAAATTAAAGTGATTTCCAGTGGTCACTTAACTACTACGTGTCTGGAGAGGCATTTGAACTCAGCTCTTCTTAGCTTGGAATCTAGTGCTCTGTTCATCAAACCATACAGACTCTCATTTCCTTAAGCCTCACTTCTCCCACTCTTTGTGCTTTCAGATTAATTGGAACGCCTGCTCCATTGTTAATAAACTACCTTTTATCTTAGTCTATACTCTCACCACAAAAATTATTTTAAAAAATATTTATTTTTTGGGTGGAGTGAAGATGGAGGTAGAGAAGCAGGAAAACTCCATATGCCTCCTCCATAAACACCTCAAATACCTATTAAAATGACTCTAAACAAACTTTAGGGCTACAGAACTCACGAAGTGACAGAGAGAAACAAAAATCCTGCTGAAGGCAGCAGGCAGGCTGGCAGGAAGGGTGCATCACAGCCCGCTTGAAGCAGAGCCCAGGTCCCTGTGAGTCGGGGGTTTTAGCCTCAGGGCACACTGACCAGCCCTGGCTGGAGTGACTGTGGGAGAGTGGATCACCAGTAGCTGTGGCAGTTTCCAGAATTATCAACCCATAAATGACAAAGACAAAGTGAGAGTTCAGTGGACTTTGGGAACAGGTCGTCTGGGAGTGCAGTACAGCCTCTGCTCCCAGGGTGAGAAGCGGCTGAGGTGTAGTGGCTGCTGTGGCTGCTTCAGAGCTCCTGGCCTGCAGACTGTAGGGGGACCAAGCAACCAGTTTGAGGGGTAATCACTCTTGCTATAACCTGCTTGGATCTGGATCACTGTCTAGGGTGGAGGTCCTGGGGTGTGTGACCAGTGTGCCAGAGCCAGTGGAGGCTTCTGAGAGGGCACCCAACTAATAGCTCCAGCAGCTCAGAAAACCCCAGTGATTTGGGACAAAGCTCTCCTCTCTGGAAGCAGAGTTCTACTGTGGCAAAAAACTCAAAAGTCAAATAATTGAGTGGCAACCTGAGCAAGCAAAGGAAGCAAAGCAAGCACAGCAATTTGACTTTGGACTCCTTTTTTGGGGACAAGAAGGATCAAAACATGGAACAGGAAGAAGACAACAAAGTCAGAACTCCTGCACTAAAAGCTTCCAAGAAAAATGTGGACTCGTTACAGGCCATAGAGGAGCTTAAGAAAGATTTTGAAAACCAAATAAGAGAAGTGGAGGAAAAATTGGGAAGAGAAATGAGAATGATGCAAGAAAATCATGAAAAGAGAGTCAACAACCTGACTGAAGAAAATGACACCTTAAAAAATGTCTAACTCAAATGGCAAAAGAGGCTCAAAAAGCCAATAAAGAGAAGAATGCCTTAAAAAGCTGAGTTTGCCAGATAGAAAAAGAATCTCAAAAGCTCACTGAAGAGAATAATTCCTTCAGAATTAGATTGGAGTAAATGGAGGCTAGTGACTTTATGCGAAATCAAGATACTATTAAATAGATCCAAACAAATGAAAAAATAGAATGCAATGTGAAATATCTCATGAGAAAAACCACTGACTTGGAAAATAGATCCAGGAGAGATATTTTAAAAATTACTGGACTACCCGAAAGCCATGATCAGGAAAAAGAACCTAGAAATCATCCTTCAAGAAATTCTCAAGTAAAATTGCCCTGATGTTTTAGAACCAGAAGACAAAATAGAGGTTGAAAAGAATCCACCAATCATGTTTCAGGGGAAAATATGGTCATTCAATGAAATAGAGAACTTCCAAGCATTCTTGATGAAAAAAAACAGAGTTGAATAGAAAATTTGACATTCAGCTACAAGAAGCAAGAGAAGCATGAGAAAGTAAACAGGAAAAAGAAATCATAAGAACTTATCAAAGTTGAACTATTCACATTCCTACATGGAAAAATGATAATTGTAACTTATGAAACTTTTCTCAGTATGAGAACAGTTGAAGGGGATATGAATTATATATGTATATATATATATAATGTACACATACATATATGTCTATATAGGAAGGTATATGTGCATGTGAATACATATTTGAGTGTGTGTATATATATGTGTACAGGTATACATAGACAGAGGGCACAGGACCAATTGAATAGGAATGGATGATACTTAAAAGTTAAAATTGAGAGGTGAGAGTGGAATATAATGAGAGGAGATGGGGTGAGACAGAATGGAGTAAATTATCTCATATAAAAGAGGCAAGGGAAAACTGTTACAATGGAGGGGAAGAACAGGGAGGCAAAAGGGAATGAGTCAACCTCACTCTCATTGAATTTGGCTTAGGGAGGGAATGACATACACACTAAATAGGGTATCTTGCCCTACAGGAGAATAGCGGGGAAGGGGATGAGAGGAGCGATGATGGAAGGATGGGCAGGTTGGGGGGAGGGAAGTTGGAAGCACACACTTGAAAAGGGACAGGGTCAAAGTAGAGAATAGAACAAGTGGGGGTCAGGATAGGAAGGAGGGAAATATAGTCAGTCTTTCACAATATGTGCACTATGGAAATGTTTTGCATAGCTATACATATACAATCTATATTGAATTGCCTATTTTCCCAGTAAGGGTGGGTGATGAGGGAGGAAGGGAAAGAATCTGGAATTTAAAGTTTTAAAATCAAATGTTTAAAAATATTATTATCATTCTTTTTTTACATGCAACTGGGAAAGAAGATATACAGGCACTGGGGTTTGGAGATCCATCTTGCCCTACTGGAAAGTTGGAGGGGGAATGGGGGAAGGATTACTATTTTGGGGTGGTGGGCAGGAGAAAGACAGGGAGAAAATTTGTAACTCAAAATCTTGTGGAAATGAATGATGTAAACTAAAAATAAACATAATTTTTAATTAAAAAACAACAAAAACATTTATTTTTGACATTCATTTAAAATTTTTTTAAAGTTCAAAACTCACTCCTTCCCTCTTGTTTTTCCCCCATTGATTGAAAAAGCAAGCAACATGATATCAGTTAAACAAGTGGAGTCAAGCCAAATATATCCCGTATTAGACATGTTGCAAAATAAAAAGAAAATTACAAAGTAAAAAACAAGAGATGAAGAAGGTAAAAAGATATGCTTCATTTTGCACTCAGAGCCCATCAGTTCTTTCTCTGAAAGTGAATAACCTTTTTTTTTGGAATTGCCTTGGATCATTGTATTGATCAGAATAACTAAGTCTTTCAAAGTTGATCATTGTTAAAATATTGATGCTCCTGTGTACAATGTTCTCCTGTTTCTGCTCACTTTGCATTAGTTCATATATGTCTTTCCAGTTTTTTTCTGAAACCACCCTGCTTGTCATTTCTTTTAACCCAGTAATATGCCATTGTAATTCTATGTCACACCTTGTTCAGTCATTCTCTAATTGATAGGTATCCTCTCAATTTCCAATTTTTGCCACCTCAAAAAGAACCGCTACAAATATTATTTGTACGTATAAGTTAGACTTTAAATCACAGAATATTAGAGTGTTAAGGGGTGTTAGAGATCATTTTTTAGGAGAATAAATTGAGGCAAAGAAAGGTAAAGGAATTCAGCCAAGGACATACATTGAGGTAGTGATAAAATGAGATCAATACCTCATCCCTATTTTAGTGCAGAGCCATAAACTGGTATCTTTTCACCAGGGCACGAGACAGGAGAGGACCCTTAGGTGGGAATTTGACAGTGAGAGAAAGACTAGAACACCAGCATGATGGAAACTGAATGAGAAAACTGATCCCCTCGCTGAGATTTGAGTAGCATTTTTGCCCAGGAAAGACCAGGACTTCCCAGAGGGGCACGACAAGTATAGAGATTTCCAGGCTATTTTCTCCCACTGTGCTTCTAAAACTCCATTTTCAACTTGGTGTCTCATTGCAGCAATTGAGAAAACCTGCTGTCTGTTCATCTAGGTCCACTTCATTCCTTTAAGAGAGCTGGCTTGAAAGGGTCAGAGGACAAAGCTGCTAACGTTTCTTTGCCTCATGATTTGTACATTGATCTCCACTTTAGGAACTGGAGAAGTGATTGCTAAAATATTCCCATGAACCTGTATTCTCATTGGTGTGGTTGTTGCCTTAAATGAAGCAGATGATTCTCTGTCCTTGCCTCATCATTCTATTCCCGTCCTTTAATTTGGCTGCTAAAGGTCCACTCAGAGTACTGGGATTCTGTCTTGTTTTTTTCCTTGACAACATGAAGTACATGGATTATCCAATGGTTATCCTTTGCATTTGCCATATGGCCATTCCACCTGCTTTTTTTTTTTTCATTGCTAAAAAAGTTAGAATCACATTCCATGAGGAAGAAGTCAGAAGCTAAGGTATAGATTTTCTTCATCTATTATCATCATAGAGCTATTTTCATTTACTACTGCAGTTGGCCCTTCCACATTGCAACTTTCTCCATTTTGATTTTGAAAAATTGTGGGTTGGCATAAGGAATTAAATGGGATTTTTTTAGGAGTTTTGAGGAAGTTGAAGATGACTTGAGAAAGCTAGCATATGACATAGAAAAAGTTTAGAAATTCAGAAATGCATAAAATATATGATAGCATTGTATAATATCAACATATCTCCTCTTTTAATACCATAATAATTCAGACTTCTTCTCTGGTATAAAGGGAAGGCGAAAATTTATGTGGATTTTCCAAATCATGGAAGTGCTGTGCCCCTAACTCCCACAATGTGGAAGGGATAACTCTACTCTACCTGAACTCATCCCCCAGTATTAGCAAATGCCCATCAACTCCCACTCTCCTGATTCCAGTGCTGACAAATTCTCAGCTACCTAAAAGTAAACTGCCTCTACCCTAGCCCCCACTTCCCTTTCTCATATTCCATCCACCTTAACCCTATCCTGGTAATAAATCACCCTAGATCTGCCTACTCCCTCTGTTGTGCCCTCTGGAATTCTAATTTCATAATTAAAATTCCCTGCTTCTTCCCCTCTCACTGCCCACCTTCATGATGTTTCGTTCTTGTCTTGTCCATCCTTTCAAATATCATCCCTCCCTCTGACTGACCCCTCTTCTGAACTTGCTTTTCAGGGAGCAGTGGACCTTCCAGTCACCCAGGCTCACAATCTCAGTCATCCTCACCCTCTCACTCTTACCACACAGACCTCATCAGCAGCCATATCTTATTATTTCTGTTTCTAAAATGTCTCTTGCAGCTTTCTCCTTCTGTCTATCCATATGTTTCTGTCCACATACATATTCTATTTAGGTCTTCTAGTTCAGACACTCATTCCTTCTTACCTGGACTAATGTAACAGAAGATGAAATAAAATGTAGAAAATACTAAAAATATTAAAGCACTATACATATGTCAGTTGTTATTATTCCTGGCAGCATGCCAAGTGGTCTTCATGCTTCTGTGGTCTGTCCACTCTGAGCTATCCTCTACCTAGCCATTGAGATTTTCCTAATGTATAGGATGACTATGTCACCTCCACATTCAATAAGTATTGTTGAGTCATTTCAGTTGTGCCCAACTTTTCATTAAGCTGTTTGGGGTTTTCTTGGCAAAGATACTGGAGTGGTATTCTATTTCCTTCTCCAGCTCATTCTACAGATGAGGAAACTGAGGCAAACAGGGTTAAGTGACTTGCTTAGAGTCATACAGATAATAAATTTCTGAATTTGGACTCATGAAGATAAGTCCAAGTCCAGGGCTCTATCCACAATATCATTTAACTGCCCTTCAATAAGCATTGGAGTACCCTATTTGCTCTAGGATCAAATATAAACGTCTTTCTTTGGCATTTAAAGTCCTTCACAATCTGGCTCTACTACAACTTTTCATTTTATTGTACACTAACCCTCTCCACTTACTTTGTGATCCAATTAAACTACCTTTCTCACTGTTCCTCACAAACTATACTCTCCCATTTCTATGCCTTTTCAGTTTGTTCACATTCCTGGAATATATTCCCTTTTCACTTCTACCTCTTAGATTATATAGTGTCGATTAAAACTTCCCCAAGATACCACCTTCTAAATGAGGTTTATTTAGATCGCAGGAGCTTCTAGTACCCTCTCTTGGCTTCCCCTTCTCCTCCTCCTCTTCCTCCTCCTCTTCCTCTTCCTCCTCTTCTTCATGCTCCTTCTTTTCCTCATCCATCTTTTTCTCTTTCTCATCTTTCTTCTCCTTTTTTCCTCCTCCCACATCTTCTTTATGCCTCCTCTTTCCCCTCTTTTTCTCTCTGTTGTTTGCTTCCTTCCTTTTTTTCCTAATTAAAGGGCTTATCCCTTGACTCACTTCTTATTCTTTTCCAAATGCTTTATTAAATTCTGGTTTACATCATTCATTTCTGCCAGATTTTGAGTTACAATTTTTCCCCATTTTTCCCCCTACCCCCACCCCAGAATAACAGTCCAACAGGATCTCCCCTTATCCCATCTGCTCTCCCCTATATCTTCTCCTATACACCCTTCGACTTTTTCAGTAGGGCAAGGTGAATCTCTGTGCCCCAATGCCTGTATATCTTATTTCCCAATTATATGTAATATAGTATTAATAATAGTATTTATATATTTTTACACATTTGATTTTAAAACTTTGAATTCCAGATTCATTCCCTTCCTCCCTTGTCACCCACCATTACTGGGAAAATAAGCAATTCAGTATATGTTGTACATGTGTAGCTATGCAAAACATTACCATAGTAGATATATTGTAAAAGGCTGACTATATTTCCCTCCCTCCTATCCCACCTCCCACTTGGTCTATTCCCTACTTTGATCCTGTTGGTGCTTCCAACTTCCCCCCCACCAGCCTGCCCTCCTTTCCATTGACCCCCCTCTCTTCCCCTTCCCCCTACTCTCCTGTAGGGTGAGATACCCCATTTAGTATGTATATCATTCCCTCCCTGATCCAAATTAAATGAGAATAAGGTTTTACCTTTTTGCCTTCCTGTTCTTCCCCTCCCTTGTAACCATTTTCCCTTGCCTCTTCTATATGAGGTAGTTCTGTCTCTTCCCATCCCCTCTTGTTATATTCCTCTCTCACCTCTTAATTTCACCTTTTAAGTATTATCCCTTCCTATTAAATTCCAAATGTGCCCTTTATCCATGTATACCTGTAAATATTTATACACACATTCACACATGTATTCATATGCCCATATACCTTTCTTCAACTATTTTCATACTGAGAAAAGTTTCATCAGTTACAGTTATTGTTTTTCCATGTAGCAATGTAAATAGTTCAACTTTGATAAATTCATTATGATTTCTTGTCCCTGTTTACCTTCTCAAGCATTTCTTGCTTCTTATATCTGAATGTCAAACTTTCTTTTTTTTTAAACAAATGCTTTATTAACTTCTGTTTTACATCATTCATTTCCGCCAGATTTTGAGTTACAATCATTTTCCCCCCGTTATTCCCCTACCAAACCTCCCAGAATAGCAGTCCCACAAGATATCGCTTCCTCCAATCTGCTCTCTCCCATACCTTCTCCCATACCCCCTTAGACTTTTCCATTAGAGGAAGGTGAATCTTTGTGTCCCAATGCCTGCACATCTTATCTCCCAATTATAAGCAAAAGAGTATTAATAATAGTATTTATATATATTTGAAACATTTAATGTTAAGACCTCGAATTTCAGATCCATTTCCTTCCTCCCTTGTCACCCATTCCCTCTTGGAAGATAAGTAATTCAGTATATGTTGTACATGTCTAGCTATGCAAAACATTATCATAGTAGATATATTGTACAAGGCTGCTTATAATTCCCTCCCACTCATCCCACCCCCCACCTGGTCCATTCCCTACATGATCCTGTCCCTCTTCTATAGTGGGTACTTCCAACCTCCCCTCCCCCCAAGGATGCCCTCCCATCCATCATCCCTCCTCTCATCCCCCTTCCCCTATTCTGCTGCAGGTTGAGATATCCCATTTAGTATGTATGTCATTCTCTCCCTGAACCAAATTCAATGAGAATGTGGTTTTGCCTTTTTGCCTTCCTATTCTTCCCCTCCCTTGCAACCACTTCCCCTTGCTTCTTCTACATGAGATAGTTTACCCTACCCTGTCTCTCCCCATCTCCTCTTGCCACTTTCCTCTCTCATCTCATAATTTCACCCCTTAAGTATCCTCCCTTCCCAACAAATTCAACCTATGCCCTCTCTCCATGTATGGCTGTAAACATATATACACACATTCACATATGTATTCATATGACCATACACACTTCTTCCATTATTTTCATACTGAGAAAGATTTCATCAGTCACAGTTATTGTTTTTCCATATAGGAATGTAAATAGTTCAACTTTGACAAGTTCCTTTTGATTTCTTTTCCCTGATTACCTTCTCAGGCATCTCTTGCTTCTTGTTTCTGGATGTCAAATTTTCTATTCAGCTCTGGTTTTTTCCTCAAGAATGCTTGAAAGTCCTCTATTCCATTGAATGACCATATTTTCCCCTGAAACAAAATACACAGTTTTGCTGGGTAGGTGACCCTTGGGTTCATTCCTAGCTCTTTTGCCCTCTGGAATATCATATTCCATGCCCTTTGATTCCTCAGTGTAGAAGCTGCCAGGTCCTGTGCTATTCTGATTGTGTTTCCACAATATTGAAATTGTTTCTTCCTGGCTGCATGTAGCATTTTCTCCTTGATCTGGGGATTCTGGAACCTGGCTATAATATTCCTGGGAGTTTCCTTTTGGGGATCTTTTTCAGGAGGTGATTGGTGGATTCTTTCAACCTCTATTTTGCCCTCTGGATCTAAAACACCAGGGCAATTTTCCTTAAGAATTTCTTGAAGGGTGATTTCTAGGTTCTTTCTTTGATCATGGCTTTCAGGTAGTCCATAATTTTTAAATTGTCTCTCCTGGATCTATTTTCCAGGTCAGTGGTTTTTCCCATGAGATGTTTCACATTGCCTTCTAATCTTTCATTTGTTTGGATCTGCTTAACAGCATCTTGATTTCTCATAAGTCATTAGCTTCCATTTGCTCCAGTCTAACTCTGAAGGAATGAATCTCCTCAGTGAACTTTTGAGATTCTTTTTCCATCTGGCAAAATTGGCTTTTTAAAGCATTCTTCTCCTCATTGCTCTTTTGGGCCTCCTTTGCCATTTGAGTTAGTCTATTTTTTAAGGTGTTGTTTTCCTCAGTCAGGCTGTTGACCCTCATTTCATACTTTTCCTGCATCCTCCTCATTTTTCTTCCCGATTTTTCTTCCACTTCTCTTATTTGATTCTTAAAGTCCTTCTTAAGGTCCTCTATGGCCAGCAACCCACTCATGTTTTCCCCTGGGGCTTTTGGAGCAGGACTTCTGACCTCACAGCTCTCCTCTTGCTCTATACTTCAATCCTCTTTGCCCCCAAAGTCTAAGGTTGCATTTTTCTGTTTAATTTGTTTCCTTTGCCTTGGCATGTTGCCACTTAATTACTTGACTTTTGGGCTTGTTGCCACGGTATGGCCTGGCGCCAGATGGGAACTTTCATCCTGAATGTGTGTGTGTGTGTGGGGGGGGGCAACTTCTGTTTCTGGCAAGCTGGAAACCCACCCACGACCTCCACACCCGATCACAATCCAGATCCAGGGAGGTTAAAGCAAGAGCGATAACCCCCCAGGACTGATCTCTGGATCTCCCTACAGTTTGCAGGCCAGGAGCTGGAGTTGCCTCTGAAAACTACAAAATGTCGTGTCTTCTCAGTGGCTTCTAGCCCCCAGGGGAAGAAGCCGACGCGTTCCCCAAATACTGGCCCCAAAGTCCATTGGACACTAACCTCTCACTTTGTCCTAAGCATGTCTATGTTGATAATTCTGGAATCACCACAGCTGCTGATGTTCTGAATGTCAAATTTTCTATTCAACTCTGGTTTTTTGATCAAGAATACTTGAAAATCCTCTATTCCACTGAATGACCATATTTTCCCCTGAAACAAGATACTCAGTTTTGCTGGGTAGGTGATTCTTGGCTTTATTCCTAGCTCCTTTGCCCTCCAGAATATCATATTCCAGGCCCTTTGATCCCTCAGTGTAGAAGCTGCCAGATCCTGTGCTATCCTTATTGCATTTCTACAGTATTCAAATTGTTTCTTCCTGGCTGCTTGTAATATTTTCTCCTTGATCTGGGAATTCTGGAACCTGGCTACAATATTGCTAGGAGTATTCCTTTTGGGATCTTTTTCAGGAGGTGATCTGTGGATTCTTTCAACCTCTATTTTGCCCTCTAGTTCTAAAATATCAGGGCAAATTTCCTTGAGAATTTCTTGAAGGATGATTTCTATGTTCTTTCTTTGATGATGGCTTTCAGGTAGTCTAATAACTTTTAAATAATCTCTCCTGGATCTATTTTCCAGGTCAGTGGTTTTTCCCATGAGATATTTCACATTGCCTTCTATTCCTTCATTTGTTTGGATCTGCTCAACAGCATTTTGAGTTCTCATAAAGTGACTAGTTTCCATTTGCTCCAATCTAATTCTGAAGGAATGATTTTCCTCAGTGAGCTTTTGAGATTCTTTTTCTATCTGGCAAATTCAGCTTTTAAAGGCATTCTTCTCCTTATTGCCTTTTTGAACCTCCTTTGCCATTTGAGTTAATCATTTTTTAAGGTGTTATTTTCCTCAGTCAAGCTGTTGACTCTCATTTCATACTTTTTTTGCAAATGAGAACGTTTCTCTTCCCAGATTTTCCTCCATTTCTCTTATTTGCTTCTTAAGGTCCTCTATGGCCTGTTACCATCTCATATTTTCATTTCAGGCTTTTGGTGAAGGATTTCTGACCTCACAGTCCTCCTCCTGTTCCATGCTTTGATCCTCTTTGCCCTCAAAATAGGAGTCTAATGTTGAATTTTTCTGTTTATTTTGTTTCCTTTGCCTAGGCATGTTGCCACTGAATTACTTGACTTTTGGGCTTGTTGCCACAGTAGGACTATGCCACCAGCCAGGGGAGCTTCCATCCCAAATGCTGGGGTTTTCTCAGCTGCTAGAGGTATTAGTTGGGTGCCCTCTCTGAAGCTTCCACATGCTCTGGAAAGCTGGTCACACACCCCAAGACCTTCACCCCAGCCAGCAATCCAGATCCAGGAAGGTTAAAGCAAGAGCGATTATCCCCTCAGATTGATCACCGGATCCCCCTACAGTCTGCAGGCCAGGAACTGATGCTTCAACATGGCACAAGCTCTGGGGCTACTTAGTGGCTTCTCACCCCCAGGGAATGATGCTGATGCACTCTCCCAACTAGTCCCAAAGTCCACAGGGCACTGACCTCTCACTTTGTCCTTGGCATCTATGTGTTGGTAATTCTGGAACCGCCACAGCCGCTGGTGTTCCAGGTCCCTCCAGCAGGTTGCTTGTCCAGCTGCCCTGGGGCTAAAACCTCCTACTCATGACTCAGAAGGGCCTGGGCTAGGCTCCCAGAGCACTGTGCTGACTGCTCCCTGCCAGGCTGCTGGGTTGTTCTCAGTGGGAGGTTAGCTTCTCTGTGTCACTTTGTGGGTTCTGGAGCTGCAAAGTTTGTTTAGAATCCCCTTTTACATAAATTGAAAGTGGTGGGAGCTAGAGCTGCAGGGAAATGCTGTTACAACTCCTCCACCTTGACTCCACTCCTTCACTCTTAAGTGTGTACATGAAGAGGTCTTAGCCTAAAAGGGCCAGGGTCTCCCATGGAATCCTGGGCCACCTCCAGTCATACTTATCAATATCAGGCCACTGGACCCAGATGGCTCTGGAGGAAAAAAAGTGAGGTTGGTGACCTGGCACAACCATCCCTCACTCAAATCCAAGTCAACTGTAAGTCATTTCATCATCTCCCTGATAACATGGTCTTCTTTGAAAATGGACAAACACAACCCTTTTTAAGAATATATGTTCCTTGAGAGAATAAACAGTCCTTTTATGAACTTTACTTTTTGTCTTTGTAGAAGCATCTAGATGGCATGGTGAATAGAAAACCTGAGTTCAAATCCTGATTCAGACATAATGACTATGTGACTGTGGACAATCATTCATCCTCAGTTTCCTTATTCAGGTTCACAGCATGTAAATATTCTCTCCTTCACTTTGAAAAGTTGTCTACTACCAAAAAAATAGCATCAAGAAAAATATCCCAGCATTGTTTGAAAGTCAGTTTCATCTGTAAAATCCTTCACAAATCTTAAAGTTCTATGTAAATATTAATTGTTATTATGATTTTTACCCCTAGTGCCTGACACAGTGTAGTTGATTAACAAATTTGTGTTGATTGATTGATTAATTGATCATACATTTCTTGGATGAAACCCTTTATTCTGTTTCTTCATAGTTTATTATGTGCTATGGCCTATTCTTACTCACCATGTACCTCTCTGGCCCTCTGAGTGATGCTCAATTTTAAACATTTGGAGACCATACTTTGAAGACCATGACTTGCAGCCCCATGTTGACATTGGTCAATACTGGGGTCTTCTTTTCAGGGAGAAATTGAACACTTACAGGAGCTCTCCAATTTCCTATATGCAGTCTAGACTGTTGTCTTCTGCACTGATTGCTAAACCCTATAGGTTGCACATGTATAATTCTATGTCAGTCTGAATGATAATAATCATAATAGATAACATTTATTTATTTATTTATTTTAAGCAATTGGGGTTAAGTAACTTGCTCAAGGTTACACGGCTAGTCATTATTTGTGTGTGGGTGCTCATTTTCTGAGGCCAGATTCGATCTCGGGTCATCCCAACTCTGAGGCCGGCGCTCTTACTCACTGCTCCACCTAGCCGCCCCTTTAAGGGCAATTGGGGTTAAGTAACTTGCCCAAGGTCACACGGCTAGGTTTTTTTTGTTTGTGTGGGTTGTCTGAAGCCAGATCCGAACTCAGGTCCTTCTGACTCCAGGGCCGGCGCTCTACTCACTGCGCCACCTAGCCGCCCCAATAGCTAACATTTATATAGTACTTATATGTCATGTGCCAGGTACTGTGCTCACAACAATCCTGGAAAGTAAGTACTCTTATTTTCCCCATTTTACAGATTATGAAACTGAGGTAAGGGGCAGCTAGGTGGCACAGTGGTCCTGGAGTCTGGAAGACCTGAATTCAAATCCAGCCTCAGACACTTGATACTTACTAGTTGTGTGACCTTGGGCAAGTCACTTAACCCCAATTGCCATGCCTTCCACCTACCAAAAAACAAAGCAAAGAAAAAAAAGAAACTGAGGTAAACAGATAAATGACTTGCCCAGGGTCACACAGCTAGTAAGTATCTGAGGTCAGATTTGCACCTCTGTTTTCCTGACTTCAGGTCCAGCACTATTCACTTTACCTGCCAGTTGTCCCGAGTAGATATCCTCCCTTAAATTTATATATCATGAATACCTTCTCTGAGAAAATAATGAGAATGTACTAGACAAGATGGGAGACATATATATCCAAAATGAAATTAAATATATTTTAATAATCATTCAGCAAGCATTTATTATCAGGTATTAAGTCAAGAGCCAGTGATACAAAAAAACTTAAAGCAAGACATTGCCAGCCCTTGAGAACTTGATACTTGTGGAAAAAGACTGTTTATAGTGTGGGAGAGTGATCAGGGAGAAAACACACTGTAAAAGCAGGAGTGCTCAAATGAAGAAATGACTTTATTTATCATAATGGAATTTTTTTATTTCTGTGTACTTTTTAGAAAAGGTAAATCGAGATCTTGGAGGGAATACTGTTTATTGACATAAATTCAAAAGACATTCTTTTCTTTTTTTTCAAATTTATTTTTTTATTTTTAGTTAAGATTCATTTCCATAATTCCTTGATTTTCAAATTTCCTTTACCTCCCTCCCCCCACCCCCCACGACCACATATAGTCCAGTATAGGATCTGCAAATACTTTCATATTAGACATTAGTCAAGTTACAAAGGCGTATTGTACTAGGTGGGATGAAAAATGGTAAAGAAGAAATAAAACCAAACAATGAAAAGAAAAAGATCAATTAGTTTGCTTCCATCAGGATTCAGGCTCAGTTCTTGCTAGTTATATCTCTGGATGTCGCATTTCTCTCTTTTATGAATCTTTCGAGATTGACTTATATCACTGCATTGCTGAGAAGAGTCCAGTCTGTCATAGTTAGTCATCACATATATGTCGTGTCTGTGATTGTATACAAATTCCTCCTGATTCTACTCTTCTCACTCAGCATCAGTTTGTATAAGTCTCTCCAGGTAATTATGAAAACCGCCTCCTCTTCATTTCTTATGACACAATAATATTCCATTACATGCATAAACCACAACTTGTTTAGCCATTCCCAAAGGACATTCTTTTTCTCTTTTCTTCAGATAGACATTCCCTTGGTCACATTCAAGCTACCACCACAAATAAAAGTAATAATTGTTAGCATTTATATTTTAAGGTTTTCAAAGCACTTTGTACATGTTATCTCATTTGATCTCGACAATTACTCCATGAAGTAGATGGTACTATTATCCCCATTTTAGAGATGAGGAAACTGAAATTAAAAGAGGTTAAGTAATTTGCCCAGAGTAAAACAGCTAGTATCTGAGGAAGCAAATTCAGGTCTTTCTGACTCCAAATCCAGTACTCTGTTTATTGCACTACCGAGCGGCTGCAAATAATAACCCATTTCTTCCTTTTTTTGGGGGGGAGGGAGAGGCAATTGGTGTTAAGTGACTTGTCCAGGGTCACGTAGCTAGTAAGTGTCTGAGTTCATATTTGAACTCAGGTCCTCTTGATTCCAGGACTGATGTTCTATCCACTGTATCACCTAGCTGCTCCCTAATGACTCATTTTGTTTTTGAACTGCTTTTACCTTAAAAGCTCTTTGAGGTTGGTTTATTTTTTCACTTTACAGATGAAGAAATTAAGAGTCAATTGACCTGCCCAGGGTGTTTAAGATGTCAGAATTGAACTTGTGTTTTGAACTTGAACTCAGGTTTTTTGTCATACAACCAGCTCTCTTTTGAATGGGCAGCTAGTTAGTGTAGTAGATGGGGTGCTAGACCTGAAGTTAGGAAGACCTGAGTTCAAATATGGCCTCAGTTCTTCATCTTCATCTGTAAAATGAGTTGGAGAAAGAAATGGCAAACTACTCTCGTATCTTTGACAAAAACCAACCAAACAAATAAACCCCAAGGGGGTCACAAAGAGCCAGACACAACTCAAATGACTGAACAACAACAACAAATTTTGACTCTAAGTCTTGAGTTCTTTCCATTAAACTACACTGCTCTCCTGGATGTCCAACTCCAGGCTGATTGTATCTTTTCGAGCACTAGTTCCTTGACATGAAATAAAATGCTAAGTCAAGAAAGATATATCTGCAGATTAATAGAAACTTGCCTGTAGCAACGTTTCCTTGTTTTCAACAGAGAGTGTGACCTGAGCTGAATGCAGATTTCTCAGGGTGACTCACTTTTGCTTTTCCTTAACAGAACCAGAAGATAGGCTCTGCTAGCCTCAGTTTTCTCAACTGTAAAATGAATGACTTGTATTTGGTGGTTTTTAAAAATACCTTCCAGCTTCAATTTCCTCTGATTCGTCTGCAACAGAAAGGCTGACACCTATATCATAACAACTCCCTTTGCTTTCAAATGAGAAACCTGAAAGCACAGAATTTCTGAAAAGGAAGGGACCAAAGAAGTCATCCAGTCCAACTTGCACTGGACAGGAATATTTTCTAAAAATACTTGACAGGTGGTCATTCAGATTTTGCTCAGAGCTCCAGTGTAGGGGGACCCATTTCCTCCCTCCACAGTCCATTTGACATTTGTATGATTCTAATTGCTGAGAAGTTTTTTTTTCTGATATCAAACCCAAATCTGCTTTTCTGCAGTTTCCTCCTTTACTCCTACTTCTACCCTCTGGGGTCAGGTTGGTATAAACCTAATCTTTCTTCCATATGACAACCCTTCAAATATGTGAAGGCAGTTATGTCCTCCCAAGCCTACTCTTTTCCAAGCAAAATATTTTGAGTTCTTTCAGTAAATCTTCATCTGACATAAATTTGAGCCTCTTTCCCATTCTTGTTGCCTTCCTGGGAGGCTCTCTGGTTTATCAGCATTCTCAGTACTTGAAATAAAACCCAAGCCTTCAGATGTGATCTATAAAGGGACTATCATTCAAATAATCCTTCACAAAAGTCTCCTTTTAGTTTGGTCAAAGATTGCATTAACTTTCATTTTGCTACAACTCAACAGATATTTGCTATATTTTCACCTTTCTCCCTGCTAATACCAAGGTCATTGCCCTACTTTTTGTATCTAGATTACATAAGAACTGTGTTTTCAGGAGAAATAATTAGAAGCAGGAACTTACTTTAACTCTCCTATAAAGTAGTTTATTTCTGGGCTACAGAGGCTATAGCAGATGGAGAGCTGATCTCAAGACCAGGAAGATGTGGATTCAAGCAGTATCTTGCAAATCACTCAAGGGAAGAAAGGAACATGTATTTTATTAAGGGCCTACTATATGCTAGTCACTGTGCTAAGCACTTTACAAATATCCCATTTGACCCCCATGACAACCATGGGATGTGGGTGCTATTATTATCCCCATTTCACAGGTGAGGAGACTAAGGTGAAATGACTGCTACAGATCATTGGTTGGTAAGTGTCTGGTGCCATATTTGTACTTGGGCCTTTCTGACTTCTGGCCCAGTGCTTTATCCATTGCAACCATCTAGCAATCTCTATATAATATTTCAATATCCTGATCTAAATTCTAGAGGGATTTTCCTCCTCTAGGAGTTCTCTTTACTAATAACAGGCTTAGTCAACCAATTAAAAAGTATCTATTAAATGCCTATTATGTAGGTTGCAGCTAGAATGCTAAATTTGTAGTTAGGAAGACCTGAGTTCAAATCCTGCCTCAGATGCTTATGAGATGTGTGACCCTTGGCAAATCACTTAACCTCTCTTTTTATTTTATTTTTTTAAAAATAAGCTTATTTATTTTTAGTTTTCAACTAAAGTTTCCAAAAGTTTTAAATTTTCTCCTCCTCCCTTCGCTCTCCCTCGCCAAGGTGGCATGCAATCCAAAATAGGCTCTACATATTCATTCCTATTAAACATATTTTCATATTAGTCATGCTGTAAAGAAGAATTAGAATGAATGGGAGTAACCATGAGAAAAATATAAAACCAAATGAAACAACAAAAAGAAAAATAGTCTGTCTTCAATAAAATTCAGACTCCATATTTTCTTTTTCTGGATGTGGATGGCCTTTTCCACCAGGAGTCTTTTGGAGTGTTTTAGGTCCTTGCATTGCTGAGAAGAGTTAAGTCTATCAAAGTCAGTCATCGCATACTGTGGCTGTTAACTGTGAACATTGTTTTCCTGGTTCTGCTCACTTCACTGAGCATCAGTTCATATAAGTCTTTCCAGGTTTTTCTAAAGTCCACCTGTTCATCATTTTTTTTTTTAAAGCAATTGGGGTTAAGTAACTTGCTCAAGGTTACACGGCTAGTCATTATTTATGCGTGGGTGCTCATTTTCTGAGGCTGGATCTGATCTCGGGTCATCCAAACTCCGAGGCGGGCACTCTTACTCACTGCGCCACCTAGCCGCCCCTTTAGGGCAACTGGGGTTAAGTAACTTGCCCAAGGTTACACGGCTAGGTTTTTGTTTGTGCGGATTAAGTGTCAGAGGCCGGCTCCGAACTCAGGTCCTTCTGATTCCAGGGCCGGCGCTCTATTCACTGCGCCATCTAGCCGCCCCTGTTCATCATTTTTTAAAGCACTTTATTTTGGTATATGGTGTCAGACATTGCTCTATGCCCAGTTTCTGCCACACTAATTTCCAGATTTCCAAGCAGTTTTTGTCAAATAGTGAGTTCTTATCTGGGAAGCTGGGGCCCTTGGGTTTATCAAACAGTAGATTAGTATAATCATTGACTATTGTGCCCTGTGTACCAAAACTATTCTGCTGATCTTCCCCTCTATTTCTTAGCCAGTATCAAGTAGTTTTGATGATTGCTGCTTTATAATACAATTTAAGAACTGGTATGGCTAGGCTACTTTTCCTAGCATTTCTTTTCATTAATTCCCTTGATATTCTGTACCTTTCATTCTTCCAGATGAACTTTGTTATTTTTCTAGCTCTATAAAATAATTTTTGGTAGTTTGATTGGCATGGCACTGAATAAGTAAATTAATTTAGGTAGCATTGTCATTTTTATTATACTAGGTTGGCCTACCCACAAGCAGCTGATGTCTTTCCAGTTATCTAGATTTGACTTTATTTGTGTGAAAAATGTTTTGTAATTATGTTCATATAGTTCCTGGGTTTGTTTTGGCAGGTAGACGTCCAAATATTTTATAATGTCTGCAGTAACTTTAAATGGAATTTCTATCTCTTGTTGTTGGATTTTGTAAGGAATATATATATACATATATATGTATAGGAATGCCAAGGATTTATGTAGGCTTATTTTATATCCTGAAACTTTGCTAAAGTTATTCATTATTTCAAGTAGTTTTTTACTTGATTCTCTAAGTATATGATCATATTATCTGCAGAGTGGTAACTTAGTTTCTTCTCAGACTATTTTAATTCTTTCAATTTCTTTTTCTTCTCTTATTGCTAAAGCTAATGTTTGAATGACAGTGATGATAATGGATATCCTTGTTTCACACACCCCTTCTCCGCCCCGATATTATTGGAAATGCATCAAGCTTATCCCCATTACACATAATGCTTGTTGATGGTTTTAAGTAGATGCTACTTATCATTTTAAGGAAGGCTGCATTTATTCTTATGCTCTCTAGTGTTTTTTAATAGGAATGGCTGTTGTATTTTGTCAAAAGCTTTTTCTGCATCTATTGAGATAATCATATGATTTCCATTAGTTTTGTTGTTGATATGGTTGATTATACTTCTTCTGAGATGGGGTTATTTAAGTATTTTATATACTCTTCTGTTAATCTGAACAATTTATATTTTTTTATCATCCATTTTACTAAGATTGTTAAATTTATGGGCATAAAGTTGGGCAAAATAAATCTCCTAATTATTGTTTTAATTTCCTCTTCACTGGTTGTGAATTCATCCTTTTCATTTTAGACATTGATGATATGGTTTTCTTTCTTTTTTTTTTTTTAAAGCAATTGGGTTAAGTAACTTGCTCAAGGTTACATGGCTAGTTATTTTACGTGTGGGTGCTAATTTTCTGAGGCCAGAACAGATCCTGGGTCCTCCCAGCTCCTGAGCTGGTGCTCTTACTCACTGTGCCACCTGGCCACCCCTTCTTTCTTATTTTTTTTAAATAAGATTAACCAAAGGGTTATTGTTTTATTTTTTTTTCACAAAAGCTCTTAGTTTTATTTATTAGTTCAATATTTTTCTTAATTTCAATTTTATTAATCTCTCCTTTGGTTTTCAGTATTTCTAATTTGGTATTTAACTGAGAATTTTAATTTGTTCTTTTTTCTAGCTTTTTCAGTTTCCCCAATTCATTGTTCTCCTCTTTCTCTATTTTATTCATGTAAGCATTCAGAGATCTAAAACTTCCCCTATGAATTGCTTTACCTATATCCCGTAAGTTTTGATATGTTATCTCATTATTGTCATTCTCTTGAATGAAGTTATTGATTATTTCTATGATTTGTTGTTTGACCCACTCATTCTTTAGGATTAGGTTATTTAGTTTTCATTTAATTTTTATTCTATCTTCCCATGGCCCTTTATTACATATAATTATTATTGCATCATGAACTGAAAAGCATATATTTAATATTTCTGCTTTTCTCCACTGGATTTTGAGATATTTATGCCCTACTACATCGTCAGTTTTTCTGTATGTGCTATGTTCTGCAGAGAAAAAGGAATATTCTTTTCTATCCCCATTCAGTTTTCTCCAGATGTCTACCATATCTACCTTTTATAAAATTCTATTCACCTTCTTAACTTCTTTCTTGTTTATTTTGAAGTTAGATTTACCAAGTTCAAAGAAGAGGAGGTTGAGGTCCCCCACCAGTATAGTTTTGTTGTTTCTTTTTTCCTATAACTCCCTTAACTTCTCTAAGAATCTGGATGCTATACCACTTGGTGCATATATGTTTAGGGATGATATTACTTCATTGTTTTTGGTAATTTTTGGCAGGATATAGTTTCCTTCCTTATCTCTTTTGATTAGATCTATTTTTGCATTTGCTTTGTCTAAAATTAGAATTACTGTCCCTGCTTTTTTTTTTACTTTTGTTGAAGCATAATATATTCTATTCCAGCCTTTTACCTTTACTCTGTGTGTATCCCCCTGTTTCAGATGTGTTTCTTGTAAACAGCATATTATAGGATTATGGTTTTAAATCCATTCTGCTATCCACTTCTGTTTTGTGGAAGAGATCATCCCATTCACAATCACTGTGTCTTTCTCTCCATCTTATTCTCCCCTCCAACCTTTAAGCTTTTATTTCTCCCTTCTCTCTTTCCCTCCTTAAAAGAGTTTTACTAGGGGTAGAGCCAAGATGCCAGAGTGAAAGCAGGAACTTACTTGAGCTTCCTTCCAGTCACCTCCAAATACCTGTGGAAAATGACTCTAAACAAATTTTGGAGCTTTGAAACCCACAAAGTGACCACATGAAATACATCTCTAGCAGAGGAAAGCCTGGCAGGCCAAAAGGAAGGGTCTATCACATCAGGCTGGGAGCAGAGCACAGTCCTGTGTGGACCATGCCAGCCCAGACTGGGCTGGAACAGACCTCGGGAGACTGAATTACTGACTGTGACAGTTTCCAGACTTCTCAACCCATAAATGCCAAAGGAAAAGTAAAAGGTTAGTGAGGAAACCCTGTTGAACCTGGGTGAGAGAATAGCATGGTCTGGACCCTGCCCCTTCAGGTGGCAGAGACGGCTGTGGCTGCAGTGGCAGCAACAGCAGCAGCAGTGGTAGCTGCTTCCATGAGATCCAGGGCTCATGGATGATTAGGGGAGAACCAAGCGGCTGATCAGAGGGAAATTTCAGGAATCTCTTTGCTTGCACTGAGGCAAGATTCTCTTGCTTTGCCCTGCTTGGATCTGGGTCACAGTCTAGGGTGGCAGTCCTGGGGTGAGGAGGAGTGCTGGTGTGTCAGAGCTTCTGGCAACCATGGAAAGGGAGTCCTCCTCACAGTTCTGAGGCAGGTGCCTAGAAGTAGATCTGACAACAGTTGCACAAACCCCAGAAATTTGGGACACAGTACTCTCCACTGTGAAAGCAGAGTTCTACATTGGTGAAGAGCTCAGAAGTCAAGTAATTGACTGGGAAAATGAGCAAATAAGGAAAAGAAATCAGACTACAGAATCTTTCTTTGGTGTCAAAGAAGATCAAAATATAGAACCAGAAGAAGACAACAAAGTCAAAACTCCTGCATCAAAAGCCTACAAGAAAAATGTGAATTGATCACAGGCCATGGAGGAGCTCAAAAAGGATTTTGAAAATCAAGTAAGAGAAGAAGAGGAAAAATTGAGAAATGAGAGTAATGCAAGAAAATCATGAAAAATGAGTCAAAACTAAATTGGGTATCTTACCCTACAGGAAAGTAGGGAAGAAGGGGATAAGAGAGGAAGAAGATAGAAAGGAGGGCAGATTGGGGGAGGGAGTAGTCCGAAGCAAATACTTTTGAATAGGGACAGGGTCAAAGGAGAAAATAGAATAAATGGGGGGCAGGATAGGATGGAGCAAAATATCGTTAGCCTTTCACAATATAACATGCAACTGGGAAATAAGATATACAGGCAATGGGGTATACAAATCTATGTTGCCCTACAAAAAAGTAAGGATGAAGAAGGCTATCGGGGGATAGAAGAGAGGGAAGACTTGGAGAAGGGGTAATCAGTATGCTTGACATCGTGGGGTGGGGGGGTAGGGGAAAATGGGGAAAAATTTGGAACTCAGGGTCGTGTGGAAATGAATGAAAATTAAAAATAAATAAATAAATAGTTTTGCTTTTGTCCACCATCCCTTCTATCAGCTCCACTCCCTTTTTCTTTCACTTTTCCCCTCCTACTGCCTATAGGGCAAGTTAGATTCCTATACTTAATGGGTATGTTATCCCCTTCTAGAACCAAATCTGATGAGAGTAAAGTTCAAACAAAGGTCAGCTCCCTCCCTTCTTTCCCTCCACTATGATATTTTTTGTGCCTCTTCATGTGCCTCTTTTTTCTACTATTTCAATCCCTTTTCACCCCTTAATTAGGCTTTTTATCATCACATCAGTTAATTTGTACACATACCCTCTATGTATATCCCTTTAAAATATCATAATAAAGATACAATTATCAAGATGTACAAGTGTCATCTTCCTATGTAGGGATGTAAACAGTTTGCCCTTATCAAAGAACATGTTTTTTTTCTCCCTATTTACCTTTTTATGACTCTCTTAAGTCTTGTATTTGAAAATTAAATTTTCCATTGAGCTCTGACCTTTTCATCAGGAAGGTCTGGAAGTCCTTTATTTCATTGAATGTCCATCTCCTTGTCTGAAAATTATGTTCAATTATGTTGATCCTTGCTTGTAATCCAAACTTCTTTGCCTTATGGAATATCATATTCCAATCCCTCTGATCTTTCAATGTTGAATCTGCAAGTTCCTGTGTGATCCTGACTATACTTCTATGATATTTGAATTGTTTCTTTCTGACTGCTTACAGTATTTTCTCCTTTACCTGACAATTATGGCATTTGGCTACAATATTCCTTGGCATTTTCAATTTGGGATCTCTTTCAGGATGTTACTGGTTAAATCTTTCTTTTCTTTTCTTTTTCTTTCAATTACTATTTTGCTCTTTAGTTCTAGGACCTTGTAGCAGCAAGCACCCTAGTATACCCAGGATGGCAGCCAACACAGGTTCTTAGATCTTCTTTTCTAAAGGAAAGCAACTCAAAAGGGGTTAACAATCTTACTTTAATCAAACATATATCATTTTTACCTAGTTTAGGGGAAAAAGTCAGCACCCTGAACTTCAGAGAATACAAACAGAAGTTAAAAGCAGACAAAAAAAAATACAGAAAAGCAGACCAGAAGACAGGGCTTCCAGCTGTCTGACCATTACATCTATACCTAAGTAGTTAATAGAGAGTGAAGCACCAACATCTGGGTTTTCAAAGCCAGGGGGCTCTCAATGGCTGCCCAGAGTCTCATCTGGCCAAATCACACAACTCTTCCCAAAGTGAGCCCCAAAGCAAAATCTCACATCAGTGTATATATGGCCTCCTGGGTCAGATAGTGTCACAACCTTCTTGACCCACTGCCCAATCACAAAGTAACAAGGTATGGACATTCCTGAAAAAAAAAAAAAAACAACCTCCCACCACAGGCTCCCTGTGACCATATTCAGCCTATTAGGGAGTAGAATATGTTTTCAAATCAGGGAAGGTTCTCAGATTTACTCAAGCCTATCAAGAGACAGGGAAAATCTGCAGATTCCCATTACCTCCACAAACCTCAGGGCAGTTTTCTTGTCTCTCCTGGACTATTTTCCAGGTCTGTTGCTTTTCCAAAGAGATATTTTATGTTTTCTTCTATTTTTTCATTCTTTTGATTTTGCTTGACTGATTCTTAATGCCTCATAGAGCCATTAGCTTCTACTTGCCCAATTCTAATTTTTAGAAAATGGTTTTATTTGGTTAGCTTTTGTATCTCCTTTTCCATTTAACTAATTTTACTTTTTAAGAAGTTGTTTTTTTTCCCAGTTAGGTTTTGTACCTTCTTATCCATTTAGGCAATTTTACTTTTTAAGGAGTTGTTTTCTTCAGTGGATTTTATTTTCCATTTTGTCAATTTTATTTTTAAAGGAATTGATCAATATTTCTCCTGCCTCTCTAATTTGACTTTTAAAATCCTTCTAAAGCTCTTCCAAGAGTGCTTTTTGGTCTTGAGACCAGTTCATACTCCCTTTTCAGGTTTCAGATGTGGGTATAGAGCCAATGTTGTCCTCTTCTGAATTTGTATTTTCATATTCTCTGTCCCTATAGTAAGAATCTATAATCTTTACTTTTCTAAGTTGCTTTTTGCTCATTGTGATTGCCTCTTCCCTGACTTTTATTTTTTATTAAAAATTTTTTTTTTTGCTTTTTGGAGGGCAATTGGGGTTAAGTAACTTGCTCAAGGTCTCATGACTAGGTTTTTGTTTGTGTGTGTTAAGTGTCTGAGGCCGGGTTCGAACTCAGGTCCTTCTGACTCCAGGGCCAGCACTCTACTCATTGCACCACCTAGCTGCTCCTCTTTTCCCTGACTTTTAAACTGGATCTCTGCTTTTGGGGCATAAGGGCCTCTGTCTCACACTTCTTGTGCTGGGGCTAGGGGCCTGGTTACTGGCTTTGTGTGCTGTAGCCTCTGGTTATGGCAGGTGGATGCCTTATAATGCTGTAGCCTACCTGGTGCTGAGCTGGAGCTAGCTGGTATATGCCTAGGACAGGTGAGGTCTTTCTGTGTTTCCCTGTGGGTTACACTGAAGCTCATGGTGTGAGGTGTGGGATAGGATTGGTCTGGCTGCTGACAGTCTCCTTCTCCCTGAGGGCTGCACTAAAATATGGGTAGGTTCAGCCGATGGTGGATGCTTGTCCATGCTGGTGTCTGAGGATTCCCCTGGCTGTGTGAAGGCATGCAGGGGGTTCCTGGTGTTGGCCATTACCTGTGCCTCCACCCTGGGGCTCAGGATCTCTCTGATCCTGAGATGGGACTTGCTACTGGATTGCTGGGATGCCTTCCATCCTGTGCTGGTTACCTTCAGCCACAGAAAAAGGGACTTTTCCTGTTAATACTCCCAATCTCCTAAGCTAAAAAACTGCTGCTAAAATGCTAAAAACACATCTTTCTGCTGGCTCCACTGTTCTAGGAATTTTTCCTGGAGCAGTATTTTCTGGGTTTTTCAAGGTCAGTAAGGGAGGGTGAGAGTGACATTGCTTTCTACACCATCTTAGCTCCCAGAAATTCCCCATTTAACCACTTAACCTCAATTTCTGCAAAATGGGTATAATAATCATATCTACTTTATAAGGTTTTTTTTTGTGAAGACCAAATGAATTATTTTATATAAAACTCTTTGCAAGCTTTAAAATATGATGTAAATGTTAGTTGTTATTGTTATTATTACAAACATTTATTGTCTGCTGTGCTGAAGGCACAGTTCTAGGCCAAATATAAAAAAAGCAATGCTTTCCCTCAAGGACCTTGTATTTTACCGAACAGATAATGGAGTATAAGGCAAAAATACAATTTGAACATAGGATAATACTAACAATTAGGGGGATGATGGAAAGCTTTAGATAGTAGGAAGGTATCTGAAAGAAGACTTAAAGAAGGATAGGATTTCAAGTACTGGAGGCAAGGGAAGGATGTATTCTAGACCTGAGGGGCTAGTCTGGATGACATTAACTCCCAATGCAGTGCCTTCTTTGCCCAGGCAAAGAAGCCCAGTACATACTTAACAAATGCTTGCTGATTGATAAGCTGCTATAAACCACCACTGATCTATATAGGTGGTGGTTAGGACCAGTGACATCAGGAGGGTGATGTCTGGACTTGCAAGTGAATTGGATTTAAGCAAGGCAGAGCTGTGCAAAGCCATCAGCCTCACTCTCTACTCCAGAGTCATCTGAGTCCAGAGGCAAGACAAGCCAGGGTGAGTGGAGATGGCCCTTCTATATAGGACCAATCATCTATAAAGAAAAAAGGAAGAAATTTTTTTCTTTCCTTTGGCAAAAGAACATTGTGACTTCACCAGGAATAATATGTACCACTCTGATCACTCAGGAAAAACACAATAGGATCAGAAAGAGACCAAAGTGAGATCAATAAAATGGCTGAAGTGGCAGGGGTGAAGGGGATGCTATATGAGGATAGATAAATAAGCTTAGGTATTTTGAGTTATGAAAACAGATATAAAAGACATGTCTGAAAGGATCCCCAGTCCTCTTCTGGTCAGCTTTGTAATCCCTGACAAGTGTAAGGCAGAAAAAGATGTGGTTTTCCCAAACAGGAGCAGAACATGAAGCTGGTAGCAATACCTAATTCAGTGGGGAAGAAAACTGAGATTCAAAAAAGGACTCAACTGGCTGGAATGATCAGCTTAATCTAATGAGATGAAATTTGATAGGGATTTAGTTGTGAAAAAAATCAATGGCACAGACACAGAATGGGATAGACCTTGTTTGACAGTAGTTCATGGGGAAAAGACTGACATATGTTAGTTAATCATGAGCTCCAAAGGAACTGACAGTATGATGTAGAAATGAAAAGAAAAAAAAGGAAGGCAATAGGTTGTAGAAATATGGCTAGTGTCTATTGAGGGAGATAATAGTCCCACTGTATTCAAAGTTAGTCATATGTCATGGAGAAGAGGGAATTATCGTCAATTCTGTCTCCAAAGAGTACTACTGACTAATTGTGGTTTATCCAGTGGGGGAGGTGACCATATGGTTGGTGGAAAGGTATTTTGAAAACTTGCCCTGCAAGGAGCATTGGACAAAGATGGGGGTGATTAGCTCAGATAATAGACAACATTGGGTGATGAGGTGAAAGAAGTGGGAAAGGACCTCCTGTTCAATGTCTGAGCAGGAAGAAGCCAGAGAAGCAGTTCTGTCACAAATGCCCCATCAGTTAAGAACTGGAAACTCACCTCTTTATTGTACAATCACAACTGGAAGATAAAAAATAAATCAAAAAAAGTAATTCAGAGAAAGGGGAGAGATCACACCTCCTGTTGCTGACTGCCAAAAACACTGCACTGTCCATTTGACCTGGGGTCTTGGAGCCTACATACTTGTCTGGGCCATGTGTCAAGGGTTTCTGATTTTTTTTTAAACCATCTCAGCTCCTATCTTGGGCACTGACCAGTGCCCAAAGGTACCATCCACAGGCAAGATCTAACATGTACAGGGCCAAACAACCAAGAGGGATTCTTCCCTTAAACCAGGGCTTCCTGCCCTCCATACCTAGTCTGAGATGAGAGGAATCCCTGATTGTCTCACTGGGCAAGGGACTGATCTTGTCCTCTGGGGACCTATGAGAACATTTAGGATTGTCTCTGTCTCCTCAACCCCTTGCCCAAAGACTGAACATTGGAGTGGTTCCAGCCTTACCCTTTTCCCAGGTGATTAGAGTTCAGGGAATTCCTTGTCATAGGGTCTTTCCTGTGTACTCCCCTACCAACTGTCTTTGAAAAAAATTCAGGAGTTTCCATTTTTACTCCTACCCTCTTCCTTATATTCCAAAACAGACCCCAATAAGGGGTTAAAGACCTGTGTGTATATGTGTATACAGGCGACTTCTGAGATCTCTACTAGTACTAAGCCTATGATTCTGCAGACTTAAGTAGAGATAACACACCGGACAAGGAAGGAAAAGAAATCATTCTTAGAAAAAGTTACTTTAGGGCAATAGACAAAAGAAAATAACAAAATTCATGTGGAAAAACTAAAGGTCTAGGAAGAGAATTATAAATTAAAATAATTCTGAGGTTTCACGTCACACCCAAGAATTTAGCCACAGTGACAAAAAAGGGAAAATATACAAAGTAATTAACTCTTGATAGAGCTGTGAATGTGTCAGTCATTTTAGATATTTCAAATTACAAGAGAAAAATAATTAACCTGTCCGTATTTTTGAGAACTGGCCATCACACTATTGCATGTAAACACCAGGGTAAAAACCCAGAAATAGCCATGAAGCCCCTAAGTATATAGCTAGGTAGGAGAGTGTTGGACTTGGAGTCAGAGAGCCCAGTTCAAAACCAGCTTCAGACATGGAATAGCTGTCTGACTCAAGGCAAGTTACTTACCTCCTCTCAGCTTCATTTCCATAATTGTAAAATAGTGATGATAATAGTAACACCCTCATAGGGCTGTTGTAAGGATGAATAAAGCATGTATTAATGAATGGATGATGAATGACTATTAATAAAGCTTATTATGGTTAAAGCACTGGGGATACACAAATAAAAAATTAAGAGAGTGTCTGTTCTCAAGGAACTCATGTTCTAAAGGGGGCAGGGAGACAACACATTTAGAAGGTTTGAGCAACAAGTCAGATAGAAAGATCCTATGGACCTTAAGGTTCAGTGGCAAAGCAGATGGTAATACCTCCTTCGGAATGTTATTTCTGCTGATAAGAATCATATCAGTTTCTATTGGACAATGCCAAGGGCTTTGGTGGCCAGAGTTTCCTTTTCTGGGTCTTCAGTGGCTGTGTTTGTAGTATGTACAGGAGCAATTGCCGGGCTATAACCCACTGGTGATACTTCCCAGGATGATGAGTGAGGAGACTGAACTGGACACATTGGTATTTTCAAGGCTCCTGGGCTCAGGGTCCTGGGCTGTTCCTATCAGAGTCTGAGGGGAAAAAGTGGTTACGGTGGTGGCTGGGGCAAGACTCATCTGTCACATGCCACCATCTGTCCCTCCTTTAGGGTGTCTTGTTGCTTCACTTGCCTGCCTACCCTGATTTGCTTGGTGGTTGAGATTTCCACAGGATCTACATGTGTAAAATGTTCTGCAAACCTTAAAGCATTAAATAACTTCTAGTGATTACAATTATAGTAATTAGCAATATATTTATAGAAGCATTTTTATATTAGCAAATAATTGGAATAAAATCTATCAAATTGTGTAAGGGAACATTACTGGGTAGCAAGAAAAGACAGGTATAAGGAGTCCAAAAATATCAGAAGATTAATATGGACTGATGCAAAATGAAATAAACAGATCCAAAAAGATAAAATACATACCGGTTCACTGGTGGAAGAGTATAATCTAGGTTTATAGGTATATAGGTATGCTGTTACTCACATTTACTTTAATATTGTTATATTATATATATATTTATCTATAATATTATTGTCTTTTTTCTTTATTTTTTCTTTTACTTTATCTTTTACTTTTTATTATTACTTTATTTCTAAAGAAAACAGTTTTTATTTAAGAGGGAAATGAATAACCATTAATATAGTGCCTATGACATGAGTGGCACTGCGCTAAGCACTTCCAAATATTATCTCATTTAACAATTTAATTAGTTTAAAATTCCAAAGTGTCATTATTGTGAGTGGTTGGTTGTATAGCTACAAAAACATACTATACAAGGGTTCAAGAGCTAGAGTGATGTCTAGGGGTTACTCCCAGGATATTGAGAGACTTTGAATATAAATGTGTGGTGATGATCTCTGAGAACCTAGACATACCAGTGTGAGAGCCAAACCCACAGAGAAATAGGGCATTTGACATTCCAAGGTGAGAGGTGTGGGACTCCTGCACAGTGTGGGTTGTGACTATACTTCACTAAGTACTAGACACCACCTGTAGCACCTTTCAATCATGTCATACAAGTATTCATTTTTTTCAGTTAGGTGGCACTCTGGGTAGAGTGCTGGACCTGGAGTCAGGAAGACTTCTCTTCCTAACTTCAGCTCTGACCTCAGACACTTCTAAGCCATGTGACCCTGGGAAAGCCATTTAACTCTGGCTCAGTTTCCTCATCTGGATGGGGCAGGTAGGTGGCACAGTGAATAAAGCACCAACCCTGGAGTCAGGAGGACCTGAGTTCAAATCCAGCCGCAGACATTTAACACTTACTAGCCATGTGACCTTGGGCAAGTCACTTAACCCCAATTGCCCTGCCCTCTCCCCTCCAATAAAGCAAAATCAAATCAAATCAAATGAGCTGGGAAAGGAAGTGGCAAACCACTCTAGGATCTTTGAAAATCCTGAATAGGGTCACAAAAAGTTAGACATGACTGAAATGACTGAACAAATTTTCTCCACAAAAAAACGCAACCCCAAAACAAAGTTTCAGTATCTCATCATGGTACTGAGGCAATTCCTTGGTTCTCAGATTTGTGCCAGTGCTGCTAAAACCCTTCCAGGTTTTACAAACCTGGAAAGGTTTCAGGCATGCTCTAGGGATAGAGTCTGCTTGCTGCATGAGGGCTAGTCTAGCTAAGTAATGAGAGACTTATAAAGAATGGCCATCAGGAGATGGAGTCTTTGGCTGTTGCAACTCCTGGTACAGAACCATAAAAATCCATTAAGTTTGTCTAGGCTCCTAATTCTACAGGAATAGTGGTAGAATCGGGGAAGGGGGGATTAATGTTGCTAAGGATCATATCAATATTACTTTAATTGCTGCTTATTTAAATGGGAGATTTCTGTTCAATGATCAGTTAGTTGACATATCATTAGAGGAAATGACCTTAATCAATGTTGGCATTGCCACAATAAATTAAATCTGAAGAAAGTTCCAACTAAATGTGAAAATGGCTTATAGTTCCTCCTTGGAATGACAAGTGAAGGATGTGATGCAGTTTGTTTTGTAGTGTGTGCAGAAACAACAAATGACATTTTTGTGATACGCTGTAGACATTCAGAGCACAGGCCATTTGTCCCGAGCACAACTTGGGGGAGTCTGGTAACAGAGAGAAGCAGGCCCAGTATTTTCCTTCACTTGACATAATTGAAACCATTTAGCATAAGCTTCTATTTCAAGTTCAATGGGCAGTCACCCCTAACCCTAATGTTTTAGTTAGTCCAGTCTTTTGTGCAAGAACAACCAAAAGACAGAAGCTGCCCAGTCTTGAGATTTCCACAGTAAAGACAGACTAGCTGATTAGCAAATTTTTGTCCCTTTACTTGGAACACAACAAACTGTCTCTAAGTGCAGTGGCTGACCAGTTATGAACCAAGCGTGACTATGTCCTTTGTTTACCCTCTATTATATGTATCTGTGGGAAATGCGTCTATCCCAAGCTTACTTTCCCCACAGACACTTCCTTGCTCTGTAGGCCAATGAGTACTTTCTCCCTACCTTCAACTGTAGCTAGGGATAGAATAAGCAAATGAATTTCTTAAGATGCATGATTTCTGTGTTTCTTTTGCAAATGGATGGGAGGGGAGATGCTCAATTGTCTATAATGTTACTTATTCAGACAAGATAGTCTTAATACTAATAATACTAATTTTTAATACTAATTAAACTAAACTTAATACTAATTCCCATAGGAAAGTGAATAGAATTATTCACCTTGGAGTCAGGGACTCCTAGGTTTGAATACTGTGTGTACCATCCCAGACAAGTCATTTCACTTTTGAAGTCTCAGTTCTCATCTTTGTACTTTGTGGGTAAATGTAGCATGTGCCTCCTAGTGTTGTAAGAATCAAATGAAACAGTGTATGGAAAGTATAAGCCTTAAAGTGCTAAATTAATGTCAACTATGATTGTTGAGATAACTCCCCTATGTGTACATTTGTTTTATGTGTATTCTAAGAGTCTTATGAACTTCAGATATTTTATATTTGACAATTTAGCATTTGACAGATGGTGTCCGACAAATAAGAGTCTCACAAGGCTTTCTTTGGAATCAGGAGTATAGATTTATTAAACAAATACAATTAAAATGTATATGGATCATATTGGGGAAGTTTGAGCTTGTAGACTAGTACCCAAATTATAATAACTTTTCACTAAGAACTTAGCTTTGGCAACTTTCTAATAATAAATCACACTCATCACAAGTCAGGCAGAGAAGACATACACAGCAGGGAGATAAGCAGCAAACAGTTCATAAAAAGGAGAAGAACACACACACACACACACACACACACACACACAGAACATTGGGAATAAGTGGCAGCTGAACCTTGCAATGAAAGTACCTCAGGGAAAATAAGCTAGAGCAGTAAAGATACCTTTCCCATGGTCCAGCTGGACCATTTTTGTTGGGCTACATTGGGGCTCCTAGTTCCATGCTCCTTTGTCCTCAGGAAACACGAAGTATTGAAAAAAAAAGTATGTGTGTGTGTGTGTGTGTGTGTGTGTGTGTGTGTGTGTGTGTATGGGTGTGTGTGTGGGGGTGTGGGTGTGTATGAATGTGGGGAAGGGAGTGTCTTATGAGTCTGTAATCCCTCAAAGACAGAAATTTTCAAAAAATCACGTGCAAATAAAATTGACATTTCTTGAAAAAGGGACACTAGCAGCATTGGAGGGGGTGGGGGTAGGAGAGAGGAAGAGGGGAGATTCTCAGGATAAAAAGCAGCAGCAAGAGAGGAGTCTCATATAACAACAAAGAAACAAAACAACATTTAAAAAAACAGCCTTTCTTCTTCTGTATATACCTATTTTTCAAACAGCAGAATATATAAATAAGTATCATTGTCATCTTTTACTTTCCCATGGTAGAAATGTTTGTCCAGCCATTCTCTTGTTCTAGCAGAGTATCTCTTTCTGTTTCTATTGATCTGATCTGGCAGACATTTGTTTCTTCTCTGCATAGATAAGTTAGGTAGTTTCATAAAAGATCATTATCAAGCACTTTGGTATCTTCTTCAAAGACCATTGCAATTTACTTTGATAGATAGGGTAGGAGAAAGGAAAAAACATTTAGGGTCCTACTATAGATTTTTTTTTAAGTCTAGCATTGGGCATTTTTGATAACTCCTGGCATGAGGAAAAACTGCAGAAAGTTCCCTAAGTGGTTTCTCACTTCACCAGCTTCCTGGTAAATGTAATTTAGAAGCTTTGGGCAGTTAATTTGACATTACTATTATTCCATGTATCCCTGAAGCCCTGATCATCATAGTTGAATGTAGCTATGCTACTGCCTAATAGGTAGGAACCAGGTGGCATGGACTATAGCATACCCAGGGAGGGGAGGTGTGAGGCCTGGCTGGAGCCCACAGGTGTTTCTTTGGCAGACCATGTTCTCTTTTGTTTCTGCCTGGTGGGAGTGCTAAGATAGACTTCAGGATGATTACAATATGATCCCTAGACCTTTCCAATTAAGGTGTCACCCAGTACTTATCTCAATAAGCTTACTATGTGTCAGTCACTGTGCTAAGCACTGCGGATATAAAAAAAGGCAAAACATGGTTCTCGTCTTCAAGAGCTCATAGTGGGAGACAACATGCAAATAAATGACTGTGTGCACACAAGATGTGTACAGAGTTGTTCTAAAGTTGTTTCACTTGTGTCCAACTCTCCATGACCTTATTTGGGAATTTTTGGGCGAAGATACTAAAGTGGTTTGCAATTTTTTCTCCAGCTCATTCTACAGATGAGGAAACTGAGGCAAAGTTAAGTGACTGTCCCAGGGTCACACAGCTAGTAAGTGTCTGAGGTTGGGTTTGTATTCAGGTCCTCCTGACTGGTTCAGAGTTCTATCCATTGTACCACCTAGCTGCCTATATACAAAGTAGATGGAAAGTAATCTCAGAAGGAAGGCACATACCAACCTACTCCCGTTAAATTGGCAAGTAAGTTGAAAATGATAAAATTCAGTGCCGGGAACCTTACTAGGTAGATTGTAACATAAAGATATTCTTCACAGGCTTTTTTGCCCTCTCCTGCACAAAAGTATTCATAGAGCATTGCTTTTAGATAGCAGAAACCCAGGAATAAACCATATGCTCAATGACTGGGAAATAGTTGGACAAATTGTGATATATGAATGCAAGGGGACTTTTTTGTTATAGAAAATGACAAATATGAAGAATCCAAAGGAATGTGGAAGAAACTCTAGGAAGTGATGCAGAGTGAATAGAGTAGAACAAATATGATATACATGTTGACATTGTATATACTATATACATACAAGACATACAAGAATCCTATAATGAACAGAAGTGGCCTCCATTGAGGCAAAATGGGTACTTTCTCCTAGCTTGAGAGCGTTGGCTGGGACACTGAGGTTAAATGAATTGGCCATCATCATGTAACTTGTGTGAGTCAGAGGTAAGATGTGAACCAGGTCTTCTTGATTTCAAGGTTGGCCCTTTACCCATGGGATCATGCTATCTTACAAATGAGCTCTTGTGTGAATACTGATAGCAGCAAAATCCAGAAAGTAAAGATAAGAAAAATTTTTTAAAAAGGAACACAGGAATAAAACAGGAAATTTTTGTTACAATCTTTTTAAAAAGAGCATAGCAATAGGGATAAAGATAGGGACAGGAAAAGGGATCTCTCTGCCCTCCCTTCTGACTAAACACATTTTACCAGACTCAAATCCTGGATCTAGGATTTCATGGGTAGGGAACTCCCAGATGAGGAAATGCCTTCTCCCAATGCAAGATCAGCACCTTTTCTACAACTTCTAGCCTTAACGAGTTGCCTAGTTATTTTTCACATTAGAATGCTTAAAAAATTGAAATAATACATTTAAGGTTTTAGCTAGGATCTACTTTGTGTGATTAAATATTTTTGTTGGCAATTCTTGTTCACCAAAAACAAAACCAACAAGCTTCTCAATTCTAGGAGTTAGACTCTGAGATCTGCATCTTTAGAGTTCTTTCTATCTCGGCTTCTGGACATCTCCCCCCTGGGTGTCCTGTCCTCACTTTAAATTCAGAAAGCCCACAACTAAACTCATAATATTTTCCTCTGTCTGCCATTACTCCTCTGTCAACAGAATCACTAGTCTTCCACACTACACATCAGAGAGTAATCTGTGATTCATCCTTATTCCTTCAGCACCATTAATCTTATGTTTTGTTTAACTGTCTGAAATCTCTTCTTTTTTTCACTTTCACTAGTTCAGGTCCTAATCACTCAGATTACAATGGAAGCTTTATGCCTGGATCTCTGATTCTAGTTTTTACTGTATTCTGAGAGAAATGATTATTAATAGCCAATGATTTGAGGATATCCAGAGCCCTCCTTCATTTTGTTGTTGTTGTTGTTTTTTGGATGGGGGGGGGTGCATCTTCAGTCATTCTGATCTATGTCTTGCCATTGGAGCCAGATGGTTTCAGAGGAGAAAGTGAGGCTGGTGACCTTGCACAACCCATCCTCACTTAAATTCAGTTCACTTCCAAATTATGGCATCCTTTTCCTGATGTCACGGTCCTCTTCTAGAATGAAGGACAAACAACAACTCATTTTAGTTCAGTCTCTTGAAAGATGTTGAGATAATGAGATTGGGCTAATTTCTTGACAATCTTATTCAGACCCTACTTAGGTGTGGAAGTCCATTGTGTTCTACTCAGGTTTCGATGGGAATAAATTATTTCAGCTGATTGTTCAAGACTAGGGGTAATTTAGAAGTAAATGGCACAATCAAAATTCTGCTAGGTGGCACAGTGAATAGAGAGCACTGGCCCTGGAGTTCAGAGGACCCGAGTTCAAATGCGCCCTCAGACACTTAACACAAAAGAACTAGCCATGTGACCTTGGGCAAGTCACTTAACCCCAATTGCCCTGCCTTCCCCTCTCCAGAAAGCCAAAAATAAGTACAACCTAGAAATATTCATTGTCTCTCATTTCTTGTTAACCAGCCAAAGCTGATTGCCATTTAAGATTTGAGCCTCAACCATGGGGGTCTTTGGCCTTCAGGAGTGCCACTGACCTTTTTTTTTATTAAAATGCTAGCATTATTAATACAATGACTACCCAGAAATTATGTGTCTTAAACTTTTTTTTTTTGTGGGAGGGGTTGCTCTTTGGAGGGCAAGTGTCTGAGGCTAGATTTGAACTCAGGTCCTCCTGACTCCAGGGCTGATGCTCTATTCACTGCACCACCTAGCCACCCCTTGAACTTTTTAAATGTCACAATTCTGTGTACTACATAGTTATAAATCACTTCTTAGAGCATTCTTATATTCAGAATAGGCTGGAAGAGACCTTAGAGAATACCTAGCTTAAGCTCTTCATTTTTGGAAGAATCTGAGGCACAGAGAGGGGAAGCAATTCACTTAAGGTAACACAGCAGTGTAAGAGTGGTTCTAACTACGCGCCACCCCCCGCCCCCGCTCCCTCTTAGTTCAGCTGTAATATTGGATCAAAATGAAGTATCATCAAGCATTTAACAAAGAAAGAGGTTAACTTTGCTGTAACATAACAGGGCTATCATGCAATGATATGCTCAGTTTCTTTGGAGTGGTCCCTTTTTGTCTTTATCTGGGAACACAGCTGGTCAGGTTATGGTGGCTCATGTAGTCTCAGGCACCTCCAAAGTCTGAGAGCCTTCAACTATGAGTGACTGGGTCTTTAATGTTCCCAGATCAAGAAACTGAGTTAAGGAAGAAGGAAGAATTTGTTTGGGGGCCAATCACTGGGAAAGTTGCTTCAGGGAAGCTGAGGTCATAAGAATGTTGGATTAGGAAAACACTGGTCCTATCACACACATTGAATTACTTGGGTTAGAATCCAGAATTTATCATTCTAAATCTGAATTTCCATTACACTAGACCCCTCTAACTACTGTCTCTGTTTTACCAGTCTAAAGCCCTCTGTTGGGCTTTTAAGATTCTCTAGACTCCAATTTTCCCCAATTTTCTACTATTTCTCCACACATTATCTACTCAGCTTTGATTCTTACTGTTCCAAGAGCACAGTTTATGAACATTCCCTAGCTCTGCCCTCCCTTCTGACTAAACACATTTTACCAGACTCAAATCCCTTTTCCTCCATTCAATTCAATAAATCTTTTATTAAATGCATCCTATACACATACTTTGCTACATTTGTATTTCTAGTAACACAAAGTAATTGCTATCAATGTTGGAAGTGAAGACAGGTATCCCTCTTAGAATGGAGGATAAACAAGATAAAGAAAAAAAGAAACCCTCCATTCTCCAAGTTGTTAGGGAGAAGTAAATCTTACTTCAAAAATGGGAAAAGCATCATTGTAAGGGCAGCAGGATTGATTGAAGGGACTATAATTCTATAATTCCCTTGAGACTCTGGGTCTTAAGGATGGACCATATTGAAGTTCCCAGAAGTTTCTATTTGGTCCTGATTCAATCACCTCTGCACTTCAGGCAAAGTGTCACCTGGAATTGGAGCCCAAGTAACATTAATCAGCTTTGTCCTTGAGGCCTAGAGCTGCATGGGAAATGTCCCTTCAATTACACAAGGTCCTGTTTCATCACTTGAGTGTTTGGATAAGTCTTCTATGTGTATGCACTAGATAATTGTACAGTTAGGTGGATCTTAAACTGATTGAATGATTAGACCCAAAGAGTAGTCATTGATGGCTTGATGTCAACTTGGAAGAAGGTTGCTAGTCACAATCTGTGTATAACCTTGTGTTGTTTCACACTTTTTCCAGTGAACTGGATGAAGGAATAGATGTCATATTTATTATTCAGTTGACAGAGAGTTGGAAGGAAGAGCCAACATGTTATATGATAGCATTTGGATCCCAAAAGTTTTTTTTTTAACAACAGACTGGGTTAAAATATGTAAAGACTTCCACTTGGGTAAGCTAGACAGCATCTTGTCTGAAAAAGATTTTTGAACCATAGATTAAAATGAGTCAACAGTGTGATATGGAAACCAAAAAAATAAAAATAAAAACGCCAATGTGATTTTAGATTGTATTAAGAGAGGCATGGTATCTAGAAATCAGGGTGGTGGCATGTGGAAGAGTCCCATTTTACTTTTCCCTGACAAGGCTACCAATGAAGTACTGTGTTCTGTTCTGGCTTTCCATTTTAGGAAGGGTGTTGATAAACTGGAGGTTATCCAGAATAGGGTAACCCAAGATGGTGAAGGGTTTTGAGTTTTTAAGCATCCCCACTCTTGGAGTGGGGATGCTCTTGGAGTGGGGATGCTTAATCTGAAGAATAGAAGTCTTGAGATAGAATATTCATGTATTTGAAGGGTTATCATGTGTAAAACAGATTAGGTATCTTCCATTTGGCCACAGAGAACAGAATTAGGAAGATTGGATGGAAGGTGCAAAAAGGCAGACCAAGGCTTGATGAGGGATTATGGTAGGCTTTCTGGTAGGCAATCAGACCTGTCCTAAGCAGAAGGGCTTTCCTGAACAGGTAGTGAGTTCCCTCTTCACTGGAGGACTTAAAAAATTGGATGATCACTTGTTGGGGATAATTTAGAGGGGATTTTCAGAGGTGTAAGGACTAAATTGTTTCCTTCAAACTCTAAGAAGATTATCTTTCTATGAAATGTTTGCTGAATGACTGAAACCTTTCCCGACTACCCCATTGCCTTTTTCTGCTCTGCCCATTTCTCTTCCAGTTTCCACTCAAAATAATAAGCTAGAAGTTATACATAGTCTGATCCTCAGTATTTGGTTTGTATGTCTTGTATCCTTATCAAGAATATCAAGTTCAGGACAGCTAAGTGATGCAGTGGATAGAGCATGTATAAACATGACCAACACAGGCAATTGATTTTGCTTGACTATACGTGTTTGTAATGGGTTTTATGTTTCTTGGCCTCTCAGTGGAGAGAGGAGAGGGAAGTAAAAAGGAGAAAATATAAACCTGAAAATAAAATAAAATTGAATTCTTTTTCAAAAAGAGTTAAGTTTCTTAAATAGTAGGGACAATGAATTGTGTGTCCAGATTTCCTGCAGCTCTTCAGGGCTGTAGGCATAATTGGTATTTGGTATTTGGTAAAGCCATAACAGACTCTGTCTGGGGAAAATCCAGTTGAGGAAGGAGGGAAGTAAGGCACAGCTGGGGTGTAATGGGATTGAGAAGGGAAATGTCATGGCAGCATGATGATCAGTCTAAGAAGGCTTATGGCATAGTATTTAAGAATATGCAATGTAATCTCATATATCATCAGTTCCATTATAGATGTAGTGATTATGAGGAGACCTACGGGGGCACTTGATTCCTAGGCCTTCAAAGGATCTTTTGGCAAGGTTTATAGATAGTTATAAATAATAGAAAGTACTATGTCACTTGTTCCTGCCCTGGGACAAAAGTACATTCATTCTATGTTGTGGCTGTCTGCTATATGATTATGAATTAAGACGTCCCTTTCTTGGGTTGCCATGGTAATGAGATCTCCTCATGGTTGGCCTAACATGGGTTAGAGATATCTGTGTGTCACGAGTAAAGATTTTACTCTTAGAAATGGGGATTACATGATGACCATGACAATGTAAAGGAAAACAATACTAAAAGATTGCAAACTTCTGAGCCATGTAGGGATTAAATGATCACTGCAATGGAATCACTTGAATGACTTCTTAGGAACTGATGATGATGATGATGATGAAGCTTATCTCCTACCTATGGACAAAAAGGGAGTAGAGAATAGGTGTGGAATGAGGCATACTTTTTACATATGACCAATGGGATGATTTAATTTGCTCTGAATGTATTTCTTATTAGCCATAGTTCTATAAGATTGAAGGAGTTATTGGGGAGTAATGGTATATATACATATATATATATACATATATGTGTATATAGATATACATATGTATATAGATAAACATATACATATATGTATATAGAAAAATATATAAATTACACTAGAAAATTAAGAATATATTAACTTAAGATCTACTTTAAAATAAAAAAATGGAGGGAGCAAAAAAAGATTGGGGCAAGAGAGAAAAAAGTCCTTAGATCACTGAGACCATGTTCTCCGGTTTAGAGATGATGAAAATGAAGCCCAATTCCAGACCTCACATTTCTGGACTACTATACTAGGTGTCTAGACAAAACCTATGCGGCTACAAGATAAATTCGTACAACCTGTCATTTATTCACAAACTTCTAAAAGCTTAAATTCTAGGGGAAAACCAACTAGTTTTTTTTTTTAACAGAAACATTTATGGTAGAAAATAATAGCAGCAGACTAGCTGTTTCCCAGGTCAGGAGGACTAGGGCAGGTAGGAGACTAATCAGAATTTCAAAGGGGATTGCAAAGTAGGAGATTTTGATGCTCTTAGCCCAAGTGAACTGCCTTTCATGGCCACAGTGGGTGTGAGCTCTGCCTCATGCTCTCCCTGTGTGCAGAACAAAACAAAGAAAGACCTTTTAGAGCTATGTCTGTTATGTGAGTCATCAAATTTTTTTTATCTTATATGTAGTGTATGTAAGTAAGGTTAGCTACTTTACCTAGTGGAAAAGGAACAGTAACTCAGTACTAGGAAATACTATATACATACACACATATTCTGTATAATAGATATAAATGTATATATATATATATATATATTTAAAACATGTACATATATACATTTGCTTATATATTAACATTTCTTTATATACATACTTATATATGTATAATATATATTTATGTGATAGTGTATATGCTTGTATTTATAGTATATGCCATTCAGGGTGCTGATACCTGATCAGTGGTAAACAATAGGACCTTGTAGGAAGGAGAATTCCCAAGAAGGGGGCTGTTTCATTGCCTTTTTTTAACTTTTTAAAAACTATTTTTAAACTTAAAAAATTATTCTATGATATTTTGTAAGCTTCATTGTTTGCAGGAGAAACAGGAGTGTGGAACACAGCCATTCCTTAGAGAGACATGAACCAAAATTCAGAAGTTTCCAGGTAGTGAACATTGGTGGGGATGAGCCATTATTAAGTTATTACTGAAGGGCTACAAATGTCAAAGAGCAGCTACATGGCACAGTGGCCTCCAGGAGGTGGGTTCTCCACCTCTGCAACTCTCTGGGAATGTTAGTAGACTGCTTCAGTGCAAAGGAGTAGTAGGAGTGTTTTGCAGATTCTATTTCCCCCACCGGAAGATTAGAGAGCTGATGCTTCTTTAGAATGTAAAAATATTTTCTTTCTAACCATCTTGTAGAGGTGAGTGTCATTTTCCCATTCTTCAGATGAGTTAAACAAGGGACAAAGTATTTATGACTCCCTTGTGTTATGGATTGGAACCCAAGGTTGCCTGATTAGTCTAACTTTACTGGTAGAATAGCATGCTACAGGGAAAAGATTGTTAACTCTGAAGACAAAGGACCTGGATTCAAATCCTGTTTGCTTGTGCTCGCTACCAATGTCATCTTGGGCAAGCCATTTAACCTCCCTGAGCCTCAGTTTCTGTATCTGTAAAATGAATCATCTCTTCCATATCTGGATGAATGAGTTGTTTTGAAGCATTTATTAAATGTTTACAAAAGACTGGCAATAAAAATACAAAAGATACTCTGAGAAGCTTATATCCCAAACCTATATTTTAATGGGGGGAGACAACACTTATAGAGGAGTGACGTCAGAGGGGAATAAGCATTTACATAGCACCTACTAGTATAAACATAGCTTTGTGTGGTTGCTGGGATTATATATTATATGTTATATATTATATAGGGATTATAATCCCAATTTTGTAGGTGGGGAAACTGAGGTGAAATCTTAGGTCAGATTTGAATTTAGGTCCTTCTAACTCTGGGCCCGGGATTCTATGCAATGAGACGCTTAGCTGGCTAGGAGGTAGAGCTGGAACAAGTTTGATTGTTGTTCCAGAACTGTAAGGGGTAGAGGAGAGTAGGACAGGAGTGGCATTTCTGTTGTTGAGAAATCCAGAGGCTGAAGAAAAATCTTGGCTGGACCCCAGGTGGGGCTAAATTACACTTGATGACTGAGGCAACCAACAATCAGGACAGTAATTTTAAAAATTGAATTAAATTATTTTATTTAAAATTTTTTAAATTTAGTTTAATTTAAATTTAATTTTAAATTTTTTAAAAAATTATTTTATTCTGAACTTAAGAAAAACAAGCATTTCCATAACATAATAGAATAGAAAGATGATTGCACGTGAAACTGCAAATCTATTAAGAATAACTTGCTATTTCTTTTAAATATATATTAAAGTTATCATGTAACTTTTCTCTCTGTCTCTGTCTCTCTCTGTCTCTGTCTCTCTGTCTCTGTCTCTCTCTGTCTCTCTGTCTCTGTCTCTGTCTCTCTCTCTGTCTCTCTGTCTCTCTGTCTCTCTCTCTGTCTCTCTCTCTGTCTCTCTCTCTTCTCTTTCTCTCTCTCTGTCTCTGTCTGCCTATCTGTCTATCTCTGTCTCTCTTGTCTCAGGGCAGCCCTTTTCTAGTTTGTGTGAAAGGATTGCCTTCCTCTGCTTGTTTCCTGAACCCAAGCAAGGTAAATGAGGAGAGGTGGTGAACAGATGAAATGGTCTTGAATCACAAGTGCAATACTATCTTTCCTGATCCCTGTTAAATGCAGAGGATGTCAGTAGACTGCTTCAGTGCAAAGGAGTAGAGGGTAGTGTTTATCTAATCTAAAATTGTTTATCTAAAATCTAACATAGAGGTTAGATCACTTGTTAAGGAGGTTAAATCCCCTTTTTAGATTAACTTTGATTTTTCTGGGATATAGGGTGTATGTATATAATTATTTTCATGTTTTCTCCCCCATGAGACTGAGTTTCCTGAGGACAGGGACTGTTTTTATTTGTTTGGTTTTGACTTAATTTCTACCCCCAGTGTTTAGCATAGTGCCTGGTATAAAGTAAGCATTTAATAAATATTTGATGAGAACTATTTAGAGAGTAGAACTGGAGTTTTCTGTTTTTCTAATTCTATTCTTTCCAAGAGAAGCAAGGGGATGACTGAGGAGAGGGAGATGTGGCAGGTGTGGCAGGTTGCTGATTGCTCTAAGTGATTTCTGGATGGTCGGCTGTGTGGAACTTGAGCCCTTAAATCTATAGTTACAAGCCATCTTGTCTGTAAAATGCCAGCTGTTGGAGGAAGAGGTCTAAATCTAGAATATTTATTGTACATTGTTTTCAATTGGCCCTGGTCCTGAGGAGATGTAGTTCTCAAGGAATGGGGGCTTAGAATCAGTGTGTGTGGTTTGGAAATGAATTTAAGCTGAGAGAGAGAGAGAGAGAGAGAGAGAGAGAGAGAGAGAGAGAGAGAGAATATTAATTTAGCATTTGTTTACTGTATACCAGGCTGCATGTTAAGTGTTGGGGATATTAATATAGTACAATTGATCAACGAGTCCTTACTCTCAAAGAGCTTGCATTCTGTTGGGGGAAGATGATGCATAAAGTGCTGAAAAGGGCATTGGGGGTGTAAAAATGGAAGCATGGTTTGCAGCTGTGGCTTCTGGGTAGTGAAGAAATGGAACCCTGGTACTGAGCAAGATAAGACAAATTCTCCTTTGGGATGCTTCCTTGGGCCAAGTCTAGGTTTGGGGTGGGGAGGGTGAATAAGTGGGGACAAAGGCTAAAATGGCCATGGCATGGTTGGAACTGACCTGGGAGTGAAGTGAGGGCTTAATCGTGGGATGGGAAAGAAGAGGTGACCTCAATAAATTCTCAGTGACAACTTCATTGTCTATCCTTTCTAGAAGAGAAAATGTTAGATTCATGACTCTGCTGTGTTTTGATTAGAATCCTTTGAGATTTTACTCAGCAGGAAGGTCATGAGGCTAGAGCTAAACTAATTGGTGTTGGGAAATCATATCTTTGCCCTGGTTGCTGACATTTAGGTAGTGTTGATGGCATTTATGCTCCTGTTTCTACCTTGAACGGGCACTTTCTGATCCCTTCCCCCAAACCCATGTCTCAAGGTGCATTTCTCCCTTTCTCATCACAATTACAATCCCTTCTTCATTTCTAATCTCCCCCAAAAGGCTTTCTAATGACTCAGGGTCTGTCCCTTCATGGGGCTTTGTTCTAAGGTCTGAGGTCTCTTTCAGAGATCTCCTTCCCCATCTCCTAGCACTCAGATGAATTTGTCTTACTGCTTGTCCCAGATGCAAGAATTGTTTGTTATAGCTCTGACATGTAGAATCCCCTCAAATGGAAGGGTGGATAGAATGAATAGAAGCTGTACAAAACAGGTGGTTGTAATAGAGGAAAACTATGGAGTTTTTCCATCACTAAATTAGAAACATTGATGTGGTGGGGGCAGCTATTGGCTGCTGACAATAGAGTAGAAGAAAAAACTCTAGGTGGAACCACTCTCATAGCAGTAGTTGGAATGAAGGTTCTGTGAACTGGAGGGATTTAAAAGAGGGGAGGAGACTCAATTGGCTTCTATTCTTCTCAGTGTTTTCATTTAATGGCAGATATCTCTCCAAAGAAGTGATGCTATAGTAACACTGTGTCAAAACTATGGAGGGAAAGGAAACCCATGTGTAAGACTTGTGTGTCCAAAGATTTATTAAGAGAGATTCCTACAGCCAACTGGAGAATGTGGCGAATGCTGGGGACTTCCAAATCTGTGTCCAGATGTGGGTGATACCATGGTTGTGGCAGCTTCATCTTTCTATTTTCTATATAGACAAGTCCCCTCTCTGGGGGAATGCTGGCTCTTTTTCAGTGGTTTCTGGATAGTGACTAGTGGAGCAAGGTGTTATATGTTATCACTGTTTTTGGATCTAATCTTTAGGATTTTTGAGTGCATTAACTGACTGAAGGGGAATAAGAATTTGAAACTGGAATATTACTGTTTTCTCAAGGTTGGCTAATGTGGGGGAATAAGAAGGATCTTATTCATGATGTCATGTACTAAAGTGCTGTCTGGTTTCAGATAGATTTTATTTATGCTATTATTGGGCAAAGAGGGGAGTGTTCTCAGTTTGTTGTAGAGGTTAAAGAAAAAAAGCAAGAGACAATTAACAGTATATATATATGCTAATTATCTGGCAAGACCTAGGATAATGGTTTTGGATTGGTTGTCTTCTCAAAAGACAAATTGAAGGCCTCCTAGGTACTTGTATTTTTTTCTCTCCTTAGAATTTTATATGTGAAATGCTCATTTCCTACAAGAAGGGGCCTTACTTGTTGACACAGCTATGTATAAATGTACATGTACAGATATATATTCTATAGCATGTTTATCTATATATCTCTATGTGGTGCAAACAACATTAATTCATTTATATTTTTAGTGAGGGATAAAATTTTTAATTACAGAATTCTAAGAAATCTCTATATACTATATATATACATATATATATATAATCTAAGAAGAAATTTTTATACACATATACACATATGTAATTACATGTGCATACATGTAATAAGGAATCATAGAAACTATAAAGAACAACAGTAATGGAAAGCATTGTAGAAGTTAAAGTGTTGTTGGCTCTCTCATAGTGGTCAAGTTCCCAGAGTTGAGATGGTATGAAGTCAGAGACATGGAAAGGTTACTGTTGTTTGATTTGAAATAATTGACCTTGTGGTGACAATGAGAGTTTTCATCAGAACTAGGAGCTTAGGGTGGTTTTTCTGAGGTGACATTGCATAGATGCTGACAGAGATAGATCTGGGACTTGGCTGTCTGTCTTTATGATGTAAGGGCTTTATTTTGTTTATGGACAAGAAGGTTGTAGGGTGAGGGTAAGAGGATTGTAGTTAGAAGATACTTTAAGTTTATCAGATCTTATTTTAAAGATGAAGAAATTTAGGTCCAGAGAGGTTCGATCACTTGTCCAAGGTCACTGAGTCAGAGAATACTTGGATTTAACCTTGGTTCCTAGTGGGTGAGATAAGTGGGGTCTATTTTTTCTTTTTCTTAAAAAAATAACATCTAAACTTGAGCTTTATTTCATTACTCATTATTTTCTTGGTAATTATATTTGTTTAATTTTCCTGTATTTCTGTTTGAGGTATTTAAAATCCTTTGGTTTTTGTTATGTTCTTCTGGGAGACTTGCTATCTGTAAGTTGTCTCTGCATATCCTGTTTCTCAAGTCAATGACTTTGTCTTTAGAGAACATGTACTCTTTTAAAAATACTGTCTTTTGCTTCTATTCTGCTAGATTTTCCTTCAATCTCTTTTTCTTCTTTGAGAAATTCTCTACTAGGGATTCAATATTTTTTATTGGTAAGGTAGGGAGTGGGCAGGGGTATGTTGGTAAAGTGTGTTGTAGTAAAGGATCCCAATATGGGTCCCAGATGCAAGCCCCTTAGGGTAGTTTCTTAGCCCCTGCTGAGAGTGTGGAGACTTTCTCTTCCCCCCTCTCCCCCTTTCCTTCTCCCCCCTCCCTCTTCTCCTCCATCTGCCCCTCTCTCCCTCTCCCTCTCTCTATTCCCCTCTCTCCTTCTCTCTTCCCCTCCTTCCCCTGCTGTGGATTCCACTATAATTTCTCTGCATTTGGCACATAATTCTTCTGGAAGTGTTTTGTATTATTTTGCATCAGTTAGCGAGAATTGAGGAAAGTGCTAGTATCTGTTGTACTCTTGGTCCTTTGGTCTGGAAATCTGCATTCCTGATGAGGAGCAAGAGTACAGATGAAAAATATGATCCTGATGGTGTGGTGTCAGTTTCTCACTAATCATAGACAAATGAATTGTTGCCAACATCTATGTTTATGGAAGGTGGTGTGATATATGTTTGTACATGGGTGTCATGTTGTGACAGGTTCAAGGAGAGGAGCAAAGGAATGATATATTGTGGGGAATGAGAAGTTTAGTGGATGAATCCTGGAGGAAATGAAGACTGATTGAGCTCTAAGATGGTCAAAGTAAGAGTTTTCAGATGTGCTGGGTATAGTAGGGGATAATATAGGACTGAGAGTGGAGATGTTGAAGCACATGGTGGGATTTAGGTGGTCTTAATCAGGGGTTGTTTTAAAAAATATTTCAATGACTATATTTTGGTGTAATTGAATTTATAATATAGTGAACTTGAAATTAAGTGTATTTTTTTTGCATTTTTTGGAGGGACAAAGGCAGGGCAATGGGGGTTAAGTGAAATTAAATGCATTTTATAGGTTTAAAATTTTTTTTTCTAAGAAAACTTTCTTTGGCTTTAGCATACTATCCAAATGGTCCATTACACATGTACACAAGGATTAAGAGTCCTTTGGATTAGCTTGTGGTGAACACCTGGGAAGAGTTGAAGACACATTTTCAAACTGGAGTTAGAATTACTGTAAACTCCTCAATGGTAGGGATTATTTCATTTTTGTCTTGGTATCCCCAGTCTAGGTACAGTGGCTGACACATCTTATGAGCTTAATGAATGTTTATTGATTGGATTGTTTCTGAAGGTTTGGGGATCTTATAGGACAGAGAGTAAGGAGAACTGAGGTGAGTGCTCTAGGGATCGCATTTGGAGTGTTGGAGACTGCAGGGGTAGGAGGAGATGATAGCGTTTGGGTGAATGGCTGATGCATGAATCAGATGGAAATGATGCCTTTTCATCTTCTTTGTTCCTGAAACCCCCATCATGAAGTTTTGGAAAATCCATAGCATCACATGTCTTGTTGTTGTTGTTTTTAGAGGGGGTCATCCTGGTTAAGGAGCAGCAGTGGAATTGTGTGAAGTGGAGATTCTTTTCTTAGCAACTCACCACCCCTCCTGGTGGTTAGGGGTCTCAAGAGATGCTCCCACTGTCTGTGTAGGGATGGGTGAGTACTTGTATGCAGTCTAGTTGAGGAAGCTGCTGGCTGGGCTAATCAACCTGGTAATGCTGGTTTAGTGTTTTATACTCTTATTCCTCTCCCTTTCTTCAAGTAGTAAGTTGTCTGTTTTCTATTTCTGTGTGATTAGTGAGGATCTAGTTCTCCTTTCCTTTCCAGGCTTTCAAAGACTGTGACACTCAGCTCTGCCTCTGACCACTTGCCCTCCAGAGTGAGGAAAGAAAGCAGGACACCAGGGTTCCTTTATAACAATCATGACTTTTTTATTAAGATAATTTTGTACAAGACTGCAGTTGAAATTCATCCTTTTGAAGAATACAAAGTTTCTGTATACAGAAAGAGAGAGTAGTAGTAGTCATAGGAAAGGTAAAATAATTCCTTGTCATTTCAGAGCATTTATTGCAATGCTTATAAAAATTTGCATAGAATATGTGCAAGGATTAGGGTGATGATGAAGATGATGAAGAGATGTCATCTCTGTGAAGGATACACCATTAATTGGTATGGTTGATTTACTTTTTCCAGGACACACGCACACACACACACAGGCACACACACATGCACACACGCACACATATAGTGATAGAGGGCCCCAAAGGGTGCTGGAATGAGAAGGAATCTCTTCAAGATTGGCAAAAGAGGAATAGTTTGGTGCCCTTTGTCTAGATGATAGAATGCTATATGGGTTTGGATAAACCTGGAATTGGAAAGGCCCTTCTATGCATGGGGGTCTGGGTGTTTGTGTCTCTAGAGTGTGTGTGTATGAGTGGGTCAGTTGGGGCAGGTTTTGTCTCAGTTTGTTTCAACAAATGAAAGGAGGGTCCATTTCTAGCCAAGGTTCTGTGGGAGAGTAGCGGGCAGTATGTTAACACACTCAGGCCAGTAATGGATAAATTCATGGCAATATGGGGTATTGGGAGGGTGAGTATGGGATTAATATGAGGTGCTGGTGGGAGGCAGGGTACAAACCTTTTTCTCTGAACAATTTGTCAGGCAGGTAGGCAGAAGTACAGCTTTTTTCTTCTCCAGGGACAGAGATCATAGTTCTACCCTCCATTCTTTGAAATCCCTATCCACTCCAACTTTCCCCTTTTCCCCTCATCCCAAATCTGAACACACACATTCTTCTTTGTGAGCTGGACAAGACAATGAAGCCACAAATCCTAGTCCACATCCTTCCCCCTTTGGGTTTAGCTACAGAAATGCACATATTTTTTTCTCTCTACATGGTCACTGTGCTGGGCCATCTCCTCCCCCACCACACATATATGCACACAGAATATGCTATTTATTTTTTCACTTTCTTTTCCTCTTTGAGGAGAGGCAATAGAAGATAGGCTGTCTAGTCCATCATCTGGACTTCCTGTGAATTATGGTTGGGGGGGTAGGGACAGAGGGAGGAAAATGAACAGAGCATGTGGATATTTCTAGAGAGACACATGTGAATCTATCTACTAAAAGTTATAGTTATTTAAAAGATGACAAAATAAGTGTCTTTTTATGTTCTTCCATCTAGAGAATTGGTATGCTTTCTCCTCATTTGACACATGCAATTTTCTCTCCATATTATCACCTGCCCCCATGTCTAAATCCCAAAGACATTTTTACATAGTTTTATCTAACTAATGATTCTATAACATTTAGAATACATGAGGTTGTGATGGGGAGGAGTGAGAGAAATGTGTTGTGTGGGATTAGATCTGGCTTAAAATCAGCTGATTGACATGAATGTCATTAATCATGGAGACAGATACATGGATGAGAAGGGAGAGAAACATCGCCACATTTATGATGGGGGGGATGTGTGTGCAATTTACCACAAATATTGTCCAAATACACAGATCTTGACATACAAAGTCATGGAATTAATATAATTTATGATACTGGGGGTGGGTGAGTAAAAAATAAAAGTAGACCTCTGTCTCTCTATTGATCCATCTTCAGTAACAATTATCTCTTCTGATAAATGTGCTTTCAAACACAAAGGACAGTCTAAGAAGACAAATAAATTCTATCAAGTTGCATGTGTGGGGGAGAGAGAGAATGAATGTGTATATGGTAAATTATATATTACTTTCACACATTTTCTCTGAAGCTAGCCCCTGATCCTCTTGGGATGTGGGGTAGGATGGAAGGGTTAAAATGGGTTGGCTGACTTTCTAGAGAGAGATAGGGGGAGGAGGAACCTCCTCTCTTCATCTCTATCAATAAGGTTGGTAAAATAAGGCTACCTGTCTGTCTCTGTCTAGTAAAAGTGGGCAGGGAAACCCGACAAAAGGATAAAGAGAATGTGCAGATTTTCCACTGAGATAAGCTCGATTATTTTTTTCTCTTAAATATACAATAGGTGAATCTCTCTCACACATAATCCCTTCCACTATTTCTAAAAGACAAAGAACATTTGGGGTGTCTTATAGCCAAAAGAAATCAAACTATTAACAGCCCTAACTCAGACTTTTCCCAGCAATCCCCCCCCACAAATCTGAGGGAAGCAACTCCGCTACCTTTTCACAACATTGGGTTAGGAGGACCAGAACTCCCTTTTGCTCCCATCTCCTGCTTCCTTTTTGCCAACCCTAAGCAATATCTGGGGTGGTGGGACTCATACATTTTATTCTTCTCCTACTTAGGACTCCCTGACCTAATCCATCTGTTCCCAACCCTGTTCCTTTTCAGAATAATGAACCTGATGTGTCTAATGACTAAAAAAAGAGGGAGAGATAAACTGTCTCAATCTTAATCCAAAATTTTCCCAAACATCATCTTTTCCCACTATCTTCTTAAACCACACTCACATTGATACTCTCTCCTAATCCCTAAGGAGAGATATCAAACAGCAGCCACATCTTTTTAATTTCATTTCACAGAATGGTAGTAAAGGGATGTGTGTGTGTGTGTGTGTGTGTGTGTGTGTGTGTGTGTGTGTGTGTGTGTGTGTAGCAGAGAGAAGCAGTATTCCCCACCCCACTAATATCCACAGGATGCAGAAAAAGTTCTCATTTCTATTTAGGCTCCTCCAAATATATCCTTCCCTATCCTCCATCAATTCTCTTGTTGTCCTTGTTTCCCTATTTTCAACCAAACACTGAAAATCTCCCCTTCTTTCTATCCCATTAGCAGGAGCTTCATCTAACACAGCTCCCTTCCACTCCCCTCCCCTCTTGCCCTAACACAAACAATCTTAGAACCAGAGAGAAAGATCTCAGCACTAGCTTTGGGGGAAACATTCTTCCCCAGCTCATGACATTTTAAAAGAACACCTTATACAGGCAACAACAGCAGTGAAGATGGAGGGTGGCTGGGATGAGTGACAGTGTAGGGAGCATGACCAAGGCAAAAGGGGAGCCCTAAATCTTTGAGGAAAACACCCAGATGTCTGAAGGATCCAGAATAGGCAGAGTCTCACAATCCATGCCCAGGATGGTATACAGACAGCATTTGGTGCCACGCCAATGGCAAGATCAGAAAGGTAAAACAATCATATCCCCACAGTCTCAGATGACATCTTCCACATTGTAGGAATTTAATATTTACTGATTTATTGAAATGGGAAGAAGACAAATCAAAACAGGCAAAATGACAATCAACATAGCATCGAACTAATGAACAGCTTTTTCTTCTGAGTTAATCCAAAAGATTGGTCATTAAAATAGACTTAATGGAACAAAGGCAAAAAAAACCAAAACAAAACAAAAAGAAATATTGTTAGAAAGGAAGCTGAAGCAGAGAAAATATAAAAGAGACAAATGATAAGCAGAAACGTCCTCTACCCAAAGCTCTCCATTACACAACCCTTGGGACTTAAATTCCCAAGCTCCAGATGAGATGTGTATCTTCAGAAATATAGAGGCCTCAAAAGCAACTCTTATGAATCTCTAAAAATAAAGACTGGGGAGAAAATATAAAAGGAAGATGGCCTTAGAGAAATAGACATGAGCATCCTTATATACATGTACACACATTTTACATATGCCCATCTTTGAAATGAGAAAGAAAATTAGTGAATTCTTCTGACCATAGACCAGTAAATTGATCTCTCATCCTAAGCGCATTAAAAAAAAACAAACCCAAATTTGCTTTCAGAGAAGGTCCATAGTGTCCAGAAGAAGGAAAAATGACATTCTCATTGTAGTCTCTCTCCTAGTCTGATGTACTCCATGTTACTCCTACTTCAAGTTTCAGGTTTACTCCATTCTGGGGACCACTGCCAAAATCAATGGCATCTGAGGAATGGTAACTGGGAAGATGAGAAGACCACAAATCACATCCTTCTTCCCTATCCCTCCCATACAAAGAGCTGCTGAAGGAATTAAGAATGATTTTCTTGGAAAACAAAAGGCTGACTGTAAGAGTAGAAGTATGAAAACTCTTTTTGTATATTTGATAAGCTATCCTCGAGGAAGGAAGATTAGACATTCTATGTAGTGTTGGAAGGCAGATTAAGACCCATTGGATAGAAGTTGCAGATTTCCGTGCTTCAATTCAGTCAGTATAAAAAAGAGACCCAATTTGACATAGCCAACTATATAACAGGCTGTTTTCTCACAATGGGCAAAGTAACGCCACTCTTTTGCCACTCTAGTATGGCAAGTTGTAATTTCTTTAACTGAGAGAAAGTGAACAAAAATAAAGCCCTTGTCCGTCCTCCTGTCATGAAATGTAAAGTCCATCTCCTGTGAGAAAACAGAGCCATAGAGAAGGGCACCAAGACATGATTTGAATTGTGGGGCACAGGAAAAGAAGACGAGAAGTAGAAACTCAAGGATTTCAAGACCTATGTGCCCCAGGTAACTTTTCCAGAGGTGACAGGAAGATGACTGATTAATAGGCTGCTTATTTGGCTTTCACTAAAATGTGCATTGGTGATAACTCCGATTTTCTCTTTGAGAATCTCTCTTTATGACACTACAGGGACTCTAGAGAAGAATATAAACCTGGATACCTCTTTATGGGCTGAGCCTATCCCTCCCCATGATCTGCTTCCATGAAGTGCTATCATAATATTTCTTATCCCCAGGAGAGAAAATAGAAATAACCACTCACTGAGGCCATCCTGTGACAACAGAACCATAAGTTAAGCAAGAACTAAGTCAGGGCAGTGGTCATAATTGATTTAGGAGATCATGATGAACTGCGCCCAGTCCACTTGCTGCATATATGTGATAATAAAAAAGTGCTAATCATAGGATAATACATTTAAAGCTAGAAGGAACCTTAGAGGGTCAACTGATCCAACCCCATCATTGGAAGGATGAAGAAACTGAGGTCCATTGAGGCTGCTACTTTCCCAAGTTCACATAAACCATGATTAGCAGAGGAAGGATTGGAACCAAGAGCCTTTGACTCTAAATCCTGTGCTCTCTCTCTCTCTCAGCCTTCATTTTGACCAACCATAATCCCAAAGTAGGGTAGGTTACTACTCCTCCCCACACATACTCAAGTCATTATTACTGGTTTTTCTGTATACTATTTGTCCTTCTGATCACTTTTAGAGCCTTCCACTCACTTCTCTTCCCTTTTCCCCACACCAAACTTCCAGTCTATTTCTCTCTTTTTCCCCCCAGAATTCCCTCAAGAACAGAGATTGTTTCCATAGCACATTGAGAACACATACTGAGAAAACAGATGATATCCTCAGGAAGGAATTTACTTCTCTTTTTCTCTCCCTCCCTAACCTTATCAGAGAAGTATATCACCTTTGGCCATCTGTTTAATTGATGAGATTTTTTTCCCCTTTTTTGTTTTGTATCCTTAGCACCTAGCATGGTGCCTTGCGTGTAGTAAGTTACTAAGTGTGAATAGGATTGAATAAATGTTGAACATCTTCCCTCATATACTGTATTGAACCAAATAACAAGTGGAATGGGAAAAGCTGACAGCTTTCCCTACCAATAATTATCTAGAGGTACCCAGTCTAAGGATACCTTGGTCTCTCCTTCCCCTAGTTTCAGATTTCTTCTTACAATAGTCTGACTGCCATTATGGAAGGGACAGGGAGCCCCTTGCCTTGACAAGCAGTAGTTTTCAGAGTGACCTCAAGGAAACCTTTTTTTTTAAAGCTCTGGTACTCTCCACTTTAAAGAACTCAAACCACATCGGAACAAAGATTCTCTTTGGCCAAGAGTCTATTTTCCCTTTATAGCCACTACCACTCTAGTGAGAATCACTACATACTCAATCTCTAGTTCTTTATGCTCTGTCCTTCCTGACAACACCCTACTAGATAAATGACCTCTTGAGATCCCTCCCAAGACTCTTCCCAGAGAACCCTGGGGAAAAAATGAAAACAAATGAAAACCCAATTGAATCCTCCCTTGTTGGTGGGGGGCCCCTCCAGATTTAAAATAAAGACAAAAAGCAACATGAAATACTTCTTTCAACATGATATCCATTCCCTCAATGGGGGCACCCCATCTCTTAGTACATAGCATTTCCTTCTAAAGATGAAAAAAGAATCTGTGAATGGGTGCTTGGCCATCATCTGTTGTACATACTAAGTTTTCTTTCTGATGGAATATATCCTTAATGGTTCCTCTGCTTATAAGTAAAGAACACTCTAAATTCTGGTGAAGGTAAAGCCCTAGAAATGGCTATTTAGAGAATTCCCCAAAAGATTGTCCATGAGGACCTTAAGGGCAAAGTCTAACCATCATCCCACATTCAGGATGACATGGCTTACTCATGTTATCTTTCCCAGGCTCTCTTTTTAGTTTGATTTGATTCATCACCACCCTCCCCACCCTAGCTCTGAGAATCCTATTTCCCACCCCCTGCCCCCTTGCCTAAAATAATATATGACATCAAATGACAGGATAAATGAGATGTGCTTCTCCTTGCTGAGTGCATTGACTTTAAGGCATAGGCACAAATTTGCCCCTCTTTGAACAGAGACAGTACGGTCCCTTGTCCCAGTACAACTGCAATCCAGGGTGACCCCTCACATTGACAGTGGTGGGAAGATGGCCATAGACATAATCAATTTGCTCATGGCTGGAAGTGTATGGTGATAGCCAGTCTGGATGTGTGGCAGTCATTAGTGGCTCTGGGAGATTTCATAGTACTACTATAATTAAAGCTGTCCTCCTCCCTGCATCCCCTATCCCCTGTCTAACTCCTTCCCGATAATCAATAAGTCCAACAGGGTAGGGAAAGGAACATCTTGTCACTAACAGAATGACATGTGCATCTGATAAGCAGATTGCATTGCGTATTGACCCAGTGAAGATAGGGATTTGACTTTTCCAGTAATAAGGTCTCAAGTATGTTGCCATCCTTTGTTGCTTTGGATCTTGGAGTAGATCTGAGCTAGATATTTGTGAGAAAATGCTCTGAAAAATCTAGTCCACCCACAGACTCTGAGGAAGCACTTGAGAAAAAAAGATTAAATTCCTTTGATTGGACTTAATCTTTGTTAGATTTCATCTCTTAGTAGCTTATCCTGTGATATATCCCCTCACAATCTTTCCTTTACCCAACTGGCCAAAATGGATTGACTTCATCATCTTCCTTAATCCAAATCATTAAAAATAAAACAAGCAAACAAGCCTTTAGATGGCTAATGATTGATTGTCCTCCTTTCCTGGTACACAATACCTCCATCTTATTTCACCCTTACAGAAAAATTATTACATTTGCAGAGTGTACCCTCTGTATTTAGACCAATGTGGTCCTTGCCCTTCTTGGACATATCTTAAACAGCAACCACTTTGTAATATTTTCTCTAGAATAGAGGCATCTAGAAACTGACAAACTTCCTGCTAAGAATGAGGGGGTTTCTCAACCCATGATTAAGATAGTTCCTTCCTTCCTCTATAATACAGTTACCTCTTGAGTTGGCCACAGCATCATGAATGAGGGAGCTGACTCATCATTCATGGTAGGAAATACTACATTGAGATACTGGGCACATGTGAATGAGGAGAATAGGCTAAAATTCGAATGCAATCTACTGAGAACCCATAACATGGTCAAAAATGAGACATGGACTTCCTAGGTTCACCTGTGCTTGACTCCCATCCCTACTCTGCCTTTAAGTGCAGAGTTGGTGTTCCAAATCTCCCAGGACCATGACAAGAAAGAAGGGCTGCCTTGTCACTCTTCACCATGAAGAAAGTCCTACTTTTGACTGATGTCAGTGTGATTTCATGATGTTAAAGGGATCTTACCAGTCTATGGCATAGTATGGCAGACTTTGCATTGCTATTAGGTTTCAGAAGTCTGGAGATATCCAGTCTGATAGTCTGCAATAGAGGTTGAATTTAGATGTGGGAGACTGATAATGTGAAACTGGGGGTCACCCATGGATCCTTTTGTACTGAAACCTTCTTTTATACAGAGGATTCTATTTCTATCTATCTATATATTTATATTTATATATATATTTATTTATATCTATCAATATATATAAGTCTCATAACCCCACCCTCACGCACACTCACAACGCACACACACGCACCAAAAAAGGTCTCCAAGACGCTTTCCGGGTTCTAGTCAAAAGAGTCCACAGCAAGAGTTCATTGAGACCAAAAACCAGCCCCAGTGCCATCCTCTACTGTCCATGACACTTGGTCTTTCTCAGAGGCAGACGCTGGTGTTGATTTGACAGGTAGAACCACTTCCTGCCTGAGACAGGAAGAGTCTTCCATTGGAACAGACACAGATCTCAAATACTTTTTGCCGGGTTCCTGTAGGGGAAAAAGATCCTCGAGGCAGTCTAGGTAGTTTGATTTTGGCAGCATCTAACTGGATCTAAAGCAGAAAGAGAGGAAGAGAAAAGGTCAATCATTTGTACAGATTAAGGTTTGTCTATATCATGCTCAGAAAGACTAGGGTGCTCCATAGAGGCTCAAAAGAGAAGACTGTGATAGAGATACATACCATAGAGGTCCATCAAGAGATAATTACCAGTCTTCCCAGAGCTGACATTTGTACAGATGGTGGCAATGTGCATTAAGAACAAATACCTTTAGACAGAAAAGTAATCACAGAGGCTTCTGCAGCCATCCCCATAGTCATTTCTAGTCTAATTTCATGACTGCCAAGATCCATTCATAGTTATACAAATGTATGTCTATTTCACAAAAGTCCTATTCATCAATTCAGCTAGGTCAGATAGACTTGATGGAGCAATATCTATGCCCACCAATGGCCTGCATGGAACATACATATGTGAAAGGAGAATGGAAAGAATCAGTGGTTCTCTCAGTATTTATAGAGATCTGTATTGAAATATAAATATTCCTACATATTTCTTTATGTGAATGAAGGTATCTATATATAAATATGCATATATTTAACTTGTCAAGGATCACACAGGCAATTTGTGTTCAAGGTGTGACTTGAACTTGGATCTTCCAGATTCTAAGGCTGACTCTCAATCTATTACACCAGAAAATCTGAGGAAGAAAGACTCTTCCAAAGCTTTCTGGAAGTCATCATGAACAGACCTGGTCCTAGCTTGTATGTCACAAAGAGGCTGATCTTCACATCTTTGCCTGACTTCAATCCACTTTAACTAAGTAAGAGTTAGTATTAATACTCAGTGATATACTGACTATAATAGATCATGGGAATGGACAATTCAGTGCACTGGAACCTTTAGCCTGTTTGATGATGTTGTTTTTATGTTTGTCCTTCCTTCTCGAAGAGGACATGACATGACTTGCAGTTGACTTTGATTTGAGTGAGGGAGGGCTGTGCCTGGTCACTAGCCTCACTTTCTCCTCCAGAGACATCTGTGTCCAGTGGCCAGATACTCATCAGGACAACTGCAGATGGCCCAGGATGCAATGGGAGACCCTGGCCCTTTTAAGCTAAGGTCTTCTCAAGTCCTCATTTTGAGTGAGGTAACTCCCATTCAGTGAATAGGCATCTTTAAGAAATGAGTCAAGGGATGGCCCCTTTAATTAAAAAAATCAAACTGGGAGGGAAAGACCCTCAGGGTTGCTGACCAAAAGAGAAAGCTACTATTTACATTCACTCTGAGCCAGGTGGGCCGCAAAATAGTCTTTAAGTGGTGTTTGGGAAGGGACCTATTGTTGTCCAATCTATGAACTCCAGAGTGAAAGGGGTTTAAAGTTTGGTCTTTGAGAAAGAGATCTAGCCACCAAACTCCAAGTTAAGGATGCAGTTTTAGGCATCAAAATTTACCTTGAGAGGAGGAGATAAATAAGGACATGGCCAGGACACATCTCTGTTCCCTCAGTTTATTCAAATTCCTAAGCCGGAATCAAGTACATCCTACTCTACTGCGCAAATGGACAATATGGGATTTCTTAGTTGCCATTGAGGACCTTGGTAAAATTCTGGAGTGTGTGTGGGGGGTGTCATGGGATTGGATTAATGTTCTAGTTTTCAAAGAGGAAAAATAGTAGCGGGAGAGCATAGGCTATACTTTCATTCCTGGTAAAGTTCTAGAATGGATGATGGGTGTTTAGTAATGGAAGCAGTGATTACCAATAGCTATCATGGTTTCATCAAGAACAGGTAATGTTCAGGTAACAGGTAACTGACCTTACTTCCTTTTTTGACAGCTAGACCGGTAGATCTGGGGAATATCATAGAGTATAAAAAGATTTTAGAAAGAAAAATATGACAAAGTGTCATATCATTTGAACAAGATGGAGCTATTAGAGGCTCAGTGATGGAATATTTAGGTGCTAGAACTTACTAAAGCTTCAGATCTGTCCCTGAGGGCAGAGATAGAAGCAAGGTTTTTAGCTCTGTGTAAGGAAAAAATTCTTAGTGTCAAAAGGTCAATGGAGGGGCGGCTAGGTGGTGCAATGAGTAGAACGTTGGCCCTGGAGTCAGAAGGACCTGAGTTTGGATCCGGCCTCAGACACTTAATGCATACAAACAAAAACCTAGCTGTGTGACCTTGGGCAAGTTACTTAACCCCAATTGCCCTCCAAAAAAAAAAAAAAAGGACAATGGATTACTCAGAGAGGTAGTAGAACTTTTTTTTTTTTTGCTGGAGTACTGGAGCAGATGTTGGGTGACCATTTACGCCAGGTTGCTATTTATAGACAGGAACAGATAAACTACAAGGTCTAGTCTAACTGATTGACCAGGATTTTTTAAAATAATATTCAAAGAGCTGATTCGACCTGCAGTGTCAAACTCAAATAGAAACAGATAACTGAGGGCCACATACTGACTTAGAAAACCACAAATCGATGTTTTCTAAGTTGTACCATATTTTTGTTTATTTTATTAAAGATCTCCCAATTTCTTTTTAATCTGGTATCCACCCCCAACTCAGGAGTCCATACTCGAGAGTCCCCTCCACCCTTCCTTCTGAATTCTACATCTCTGAATTAGACCAGCTTGGGAAATGACATTGATGGGATGCTTTTGGTTTGCATGCAACTTTTTTTTTTTACCATTAGCCCTCATCTCCCTCATTCCTTGTGCACCTCTACCTCTCCTTACCTCTCCATCTTTGGATTCCAGCCTGAGCTCTGTCCTACATGTGGCTTCCATATTGCCAGCTTCAGCATTGATTTCAACTCCTCTAGGGGCTTCCATCACTAAGGAACGGGTGGGAGACTCGAGTCTGCAACGAAAAACCCCAAATGTTAGCCCATTCCATCCTACTCACTGATTTATCTAAGGAAAGAGCTTGTTTCTTCTGACTTAATTAATTTTCCACCGCATCTTGGTTGTCTTGATACTACTCTGTGTATCACTCTTCCCACAGAGATGTGGCATTGCTGTGCCCCCAATCCACCAATGTGCCATTTGTCATTTCTTTCACTGAACATGTCCCATCACTGTGGAGAGACAGCATGGCATAGCAGAATGTGGGGATTCGAAGAAAGGAAGACCTGGGTCAGATTCTGCTTCCAGATACTTTATTAATTGTGTGACTCTGGGCAAGTAATTTAACCTCTCTTTACCTCAGTTCCTCATCTGTAAAATGAATGGGTTGAACTGGATGTCCTTTAAAGCCCCAGCTCTAAGTAAAGCTAAATATATGGGCTTGGTATAATTTTGCCTTCTTAGCATTTCTGGAACACAAGATAACTGGTGAGCTCAAGGAAAACAGAGGGGCCTAGGATGCCTTCTTTCTCTTTTCTCCTAATGAATGGTGGCTACATAACGGTGGAAAGAACACTGGATTTGAAATCAGAAAGCCTGGTTTCAAGTCCTAGCTTTATTATTTACCACCTGTATAGTGTTGATCAAGACACTTAGAATCATAGATTTCAAACTAGAAGAAACCTAGCACTTCATGTAGTCTAATTTTTACAGATAGGGAAACCGAGGCTCAGACTGGTGAAATGAATTGTCTAAAAGTAAAGAAGTAGCAGAACCAAGAACAAAACCAAATCTGACTCAGCATTCTAGTCTCTTGGGGGATCTAGGTGGTGTAGTGAATAGAGCGCTGGCCCTGGCATCGGGAGGACCTGAGTTATATCCGGCCTCAGACACTTAACATTTAGTAGCTGTATGACCTTGGGCAAGTCACTTAACCCTAATCGCCTTGCCTTCCCCCTCAAAAAAAAATCTGTCTCTTTCCTCAATACCACACTGCTTTCTGGCTCAGTTTTGTAATCTGCAAAAGGAGGGAGTCTGGAAGAGTAGGATTGATAAGGGGACAGAGGGTCCATGTTTTTTTCCTTTGATAATTCGGGCACCCTTCTGATGAATAACTTTTCATACTCATCTTTCAGGGGAGAAATAAATTCCAGGTCCTGATGTACTCACAAGGCATAGGAAGAGCTCTCCCAAAATGATACTATTCCTTTCTTGATCCCCACAGATTAATGAACAATATGGTATTCATCTAGAACAGTGGGGTCAGACTCAAACAGAAAAAACTAAATTGTACATGAGGATATCTAGGAGCTACATGTTGGCTTAGACAACTACAGGTTAATATTATTGATGTTTTATTGTATTTTTATTTTTTTATTATATGTTTCCAATTATATTTTACTCTGGGGTTTGGGTCATACTTGGGAATGTTTTGGGACACATGTGGACAACTCTGATCGAGAATATTTATCTCTCCTCCTCCTTCTTTGTCTGTACCAAAAGCTTTCTCAGGTGTTGCATTTTCTCCCTCATGCATTTGACAATTGATTGTACGTGAGGGACTAGACTGAGACAGAGAAAGAGAAAAAAACTCAGAACTGATGTTGATCAAACAACAAGCATTTAGGTGTGCCTAGGCAGTGCAGTGAATACAGCACCGGTCCTGGAGTCAGGAGGACCTGAGCTCAAATACGGCCTCAGACACTTAACACAAACATTAGCCATGTGACCTTGGGCAAGTCACTTAGCCCCAACTGCCCTCCCAAAAGCAAGCAAGCAAACAAACAAACATTTATTAAGAGTCAACTATATGCCAGGCACCTTGATTGTCAGGATATAAAAACACAAGTGAAACAATCCCCGTCCTCAAAGGGTATGCACATTCTATTGCAGAGATAACATGTTCACTTAGAAATAAGTAAAAATACATAGAAAATAAGTTGTAGGTAAGGGGCAGTCAGGTGGCACAGTGGATAGAGCACTGGATTTGGAGTCAGGGAGATTCATCTTTGTGAATTCAAATCCAGTCTCAGTTACTTACTAGCTGTGTGACCCTGGCCAAGTCACTTAACCATTTTTACCTCAGTTTCTTCATCTGTAAAATGAGTTGGAGAAGAAAATGGCAAACCATTCCAGTTTCTCTGCCAAGAAAACCCCAAAAGGGGTCACAAAGAGTTGGACATGACTGAAAACAATTGAACAACAATAAATTCATGGTAAATGTGAAAGACAGGGAGCAGGAAAATTCTTAAATAGGAGGTGGCACATGAACTGAGCTTTGAAAGGAGTACATTTTAGTTGATGGGGAAAGCAGACATAAAGGCAGAGAGAAGACACATTAAATGTGAGGGGCAGCTAGTAGAACAATTTGACTGAGTCTAAGGATATGTGAGGGGGATTCATGTGTAATGTGCATAGAAAGATAGGTTAAAACAGGTCTCAGGATTCACAGCTCTAGCGTCTGTGGCCTGTATCCCTTTCTCCTTTCATTTCCACCTTTATTTTCTGTTTTTGCTTTCCCCTTATATTTTAAGTACATTCAGTTCTGGATGGTCTCTCAACTCTTTGTCATAATTCCCCATACCATCAGATGACTAAGATTATGTCTTCTACAGGAACAAACTACTGCTTATAAATATATTCATTCTTCTTTCTGGTCCCATGAAGTCACCATGATAACAGCAGTGATTGATTGCTTCTTTCTCTCACTTTTTATTCCCCTTCCTAAATAAAACCTCACTTTCCCTTTACACTTTGCCTGCTGTTAATATCCCGTGTATCCCAATTTAGCCAGAGTGGGCTGGTTGCCTAGGTCCAGAGTTTAAAATTCTATCCATGCACCCTCATTTATAAACCACAAAGTTCTATATGAATGTGAGCTCTTAGTAAAGTTATAATCGAAGAGGACTCTTAAGACATACTACCATTCTACAAGGCAAAATCGACTTCTAACCTCTAGCACCCAGCTGACTGTGAAAGACTCTGATAACATTCAAGTCACAGAAAGTCCATCTATTTCTTTCCCTCATCAGCTTTTCCATCACACTCTGAACAAGTCCATTGTGAGGTAGGAGTGGCTGCTTGTCACTGAGGTCGTCCTCAGCGAATGTTTCTTCACTTTTTGTTTTGGAAACCTTTTACTCCTCCTCAGCTCTACTGAATATCACTAGAGCCAGAATTGGACTGACCCTGTCTAGGGATTTAATTAGCAGCGTCCATTACCAAGCTTGGGGAAGTGAAGTCTATAGGTGTATCATTTGGTGTTTTGTTTCCTTAATGTATTTTTACATTGCTTTTATTTTTATATTACCTTCATTTCTGAATATAGGGTGTCCCCAAAGACTTTATTGTTGTTGTTCAGTCATTTCAGTTATTTCATGACTCTGCGACTCCATTTGGCATTTTCTACTGGAGTAGTTTGCCATTTCCTTCTCCAGCTCAAACAGTGTTAAGTGACTTGCCTAGGGTCACACAGCTAGTGTCTGAAGTAAAATTTGAACTCAGGTTTTCCTGACTCCAGGCCAGGCACTCTATGTACTGTGCCACCAGCTTATCTGCCCAAATCTTAGTGCAGTTTTAAAACCAATGACTTATTCTGTATATCTATAGCCTTCTTTATCCAGTGAAGGGTCCCTTGTAAAAAGAAAATAAAAGTCAGTTTGGTAAAATTCACCAACCCATCAACTGAATCTGACGGCATGGATATTATTACACATTCATAGTGCTCCATCTAGGAAAAGATGGAATAGAGGTACTTTTTATCATTTCTTCTTCAGGGATGTTAGTTGTTATAATTCTGTAGCATTTAGCTTCCTTTGTTTGGTAGAAAAAGAGGTGAAGAGGTGAAATGAGGGCTTCATGGAAGACATAGAAGTTGCATTTGCTCTTAAAAGGCAAAAGGAATTCCAAGCATAAGGACTAGTATGAGGAAAGAAATAGAGGAAATCATGCCATGTTTTGTTCAGGGTAGCTAGACTCTTGCACCACTGGGGCACTGAGTACATAGAGAAAAAAATGATATGACATAAGGTCAGAAAGATAGGGTGGATCCAGAACATAGGAGATTTGGAATGCCAGGCTAAGAAATATGGCCTTCGCCCATCTAAACACTGGAAGGAAGTCAAGGTATTAGATCCAGGGGAGGGCCATGAATCAATCAGTGTCTTGAGAAGATTATGCAAATGGCAGACTGTAGGATGGTGGGCTGCTTGGAATGGAAACTGTGATAGTCAGCTTGAGAACTCACAAGGCCTTCAACAATGGCACAGTCTGTAGAACTAAAGATGAGAAGCTACTGGACTTCCAAAAGAATGCTGGAAGAGATTAAAGAGGTTGCTATTTCTGAGAGTCTCAATCAATTTGAATTTCCAGTTTCCTTCTGCATTCAAAATTGTGTTTTGAAAGAAATAAGCTGTTCCCAGCTTAGTGCTGCCTTGGGCCATCCAGTGCTACCCTTTAGGGCCTTATTGATTTGTTGCCCCACCAGAAAGCCCAGAAATAACTTACCTTTGAAAGTTATACAAGATGTCACACATAAGGAAGATGGCACTTACCATCTTTGGTGGCTCTTACTCTGATCACTTATTCTCATCTCTAGCATTCATTTTCTAAATCATTGGCATCCACACAAATCTCTTCTAAACCTAGGTAAGACACTTGTTTCTCTTTGATTTTGCTGTAATGAATATTGGTGTGTGTGTGTGTGTGTGCGTGTGTGTGTGTGTGTGTGTGTGTGTGTGTGTGTGAGTGGAGAGATCCCAGTGGGGTTTTCTTGCCCAGCAAGAACTAGGAGTATATGTTTCTATACCTGGAGAGTCTCACTGACCATAGGTGGGTCTAACTTTCTCCTAACACCCCGTCTTTCATTTAGTTTCCAGGAAGATAGCACCAGACACACATTTTTGTGTGCTATAAGGGCCATGCAATAGAACTGGAGTGGACCACTAGGAGAGAAATGAAAATTTGGTCTACACACTTCCCTCTTATCCAGTTACCTATAAGTGAGGCAATGCTTCTTTGTTCCTCTCAAGATGGAAAGTCAGGAAAAGGAAGGAAAGCAGTAAGCATCCTTCTGGCTTACCTCTGTGATTGCCTCTGGATGCCACGACACTAACAGTCTCATCACACCACAGCTTCACAGTAGGCTGGACCTTTCCTGAACCTGGCATTACCTACACCATTTACTCCCAGTGCTCCGTGAGGCCCATGGCACATTGCAGAGGTCATGTTACTTTATTGATTGTTTTTTTTCTTTCAGTGCTAGGGCAGGATTTCTCATGTCAGAGCTCTTCCCTCTGTGATAGTTTCATGCTTTGTGCCATCTTACTAGGGATCCTCTTCCCCTAAGGAAGCATAATTCATTGATAGCGCAGCGCAGTCAATGAGCTCTTCTAAAAGTCATCTGGAAGTCAGAGTTCCTTTACTATTTCAGAAAGTCTGAATTTTTAGAAGTCTTATTTTTTTAATCTAAACACCCAAAATCTACTTTCATCCTTGCATTAGATTCTCATCATAACAATAATCACAGTGACAGGGTTAGGGACTGGCACTTAATTTCATTGGTGTAGGGAATCCCCAGTGAGTAAACTCCTTTTACCCATGCAGGTCAATGCCTTCTCTGTAATTTATAATCTTAGAAAGTTGCCTAGAGCACTGAGAAGTTGAATGATCTCTAGGGTCACACAGGCAGTTTATATCAGAGACAGGACTTGAACACACCTGGTCCTAGCTTAGAGGAGCTCACTGAACACTACCCAAAAGGCCTGGGTTCAAGTCTTGCATCTGACACTTACTATTTGTGTGACCTCAGGCTAGTAATTTTAGCTCTTGGGTCCTTGGTTTCTTCCACTATTAAGATGAGGTTTTGGTACTAGATGTCCTCTGAGCTGACTTCCAGCCCTAGATCCTATGAAACTATATCAATCAACCAGCAAACATTTGTTAAGCATTTATTCCAACTACTCTGCCCCAGGCACATAAAGACTACTGCCTGCTATGTAAAATGGCAGTGTTTTTTAATGTCCCTGATGACACAGACATTATTTGTTCTATTCATTTGGATAGCTGTCTATTAAATCTCTAGAATTCTTTGAGTATTTGCTAGACACACATCCATGAAGTAGAAGAAGAACCTGGATACTAATATTATTATTTGTACCAATTAATATAATTATATAATATAATAACATATATTACATATAATAATATATTATTACATATTAAATTATTATATATGATATAATTAGCATTTATACAGTACTTTAAGGATATCATCTAATTTTATTTTCATAACAATCCTGAGAGGTGGGTGTGATTATTATCACCATTTCACAAATAAGGAAACAGAGATAGACAGAAATTAAGTGACCTGTATAGGGTCACACAGCTATTAAGAGTCTAAGGCTGGATTTGAACTCAGTTGCTCCTGATTCCAGATCCAGTAGTATATACTGAACTACTAAGACATACATAGATTTTGCCAGTCCCTTCTTCTCGAGGTCAGGAGAATTGGCTTCTCTCCTTGCCATTGTCAGGGAACTCCAAAGTAGGAATTTTCATATCTTGAGTCATTCAGAACCTAACTGCCTGTTTGGTAAATGACTACCTCTTCTATTTCTTTTGTAAGTGCTATAATTTTTAAGGATGCAAAGTTGTGGCACTGGTCCCTTCTTGAACCACTTTGGGGACTCTGTTCCCTCTTCATGAAACTCGGTTGGGTTTCTAGGGCCCAGAATTCTGTCCCCTCTTCCATTCTTTACTAAAACTGCCCTATGTTCTGAATTCCCAACTTGAGGCCCCAAGTCTTCAGGATCTTTCTGGATCCTCAGCTGACTTGGTCATCCAAATTCTGCCTAGACCAAATGACCTATCCTCTACTACCTTGGCCCCTGACTCCATTTCCAGTGGATTTTCTCCATTTTCCTCTCTAATCCAAGTTCACAAAATCCTAATCACAAGATTTTTCCAGGATTTAGTAAGAGAACAAAAGAAAACACATCCATTCGGAAATAATATGAGCTAAGGTAACAACATTTACCCAGTTCCCGTGTAAATATCCCCAAAGTTGCTAAAGTGCCTTGCCGTAAAATTCCCCCAGGCTTTGCCCTGGCCATCCTTATTGGCCTTGAGGCAGGGGTGACACCAACACGTCTACTCCCTTTGTAGCTCCTGGGGAAAACAGTGTCTTCTGTCCTGAACATGCTACAGCACAATTTGGGATCTGACCAGCTAAAGCTCTTTATTAAGGTTATGGGCTCATTCCTCCAATCCTAAATTTATTCTTGATTAATCAGAAAGCCTCCTTATGGCATTGTGGTCTTGTGATGCTCTACCTATTGTCCTGTGTGCTCCTTTAGCTATGGTAGCAGTGTGGTACAGTGGGAAGAACACTTGATTTAGGATGGAAGGACCTGGGTTCAAATCCTGGCCCTGTTTGCCAATGAGACCTTGGGCAAGTCACTTAAAAATTCCTGAGCATCAGTTTCCTCACTGAAATTAGGGGGTTGGGCTATTATCTCTTCCATATCTAAATCTATAACCTTGGGGTCCTATGACTACCAATGATACACAAACAGGTATGTGAGACCATTCCCATCACATCATCCATATGATCTTTACCCAAAATGTTTTGATCTTTTATAGACCACATCCCCCCAAACTGAGACCATCCCTCCCCCAAAACCCAAGATAGAGCTTCCTCATTAAACTATTCATCTTTTGCCTTTCCCTTTCCCTCCCCACCATTAGATTAGCTCCTTCAATTGAATAGTTTCTAAATACAGAATGACAGGTAGATGGCTATGAATGAAAATCTTTCCCTTTCTAGATCAACCATCTTCACCATCAAACTTTTTTTCTTAAGGCTTCCTAAGAGGGTCAGACATTGCCGTGCTATCAGATTCTTTCATGCTGCATGCAGTTATCCTGCCTCCATAAGAAACATGGGGCAAAGTTGACTACATGACATTTTTCAATTACCATTAAGTTACTCAAAAGTCTTACGCTAAGGCATTTCTCATCATCACATTAATCATCTTAATAGCTGGCATAAGTACAGTACTTTACAGATTTTCAAGCACTTTCCCATATATTATGTCACCTGATTCTCATTGCAACTCCATGAGGTTAGAAAGAGAAATGTCATCCTTCATATTTTATTGATAAGGAACCCAAGATTCAGCCAGGCAAAGGGATTTGCCAGATGTCACACAGCAAGAAAGTGTCAGAGCTGGAACTTGAAACTAGGTTTCCTTCTGGGAGGGTCTAGTGTTCTTTGCATGATACCATATTGTCTGCTATATGCTTATTCTTACTCTCTAGGCTTTTGCCTCATCTCTGAAATGAAAGACTAAAGAAATTGATTGTTAAGTGTTTCCTTTCAATACTATCAGCGTGATTCCTGTTTTGATTCAATTAAGCATCGTTGTCCCTCCTCTCTCTGTAGAAAGGACCTTTTTTGGTCCTCTCCAGGGATTGGGGTTATATGGAATATAATTCATTCATTGATATCTCTCAAATGCACTTGTGCATCTATAAGAAGAATGTCATGAGACTCAGACCAAGTCTAATGACAATTGGCATTAGGTCTACTCACATTCTACTCAGGGTGGCTCCCTAACAAAGTCCAGTCTCTTAAAGACGGACACAGAAGACTCTCATAATCCTGTTCTTCCCCTCTCTTCTTAGCCTTGCTTCAAGCTGCTCCTCTCTCATATGTGCCATCCTTTGGCCAAACACAATTACTTGCTGTCATTCACATCACTTTGGTGCATAATCATGCCTTTTCTTTTTCTTTTTCTTTTTCATTTTTTGCTTTTTGGAGGGCAGTTGGGGTTAAGTAACTTGCCCAAGGTCACAGGGCTAGGTTTTGTGTGTGTGTGAAGCCAGATCTGAACTCAGGTCCTTCCGACTCCAGGGCCGACGCTCTACTCGCTGCACCACCTAGCCGCCCCAGACTCGTGGCTTTTCTCCACAGGATTTTTTACACATGGATTAACTTCTTTTCTCCCTGTCTGCTCTCCTCCCCCAACACTTGGCATCCTATCATATATTTCAAGGTCCCATTCAAAAGCTACCTCTTCACTCTATCTAAAAAGTCACTAAAGTGTGCAGACCTTTTGATCCAGCAATACTGCTAGTAGATCTATACCTTAAAGAGATCAAATAAAGAAAAAAATAAAGGACCTTATTTCACAAAAATATTTATAGCACCTCTTTTTGTAGTGACCTGGAACTGAAACCTAAGGGAGTACTCATCAGTTAGGGAATGGATGAACAAATGATGGTAAATGAATGTAATGGGATATTATTGGGGCATAAAAATAATGAAATGGATTGTCTTGGAGTGAAGTGGGAAGACCTCTGTGAATATATAGACTGAACTAGGACAATTTATACAATGGAGTCCAGAGGACTAAAGGTGGAATATGCCACTTGTCAGAGACATGATGGACTTAAAATGAGTTTCAATGATGATCAAATGAGATTATATCTGTAAAGAGCCTAGAACAGGCCTGAAACATAATAGGTACTTAATGAATGCTTGTTTCCTTCCTTCCATAAAGTGCAGAATAAGATATAAAATTTTCAGATTCACTGGGCCATTTATAGAAGAAGCTAGGGGTGGCACAGTGGGTAAAGAACTGGACCTGGAATAAGGAAGACCTGAATCCAAATTCAGCCTCAGACACATACTAGCTTGTTGATCTTGAATAAACCACTTAGCCTCTATTTGCCTCAGTTTCCTCATCCATAAAATAGGGTTAATAATAGCATCTATCCCCCAGGGTTATTAGAACAAAATGAGATAATATTTGTAAGGCACTTTGCAAACTTTGGAGAACTATATAAGTACCTTATAATTATAAGCTATTATTAGCTATGGGTTTTTAATTTAATAAATACTCATAAAATAGACACATACATGACTTGCATATTATATACATGCACATGCATACATGCACATAAATATACACTATGTACGTAAGTACACATATAAATATGCATGCATACATATATACATGCATATACACACCACAATACATATATACATACACACACACACACACACACACACACACACATATATATATATATATATATATATACATTTAAACAAACAAAAACAATGTATTTAACGTAAGAAGGGAAGTGCCTGACTAGGAAAATATCTCTATATCAAGTATCTCTGAAAAACAGTTGATATCCAACGCAGAGAACTAATGAAAGGCGTAAAATCAAAAGTTATTCTCCAGTAGATCAATGGTGAAAAGATATGAACAAACAATTCTCAAAAGGATTATAAACTATTAATAATCATATGAAAGAATATCCAATTTCACTTAAGAGAAATGTAAATCAAAATCCTGAAGTTTTACCTCATACTCAGTGAATTGCCAAAGATGACAAAATATGGGAATGATCAGCATTGGAGGGGTTGTGAAAACCAGGAACACTCATTCATTGTTATTGCAGCTATGAATTGGTACAACAATTCTGGAAAGCAATTTAGAACCATGCAAATAAAGTGGCTAAGTCATCCATACCCTTTATTATAGAGATTCCATTGTGAGGTATATACACCAAAGCATTCATTGTCCAAAGAAAGGTTTCAAAAATATTTATAGCTGCATAATTCATGTTAGCAAAGAACTGGAAATAAAAGTGATATCCATCAATTGGGAATGGCTAAACAAATTGTGGTGCAATGATGTAATGCCTCTGGTCAGAGCAGTGGTATGACAGTATTAAGTGACAAGTTTTCCGCTAAAGGAATACATAATTATTGCTGACTCTACAGAGGAGAGCAACAAAAATAGTAAATGCAGAGAAGCATGAAAAGACTTCTATGAACTGATGACAAAATGAAAAAAGCAGAATCATAAAAAACAAAATACTATGTCTGCAACAATATAAATGAAAAGAATAATCATTTAATAATAGAAATTGAATGTTGCAGAGTATAAAAACAAGATTGACTCCAAAGAAAAGAGAGTAGAAAATATCTCTCCCCTCTACCTCAACTCCTTTGAAATGTTTATGTGTGGGACATTGTATAAACAGAATTTTTTTGATGTGTTGATCACATTTTTCCTATTCCTTTCCTATTTCCTATTCCTTTAAATATTTTTTTATAAAGGATGACCCTTTAGGAGAGTAGATAAGAAGGAATTAAAGGAGAAATCTAGGTAATGTAAAAAAGATATCAACCAAGTTATTATTAAAAGACAGGAAAATTTTTTTAGTTCTCAATACACCCTAAGGCATTGATTTTTAAGAAGAAAAAAATTGAACTGCCCTCATTTTCTCTCTAGCATAGAAAAACCTAGATATTTTAATTATGTAAAATAGTTTTCATATTCATTAATAAATTCATTTTTATCACATTAAACAATTGCCTCAGGAGAGAAAAATAATATTTCCTAGCAAGCAGAAATAGTGTCATTCAAAGAATATGTATGGCAAAATTCCTCTTATTTGGCTCACACTTTGGTCAATAACTTTGTCTTGAACTAAAAAACCATTATGCATGAAAAGAAGAAAGGGATTTGAATCACCTGAGTGTCTGTGATCCAATCTCCACGCAGCTGTAAATCTTTCAACCCTGACTGACATACCCAGTCGCGTCCCCATTCTACAAGAACCATGAGACTGCTGTGCTTAGCAAGCTTTGTATCTTAAAACTCAAACTTTGCAATTCACAGTGAGTCAGATCTCTTCTGTCCTGCTTCTTCCAGCTTGGTGATCATGACTCTTTTGCAATATCCCATTGTGAGATTTCTTGGCATCTCACTCTTCTGTAGTTTCTATAGTTTGTGCTGATTTAGTGACACTACTTTGTGTTGTATACATAGGACCATAGTCGAGTCGGAACCTCCAATTTGCTCATTTTACAGTTAAGAAACTGAGGCATCGATAGATTAAGTGATTTTCCCAAGGTCACTCAGGTATAATGTGGCATAGCTGGGATCCCAATCTAGGTCATTTGACTATAAACCCAGCACTTTTCCTACTACACAACACTGTCTCTTCAGCAAGACCCTTCCTACTCTTTCTTCAGCTCAATGTTAAAAGTTCATGAGCATTGATAAGAAGGCATCTTAGAGGTGGCCTTCAAAGCCATATATATATGTCATATATGTCATATGTGATATATATGTCATGTAAGGTTCAAAATAACCCTATGATGTAGGTACAACAGGTATTATGAATCAATAATCCCTTATTGACTACCTACTTCATGTGCTAGAGAGTGGGGATACAAAAACAAATATGAAAGAAAAAAAACATATTTTTCTGAAGAGGAAACCTAGGTTCAGAGGTTATGGTCCTTGTCTAAGATCACATACAAGGCTAGTGTCAGAAATGGGATTCTATTCCAAGTCCCTTCCTCTATTGGTACCATGTGGCCTCTTTTGTATATAATCAGATAACTCTTCCATGTTAAAGTGTGTTGTAGGTTTTGAGTCAATGGGTTGGTCAGCATGGGCCAGAGTTGTTGTGGAAGTCAGTCAGCTAGCATTTACTGAGTACTTACTATGTGCCTGACACTGTGTTAAGTCCTAGAGATACACAGATACAACATGTGGCCCTCCCTGAAGTCTATGATGGCAATGTTGTAGGTTTGATAAGTTTTCCCAAGAACCACAGTTAGCGTGGAATTCACAGATGTAGGTCTAGGGGCTTCAGAAGTAGTAAATACATTTATGATAAAGGAGAGTCAATCCAGTTTGTAAGTCACATGGAAGAATTTTACCCAATTTCCATCCCCAGCCCCACATCACTGATTACTTCTCTGCTACTTACAATCATCCTTTAGAAAACCTTCAATTGTCCCTATCATCCCCACAGGCTATCCTTCCTATATTTCTCCTTCCTTTTTCACAGACACTCAAAAAAAAAAGCTGTCTACATATATTTACTTCACTCCTTTCACTCACTGCTCAACCCTTTGCAATTTATCTTTCAACTTCATCATTCAACTGAAATTGTTCTCTTCAAGGTAACCAATGATTTCTTAATTTAAAAAAATCTTTTTTTTCAGTTTTCAATCTTCACCACTTTGCAGAACTCGATACTGTTGAGCACACTTTTTGGAGTATTTATGACACTGCCTTCTCCTTGGTTAGATCATTATAGATGATTGGTTCTACAAGTGTGAGTATAGTCCAGGTTCTGAATCAGGGCTTTTTCCCTTCTTACTCTATACTAATTGTCTCTCCCTCTCTCTCCATTCCTCCTTCTGTATCTCTGTCCCTCTCTCTGCTCAGCTACCATGGGTTCAATTATTATTTCTATACAGATGATTCCCAGTTATATCTAACTAACCTTACTCTCTCTACCGCATTCTGGTTTCACAGTATCAACTTCATATTAGATAGATACAACTAGTTATCCCGTAAGCCTCTCAAGTTCAACATATGAAAACAAAGTTCATTATCTCCCTCCCCAAAACCTTTCATCTTTCTTACTTCACTGTTTCTATTAAGGACAGCAACCTTTGACTCAATAATAAAATAATAATTTTATTTTTGGAAATCTACCACAGACCCAGACTCCATATGCATCTGTATGTTTATATGCATACACACACACACACACACACACACACACACACACACACACACACAAGCAACCTGCTAAAATATTTTCTTAACAGAATTATATATAATTGAAAAATCTGGAAGGGACCTAAATTGAGTTTTCCAATAATAGTTGGGTTGTTTAAATAGATTATGGTACATTAATGTAATGGGATGCGAAAATGCGATTAAGATTGACAAGAATGAGGAATACAAAGAAATTTGGAAGAAGCTTTATGACATAATGCAAAGCAAAAAAAAACCCAATAGAAGAATGAAATACATATTAACTATGATCATATGATAATAGATGAGAATGAATCGACAAAAAAATGAATCCTGAAGGGGATTTAGAGGAAGTGAATTAAGAATTATGATAATTTAGCTACTGAAATGAATTTAAATGTAAATAGTTGCTAAGCAAGTTAAGTTGATTATATAGCTGCTCAAAGTTAAGTAGTTACTAAAAGATTTATTTTCAAAAGAGAGTTAGAGAAATTGAGGCATTGGGTGGGTGTTCGTGAGAGGGGTTAGCGTACCTGTAAGAATACTGGAATACTGAGAACAGCTCAAATGTGGACAGGCAGGACAACTTTGAGAGTTACAGATTCAATTTATTATATCCTTCAGAAGCAAGCTGGACAGAATAAAGATCTGCAGTTTCATGCAGCCCCCTTTTTCTGTTCTACTACATTTATAAAAATGCCCATTTTATTCGTGTCTGTTAAATTCAAAACAAAACAGACATTTAAAAAATAAGCCCATTAAGAAGGAAAACACTACTTTGAGTCAGAGGAATACATTTCAGGGAAATACTGGTAGAAGCTGAAGGGATGGGGCACTAGCACCTATGTCATCATTGTGATGGGGAGGAGGGTTGGTTATTTCCAGGTGTCTCTGCTAGTTGAGGTTCATGACTCATGTTTCAATATCTTCCATACATAATGTTTGGCTATATAAGGAGTTAGAGATGGATATCAAAGCTATGGATTCATATCCAGTCCAGTAACACCCAAGTTCAATCATCTATGACCCTACATTGACACAGACAATCCTAAAACCACCCCCACCTTTCCCAACACCACCTTCTTACTCTTCCAAGCCTTTATAAGTCTCCACCCTACATATACTTATTTTATTCTAATCAAATTCTGCCTCTCTATCAAGATTTTCCACCACCAAAAAATACCCAATCTTAGTATCTCAGTATGTACCAGCCTCCTCCTGATCATATAAGACTATCCAATACATTAATACATTAGTAAGGGTGGCAGAGTAGATAAATTGCTAGGCTTGGACTTGAGAAGACTCATCTTGTGAGTTCAAATCTAGCCTCCAACATTTCCTAACAGTGTGACCCTGGGCAAGCCACTTAACCCTGTTTGACTTAGTTCCTCATCTTTAAAATGAGATGGAAAAGAAAATAGGAAACTACTCTTTGCCAAGAAAACCCAAAATGAGATCATAAAGAGTCAGACATAACCAAACTACAAAAGTGACCAAACAACATGACCAAACAACAAAAGTAGAAATATCATTGTGATGTATCTCTACACTGTAAAGATTAACACCTATATCCTCCACTTTTTTCTTGCTTTTTTGGAGGGGGGAAGGCAGGGCAATTGGGGTTAAGTGACTTGGCTAAGGTCACATGGCTAGTTTTTTGTGTTAAGTGTCTGAGGCAGTATTTGAACTCAGGTCCTCCTGACTCCAGGGCTGGTGCTCTATTCACAGTGCCACCTAGCCACCCCAGTATCCTCCACTTTTGACAGGAGAGCAAACATCATAGGTGCTAGTTTATCATCCCTTTAGCTTCTACAAGTATCTCCCTGAAATGTACTCCTCTGACTCAAATTAATGTTTATTCTTCTCAATGTGCTTGTTTAAAAAAGTCTTTTTTTGTTTTGAATTTAACAAACCCAACTAAAATGGGCATTTATAAATGTAGAAAAAGGGGCTACATGAAACTACAGATCTTCATTATGTCCAGTTTGCTTTTGAAGAATATAATAAATTGAATCTGTAACTTCAAAGCTGTCTTGCTAATCCATGGTTTTATTCTATTTTTCTTCATTCTTGGAATTGACAAAAAGTAAAAGGACAAAAAATGCCTTCATCTCTTCTTTCCTCCTTTATCTCCTTTATCTCCCTCTCCCTACTCTAGAAGGAAAAAAAAGCCCTATAAGAAATATATCTACTCAAGTAAAATGAATTTCCATATTTTCTCAGCCTACTTTTGACCTCCAAATAGCATGTTGGACCTCTATATTCACCACGCATTCCTTTGTCATTCCCCTTTCAGATGCAATCAGGTACTTGCTTCATAATGGAAATATAGCCCCATTAGACTGAACTCCTTGAGAGTGGGAGCTGTTTTTGCCTTTCTTCATACCCCTGAATCTTTTAGTGCAGCTCCTGGTCCTTTGTAAGCAAGTAATACAGGCTTGTTGATTTAGCTTGACCTAATGAGAACATTCTAGCAAGCACAGTTTCCAGTGCTCCAATGATGAGGAAAGGTGGCTGGAACATTTTTTTCACAGACAAAAGTTCCACAGGGAACCTGGGAATGACAGGAGGTTCCCCCCCCCCCCCCATAGCCAAGCTCTCAGAGGAGTCAGGTTCATGGTTAACTTTTCCAAGATTCAATATGGCTCTTTGGAGAATTCAGCTATAAAATTCACAGCCATGCCCCCATACTATATGATACTTCATATCATCAGACCATTCAAAAGACACCAATTCAAAGAATAAAAACATTTACCTAGGACATTAGAGGTTACTAGCACCTCTGGCATTGCATGGACTGAATTTCCTTTTCCCACTGCAGCCTTCTTCATCTGATGCTCTGACAGCCCTACTCTTATTTTGTTCCCAAGTTCAGCTTTTTGCTCATAGGTCTTCAGGAACATCCAGGCCCTCCAGGAACTTTTTGCAGTTCATATAGTCCAACATAGTCCCTACATCTAGGGGATGCCAAAGGGAGAATGTCCTATGGTATTCTCCAGTGCCTGGAGTATCTCCCAACTCCTATTATTATGGGTGGCTGAAGCCATATTGGAGTGTTCTGATGAAGGGTTGTTGTTTCGTGGTTTCAGGCATGCCTGACCCTTTAAGACCCCATTTGGAGTTTTCTCGGCAATGATATTGGAGTAGTATGTCATTTCTCTCTCCAACTAATCTTTTAGATGAGGAAACTGAGGCAAACAGGGTTAAGTCCAGGGGTCACACAGCTAGCTAGTAAATGTCTGTGGTCAGTTAGCTATCCTTATATTATTCCTCCTCAGGACTGTCAAATAGGGAAACAGTTCCCCTTGGTGAGTTGCTTTTTCAAGGAACAGCAAGACCTTACCCTTCACTTGACAAATCACTCCTAGATTCTACCTCTCAGTAACTCCCTGCCCTGCCTTCCACAAATAACACAATAAAACAAAGATGACCTTATATTTTAAAACTATGGATTAGTGGCCCCATTTCTATTTGAGTTTTACCTCACTGACCTAGAGTACTGAGAGCACTCCTAAAACACTGACTTTGAAGACAGCTAGACTGATGAGACAATAACATGCTACTAAGTGATTCACATGTGAACACTAGGACAGGAATCCATTTTGGGGAATTCTAACATTGAACATGCAGGCTTTCAGATCCCTTCAGAGTTTTGGGGGTACAGGTATGTATATAAACATGAGTACCTAGGAGGATTATTGATGTGACCCTGAGAAAAAAAAGACTCTTCCCCTTCTTTATAAATTGAGATGCTCTACTTATAAATACAATTTTTCAGGGCCCAAATATATTTTATTTCATTGAAAATAGATATACACCATTTGAAAGAATTGTAGCAACTGCCCCAGGATATGGGATAAACATTTGACCCAGTCCTGTTGTCTTCCCTCATCCCCTTGCACTCTTTCCCTCCCCCCCACTCTCTCCTCCCCAGATGATAACCATAATACCACTTCCTTGTTTATTTCTTTTGGCACCAGAAGGCTTTCATTTTGTCTTGACCTTCTAGTACAATTCGACAATGTTGCCATCCACGTCTACTTTCTTGGCATACTCAAGTTGAACTTCATTATTTCTTTACTCACTGACATCACCTACTTAGGCCTAGGCTATGGTCAAAATCCCTTAACTTTTGCTGCTTGGGTCAATAAAGGTATATGGGAACATTTCAGAGGGGTGGAAGGTCAGAGTCATTTTTGAACTCTCACCAAAATTACCTCTGTATTCTAGGTTCCTCCTCTGGGAATACATGAGACTGGACTTCAAAGACTATTTGTCATTGAAAGTGGGATTTTCTGGATGAATGATAGGGGGCAGGAATAAGAACTGAACTTACAAATTCATTGGTATAGGGAACTCCCTGGTGAGAAAAGTTCCTCTACTTATTCAGGTCAGCATTTTATGTCATTTATGGTCTTAGTGTAGCCTAAAGCAGAGGTGTGAAACACCCGTCCAAAACCCCAACTTCAGAACCTCATTAAAACAAAGTTGGGAAATATTTAACAAAATAAATAAAAATACAATAAAATTTAGATAACATTACATTTTAAAACTAAGTCAATAGGGAGCCTGCAAGGATTCTTATGCGTGAATTAGTGGCCCCTGTTTCTATTTGAATTTGTGACCACTGGCCTAGAGCACTAAGAGGTTAAGTGACTTGCCCAGGGTCACCTGGGACAGCATGTATCAAAGGTGGGATTGAACCAAATCTCCCTAGTTTGAGGTCAACTCATGGTTCATTATGTTATACTAAGTCTCCACCATGATCACTATAGTGCACTCTGGGCAGTTATAAATTTTGTCTGAGTCTAGGATCATCCTCAGAGGTCCTGGGAAATAGGGAAAATGTCTCCGACAAATGTAACAGAGTCTAAATTGACCATCCCACTGTAATTTCTCCCCACTATCTGCCTTCTATGATTGTTTTTGCCATTGGTTCACATATATTTTTCATGCCAAGCCATACTACTCAATGGTCATTAATCATTTTGTGGAATGATGGGAGACAAAAAACAGATTTTTGGAGCACGCTTGACAACCTGATCTTTAACATGCTTTAACAGAGTCTTAATCTGGTTTTATTTATTTTCCCAATGAAAGACTGTTGGTGTTTGTACACTACTTGAACCATCCTATAATAACTGTACTGTGAATCTCCCATTTGCTAGCTATGTATCCTTGGGCAAGTCATTTAACATTCCAGGAGCTTCATCATCACATATATAAAATGAGAAGGTTGGGACTAGGTGGTCTTGAGGTTCCTTCCAGCTCCAGAGTTATTATTCTATGAATGTTGCTTTAGGCACCCCATTTTTCATAGTGATATCTCCTAATGACTGATCACATTGAACATAACTTTGGACATACATAAATAAAATAAATAATAAAATCAGACTTTATCACATAATTTCTCAAATCACAAAATAGATTTTCCCAAATCAAGATAATTCTAATTCAACTTTTAAATCAAACTTCAAAGAATGTACCTAAAAAGTAGAAGTTGCCTTAGAGTAGAGCTATCACATTACAGGGGAAAGAGCACTGACTTTGAAAGCTGAAGGATATGAATTCAAACCCTACTTCTAACAGTTATTTGTTTGACTTTAAATAAGACCCTTAATGTCTCGACTTCAGTATACTCAGTGACAAAACGAAAAGTCTTTAGACTAAATTTTTTCTATGGTCCCTTCCTAGCTCTAAATCTATGAAGCTATCAGCCTTCTAACTTAATGCAGAGGTTATTTTTTCTGGTTCTACAAAGTGATTTCTTTTTCCCAGATATTCTATTTCCATTTGGTGAAGAGGAAGAAGAGGAGTCTGATGCATCAGTGATACACATCCTGGCCATCCATCATCATTTCTTTCTCTGTCATAACTTGCTCTTTCTGAGACAATTACCATGAAGAGAAGACTGAGTCATTAGTGATATACATCTTGGCCATCCGTCATTATATCTTTCTCAGTCATAATTTGTTATTTCAGAGAAAACTACCAGACTTGGGTTTTGTGCAAAGTTGTAGTTTTTGCTAGGGATGTGCAGTGTTTCATTCTATCACAAGTTAAATATGTTTGGCATTTAATATTTGTTAGATCACCTGCAGGCGAAAGGAATATACTTCTATGGAAGCCTGTTGTAATCCTCTTTATTCCTATATTGTCCTTTCTCCCCACCCCAAAATGTTTTTTCCCCCTTTTTTCTCTTTTTCTTTGAAAACAAACATGTATCATTGTCCACTAGTTCTCTCCTTATCCGAATATAAGTATGTGTCCTAATGTAATGTATCCTTCCTTGTGTCAAATAAGTAACATCAAGGGGGTGGAGCCAAGATGGTAGCATAGAAGGAAGAAAACACCATGAGCTCCCCCCATAACCACCTCAAATACCTATAAAATATGACGCTAAACAAACTTTAGAGCTACAGAACCTACAAAGTGACAGAGAGAAACACCTCTCCTGCTGAAGGCAGCCCCACCGGAAGGGCTGGGAGCCAAGTCCAACTCCCTGAGAGCCTGTGGTTTTAACCTCGGGGCAGCCCAGGGCAGCCCCCTCCAGCCATGACTTCCAGAGAGTGGATCACCAGCAGCTGTGGTGGTTTCCAGAATTATCAACCCATAGATGCCAAAGGCAAAGTAAAAGATCAGTGTGGACTTTGGGAACAGGGGGTCTGGGAGTACGGTCCAGCCTCTGGCCCCAGAGGGAGAGGTGGCTGAGGCACAGCAGCTGTGGGTGATGAGTGAGGAAGGGAAAGAATCTGGAATCCAAAGTTTTAAAATCAAATGTTTAAAAATATATTACTATTATTATTATTACATGCAACTGGGGAATAAGATATACAGGCACTGGGGCATGGAGATCTATCTTGCCCTACTGGAAAGTCTGAGGGGAAATTGGGGAGGATATAGGAGAGAGCAGATTGGGGAAAGGAGTATTCAGTAGGATCTCTGTTTCAGGGTGGATGGTAGGGGAAAGACGGGGAGAAAATTTGTAACTCATAATCTTGTGGAAATGAATGATACAAACTAAAAGTAAACATGAAATTTAATTTAAAAATAAGTAAAACCAAACAAAACAAATGCATACATTGGTCATGTCTGAAAATGTATAAAGCCTGCTCCTCACCTCTTGGCAGAGAGGTGATGGACAAGCGGTGCAGAATGAGACATAAACGCTTTCAGATATGGGCAACATATGAGTTATTTTGCTGAGTTACACATCTCTGAGTCTCACTTTGTTTCTAAAATAGGGATAATACTGCTCATACTATCTACCCCACAGCATTGTTGTTAAGAAAGGAAGGGATAATCCATTGGGGACTATATAAACATGAACCACAATGGTTATATATTCCCTTTTTGCAATTATTCTGAGTGCCTTAGGTCAGGGGTGATTGCATTTGTCTTATGTCTCTTTGAATGCCAAATAACATAACCCACTTCCTGCACAGTAGAATTAAAAAAATATGTGTTACTTATGGTGAAAGACAAGACTGCTTTGTGTGTCTTACATGTGTGCATTATTTTTTGAATGTACAGAATGATGGGTTTCCTGAAGAATAGTATTTGTATGGTGTTTGGACCACCATGGCTGAGTCATTCTATTTTTAGCTTTTTGAAAAGAGAATATCCCTGTATTTTGTTAATAATCATTTTGGAGTTTTGCTCTTGAGAATCAATAGCCTTCCTTCACGGAAAAAGGATGATTAGAGTTGAGTAATACAAGGATAGGTTAGAAAAAGGAGACAGGAGGGGAAAGAGTAAGAAGTATGTTTGATAATACATGAGCAACTTAATTTTGGGACAAAATTGAGAACACTCAAGGTTCTATGTAAACCCAAATCAAGATGGATATCCAATAATTTTTTCTTGTGCCGTACTATGAGGTTTTCTTCCTCAGATACTTACTAGCTGTGTGACCCTTAGCAAGTCACTTAACCCCTACCAGTCTCAGTTTCCTCATCTGTAAAATGGAGATCATGCTAGAATCCACCTCACAGGGTCATTGTGAGGATCAAATGAATTAACATGTATAAAACACTTTGTAAATCTTAAAGTGCTTATTATATAAAAGCGAAGGAAGGTGATGATGATGGTGATGGTGATGGTGATGGTGATGATGATGATGGTGGTGGTGGTGGTGGTGGTGATGGACTGCTCTGGAAGACCTTGCCTAAATTTATTAGATCTTACTTGGTAATTGAATACTGGCTCAAGGACCTGAGTCTCTAAAGTTTAGAAGTTTAAAGGATTTAGAATTTAAATACTTCTTTGATCTTGGAGACAATCTGGCTACTTAGGTTCAGAGTTCCATTCTCTTCATTAACTTTGTTCCTTCTCCTGATGCTGCTACTCATAGCAGAGCTATAACTAGGGTGAGACAAATAGACCTCTGTTCCAGAGTACCAATATGAATGGGGGCATGCTTCTTTCTTTTGTCCTGTGGAGTCCTCCCTCAGGGTCTTCTGAAGGAGCTTGATGACCAGTAGCCTGTCATCATTTCTCCACAGGGGCTATGAGTGCTTAGGGTCCACATGATTCCCTTGTCCACTTTTGGCACTAGTTCTATGTGGTAGTCAAGTATCACAAACAATTTTGTCATTGGTGTCATCTGGTCTAGTTACTGTTCTGTCCCATAGTCTGGCATTTGCTTCTTCTTTCCCTCTAATGTGTGTATACTATACATTACAGACTATAACAGTTTTCTAGGGTTTATTTAAACAGAAAAAAGATATAAAGATTAAGAATTAATACATCAAGACAAGTTCATTATAAGTTCAAGTTTAAGGTAACTACAAGTCCTGTAGTAGGTATCTTCTAAACAATTATATTTAGTTATAGTTTCCCAGGCTAAAGTTTGGCTCATTCTATAGAACAGATACTTCACATGACAGTTAATACATATCTGGAACTCTGAGAGAAATTGGCCTCTTGGACAATGTCTTTGAACCTCAGTTTTGTCATTTGTAAAATGAGGAAATTGGACTGGGTAACATCTGAGTTTCCTTCTGGTGCTTAGTCTATGGTCCTAGGCATTCTGGTCCTTGCTCACTAATCTGTCCTACAATCCCAGGTTCCCTCTCACCTATTCAGGAAGCATCCGAACCATCTGTCAGATCTGGGGCTATTTTACCTACATCCTTTCTTAATCACTTGCTGTCTATCTCCTTTTTCTACTTCACTCCCATACCAATGGAAAGACAGAGAAATATGAACCAAGGCAGCACTCCCATCATATCCACAATATAACACATTGCCACTCTGTAAGGACACTGAGACAAGCCCATCCATCACCAGTGGCATTTACTGCCAGGCCTGGATTTGAAGCTCTTTCTTGGTGTGCAAAATGCCCAGTCCCCAGTAGCTTTTCCCAAAAGAGCATTTGCTGTCCTTAAAGGACCATGATAGTCAGCAGCAAATCTGTATTTGGTACAGATTCCTAGGAATCACATAATTTTTAGTCATCATCTGGGTTTCCCTCTCAAGTTATGGTCTCTTAATTCCCTTGAGGAGTAAGACCAATGAAACAAGTCCAACAACTGACTGGGCACTCCATATATTAGACTTAGAGATGATATAATATTATTTCATGTTATTTTGCCATAGTGGAGGTAGAATTACTTTGTATTCTGTGTCCATTTTTGCAACTCACTGAACCCTTGATGAAAATTGTCAAACAGTAAGTGTGAGAAACCTCATTTTTTTTTCTCACTCAGTATGTGGACCCCTTTGCCTTTCAGCTGACTGTCTTCCTCAGTGGTCCCATTTGACTAAACAGATATAGTCTTGCACAGTAGGAAAAACAAAACAAATTCAAACCACCTTCCACTAAAAGGAAGATTTCCACTAGTATAGTAGAGGAAAGAATATAGCTCAAAGTGAGAAGACTGTGGGCTAGTTAAGTCCTGGTGTGGTCATTTATTTTCTGTGTGACCTTGGGCTTATCATTTACCTTTCTGATCTCTCAATTAGAGGTAAGAATACTTGCACTACCTACCTCCTGGGAACAATGGGAGGATCCAATGAAATAACCAAAGTGGGAACATTTAGTAACTATGAGGTGAGGCATGAGCACAGATTATTCTTATATTGACTTTTAAGGAAAGTACTGATTTGAGAGGAAAAAATAGACTTACTACTTTCAATGTAGAAGGAAGGAGGAGAGTGGACCTTTGGGAACACAGTATAAAATTACACTGCTTCAGGATTATTCTTTTTTGTTGTTTTGCTTTTTAGAGGGGCCACTGGGGTTAAATGACTTGCCCAAGGTCACATGGCTAGGTTTTGTGTTAAGTGTCTGAGGCTGGATTTGAACTCAGGTCCTACTGATTCCAAGACCTGTGCTCTATTCACTGTGCCACCTAGCCACCCCTAGGATTATTTTTTACATGAAACAAATCATTATTTGAAGCACTGAGTCCTCTGTCCCCATTGTTATCCTAAACCCCCTTCCCCATCCCCTTTCTGGCTCCAGCTAGTCATCCTCTTAATTTTGGCACTATCTTGACCAACTTCATACCACATTTTTTTCCACTTAGTCCCTGGGCTGGATATCTCTTGATGTTCTGGCTTTAGCTTTTGGACTGCCTTACTACAACATCTGGGGAAATAAAGAGAGGAAAGAGAGACTCCCTCACCTATTAAATCACCTGCTAAACCTTGGTATATGCCCCGCCCCCTCTAAAAGCCCCCAAAGTCTCTTACCCTCCATATAGGGGGTGCTGAGACCCTATTTCAGTGTCAAATAAGAAGTGATTAGAGGCAACATCTGACAGTAATTTCATCGCCATCCAGAAATTAAAAATACTCATATAATGGCTAGCATTAATACAGCACTCTGAGGTTTGGAAAATACTTTATATGGATTATCTTATTTAATTGTCCCAACAACCCTGTGAGGTAGGTTCTATAGTTATCCCCTTTTATCATTGTTGAGTTGTTTCAGTTTTGCTCCCATCTGTCATCTCATTTAGGGTTTTTTTGTCAAAGATATTGGGATTGTTTGTCATTTCCTTCTCCAGCTTATTCTATAGATGAGAAAATTTAAACAAAAGGGGTTGTGACTTGCCTAGGGTCACACAGCCAGTAAGTATCTGAGGCTGAATTTGAACTCAGATCTTCCTGACTGCAGGGCCAACCTTCTATCCACTTTACCATTTAACTACCCTATTTTACAGACAAGGAAATTGAAGCTTGGGCTAAGGGACACTCATAGCTAATAAGTATCAAGTTTTTTCTGCCTCCAAGTCGAGTCTTCTACTGTGCCACCTACTGAAATTCCCTGAACCATGCATCTCCCCCAGAGCCCAAAGTGATGGGGATCTGAGATATATGTGCCATCATAGAACATGTTTTTGGATCTCATTTGTCATGTTACCTGCTATCTTCTGCAAAAATGGGGATAATATTTGCATCAATAATACCTACCTCATGGGGTTGTTGTGAGGATGAAATAAAATAATGTATATAAAGCCCACTAAAGACCTTAAAGTGCAATGTAGCTCAAAATAATGCTCAATTTAAAGTTATGGGACCTGGATTCAAATTTTACCTCTGTCCTAGGTGACTTTGGGCAAGTCTTTAAAATTGGGAGTTGGATAAATGGTCTGAATCCCTTTCAGTTCTCAATCTGTGATCCTATGACAATTATGTTTGTGGTTAACTATTGTCATCATCATTACTATCTGTATAGACAGGAGAAGGAACCAAGGTCAAGCATACATTATTGGCAGAGATTAGAATATACACCAGCTTTGGAACATCCATTTTTGAGTACTAAAAGATAATTTGTATGACCAGAATAGCCAGGTTCCTAAAGAGGACTGTATACCCACAAGATCTTGGTGGGTTGTAGGGCATACGACCTGATAATAATGTGCATTCTTGTGTCTTCATCCCATGGCACAAACCTAACTCAATTGGTTTGTTTTAGGCCAACATCATTGCCCTGTAATACCTAAAGCATTGGTTTTCCCAGCAGGTACCTACAGCACTAGACTATCACAGAGTTGATATATATTTAAATGTCCTCATTCTCTTTGGGGAGCTGCAGAAAGTCATTAACATATAAAACCTGATAACAACTTGTACTAGACTGAATCTGAAGTGGCAGCTGGTATCCATCTCTCCCCAGGTAAAACCAACCTGGAGCCTGGGAATGCCCTTTCAGTGATGTCTCAGTAGGAAGCAAAGTAGTGTGCTTATCACTGCATACAAAATAGGCCATCCTATGGTTACGATAAAATGGATTAAATTCAGATGTACATTCAAGTGAGGGCCCCCCAGATACAGAATCGCAGATATCCAAATGAATACTTTCTTGGAGTTTCATTTGCTCTTTCCTTCCCACATCCCCAATGCTTCCATTCTCCCCTCAAAAAATGTTAAGGTTATATTAAAGAGAAAGTCATGAGCACTCCATTATTAGCCATCTGGCCCTTCTTTTTTTTTTAGGATTGCTTTATATCTACTCTGAGAATAGATTAAATCTAATTATAGAATTCCTGTTCTGATTCCTTGCAGACTTGTGCAACCATTTCAGAGGAGCCATAGCCATTCTTCTGGGTCTGATCACTGAGGTCTTAGGAACTGTATCATAAAATGCTTTGACCCTGGGATGAAAAGATTGATGGTATGACTTCATTAGAGAGTTATGGCCATCTACACTCTAGCCAGGGACAAGAGGAAATGGCTCTTTGGGAGGCTTGTCTCTCTCTTGCTTAGATACTGTGCTCTAGTCAGACCTGGTTGGCAGCTCCCCAAGAGCTCAGTATATGAGTCACTTCAGCGCATATCTTCCTCCACTTTCTCCCCTCCAAATTGAATCTACCTTTGTCACAGACAAAAAACAATCAAGTAGAAACACTTGATAAGGTCAGACTGTGAATGACAATACATAGAACAGAATTTTTATTGACTTGTAGTACTTTTGTGAGAGATCACAGGATTTAATTTGGTTAAGGGAAGAAAGAGGGAGGAATTTAGAGAAAGCGCTATGATGAAAAAATATAAATCATAATTAAAACTTATTAAAATATTTTTTATTTATGCTTTTAGCTTTTACAGCAGTCATTTGTGGAAACTGCAACTCTTTTGTTATACTAGATTGAATCTTCCCTTGTAAGAAAGACAAATAAGCATAAAACTACTGTGACTATACCCTCACCTCTCTACCATGAGGAAGGAGCTATGTTTTACCATCTGTTCCCTAGAATCATCACAGGTCTTTCAGCTACTCTGAATTTAGATTCCTTTCAGTTATTTCCCCCCTTTATGTTATAGTTATTATATGATTATTCTTCTGGGTTGGCTTATTTTATTTAGTGTCTTCATACAAATATTGTCCCTAGTTCCCTAAAGTTTTCACATTTATCATTTTTTCCTACACAATAATATTATTGGCATAATTTATTTTGTTTTTGGTTCTTTGCTACTCCAAAGTCCTGCTATGAATACTTTGGTATATATTGGATCTTTGTTTCTGCCTTTGCTGTCCTTGAGATCCATGGCCCGTAGATCATCATTGGGTAAAAGGGAATGGACAATTTAATCAGTTTATCTGTAAAATTTCAAATTGATATTTGCATTGGTTGACCAATATTCAGTTACATAAATGGTTTGGTATGGCTCCTCCAACACAGACTTTTTTTGTTTTTTTCTTCTTTGATAGTCTTTGTAAAGGGAAAAAAGCCCAGAGTTGTGATATTTTTCTTCTTAATAGCAATTTGGAGCATATTTTCAGAAGGTCATTTATAGTTTGCAATTTTTCTTTTTAAAAACCATCATATCCTTTGACTCTTAGTCTCATATATTTTTGTTAATTCAATATGTATTTTGTACATCTGATTTTGATCCTTGATAGAGCTAAGGATGATATGTGCAATTTCATTGGTATTTAGAATTTCTAGATAAGGAAACTCACTTTTCCAATGCCAGCTGGAACATTCCCTACAACTTATAGCTTAAGAGAATTGCCTAGAACACTGAGAGGTTATATGACTTAAGGTCACATAGCCAATATGTGTTAAAAATAAAAACCAGGTCTACCTGGCTTCAAGTCCCATTCTCTAAAAACCATGCCACAGACTGGATGAAATTTTTTTCTCCCACTTGATAGTTTTCCTTCTAATTTCATAGTCACTGAAGCAAAAAAAAAAAGCCCTATTTAAAAATAAGAATAAAAAGAAATAAGAATTATTATTTCAATCTAATCTTTCAATTCAGCAGGCATTTATTATGTACCTATTACAAGACTCTGATCTAGAGGCTAGGGATTCAAACACAAAATTAATAATAGTCTCTGCCCTAAAGGAAAGGGCAAACAGATAAGTATATTTTGAGGAGGGAAAAGGCATTTATAAAAAAAAAAAACGACTATTGTAGGAATAATAAGGAAGGTAGGGATTCCATGCAACTTGCTGCCTTAGTCCTCTCAGAGGAATTCCCAGGAAACTAAAAAACAAAACAAAACAAAAACCCCAAACAAGTGAACATTCACTTCTGAACTTAATTTGCATAAAGACAGACAGTGCTTGAAAGACAAAGTTTAGTCATCCTTCCATTATCCCTGGAGAGAAAAATGAACAGCAGTGGATGAAAGTTGCATCTTGAGGAGTATTATGCCCAAAGCATGGAGCAGTTTTCTAGCAAGTAGAGCTACCATAAATGGAATGGGTTGTCTCTAAAGGTAGTGGATTCTCCACCATTAAAGTTCCTTAAGCAAAAGTTGAATGTGTCAGGTATCATGGAGAGGGAATTCTTTGAGGTCCCTTCTAACTCTGAAGTTCTCAGATTATGATTTTCTGATATTTCCTATGGGTCTTTTTATTTGTAGATTTCAGATGATTATGATTAAAGGTAACTGAGACCTCTGCCTAATTCATTCAAGAATGCAGAATATAATTGTAATGATATGCTTATCTTCTAAAAGGAAATTGAAAATTCACTATATGAACTACAAAAGAATTCCCAGGGGCAAAGGCCCCTAAACAGGAAACAGAACTATAACATTAATAAAACAGGGTGAGAACATGAAGGGGCTAACAGGTGCTGAAGACCCATTGTTGAATAAGAATGATCACTATATTATAAAATAAAAAGAAGATTCCCCAGCAATCATATACTGAATGGGCAATCCACTAGATTTTGTGACATTTGGAAAACACGAATCCTATTACTAAAGAAATTATTACAGTAGACAACTCAATTGGACAACTGATACTAGTTACTGGTAGGACAGGATAAAGTCATATTGGACATGGTAAGTTTTAATAGTAAGATAAGACTAGTATTGCAAACCCCAAGGAATATGGGGAATCTCATTCTGGGGCTAGATTAGAGGGACCTCAGGCTTACTTGGACACAAAGGAAGTTTTCAATGGAGAAATAAACCAGACAAAGCAATCAATAAGTTATATACTCTGTCTCTATGATATGGTAGAAAGGGCACTAACTGTAGTCAGAGAACCTGGTTTAAATTCTCTTATCTGATGTTTATTCCCTATGTGACCATGGGCAAAACAACTTTCTTGGGTATCAGTTCCCTGGTTTGTGAAAGGAGAGACTGGACTAGATATGGTCTCTGTCATCTCTTCAGCTATAGATCTCCCATCCCATTGTGTCACATGATTTTTATAGGAAAGGCTAGCCTTAAAAACTTTTTAAAGTTTTTGTAAAGGAATTGAACATTTAGGTTGAGTGTTAACAAAGGATATAAGAAAGAGGAAAAGGATCTATGTGTGCTTTGGGATTCTATTTAACATCGTGCATTGTTGGCTCTGTTAATTATTTCCTACTTATGCGGTATATGACTTGCTTTAATATATTTGCATGTTGTCTCTTTCATTAGATTATAAGTTTCTTGAGGACAGGGACTATCTTTTATCACTTTTTGTTGGCAGAACAGTAAGCACAGTGCTTGGCATATAATAGGAACTTAATAAATATTTATTGATTAAGACATCAATAATGTTGCATGGGGTTTGGGGAATATCTGTCTTGTTTTCTGTTTCTCTTCCTGTCTTGTGCCCTCTAACAATTCTCTACCCTTTCCTTGGCAAATGTTTAGAATAATGTAAGCCAGGGGCTATATTCATTTTTCTCATTGCATCTTGAGCACTCAGCACAGTTTTTATTTTTGCTTTAAATTTCTTTTCTGAATTATAGAATATCTTTTAAAGAGTCAACTCTTTAAGACTCTCAGTGTTAGAGAAGGTGCCTCTTTGAGATAGTAAAGAAAGTTACTCACCCAGAGCTCCCTAGATCTTCTCCAGAAATCCTAAAGCTCTAAATATAAATGTGTGCACACACACACACTTGTATATATATATATATATATATATATATATTATATATATATATATATATTATATCTACACATCACTTGTGACTCTAATGACCACAGGAAATATAGTAGCATTCATTCAACGGCATAAAAACATAATTTCAGCAATTATACAGAAACCCATTGGCAGTTATTTCTCAACAACTGCTAAAATGGATTTTTTCTGGCTATTTTAACTGCAGTCGCCAGAGACTTTTGCTGTATTGATCTTTTTACCTAATACTCCCCAGATATTTCACTTTAGACTCCCTGGCTACTAGTCTCTATATCTTCAGACAAAACACATAGAAATAAGATAGGCTTCCTCCAGATATAATGAGTTTCCCATTACTTGGGGTGTCCAAGAGTCAAGTAAATGGCCATTTGTCAGGGTTATTGTAAAGGGGGTACAAGCTGCAGAGAAATTTGGGCTAGATGACTTTTGAGGTACTTTCTGTCCCTGAGGTTCTATGAAATCCTGTTTGCCCCATTTTGATTGAAATATTTTCATAACTATAATTGAATATAGTCTGCTGGACATTAGCAAAACTAAGCAACTGAGAAACCGCCCTGAAGGGTAGTATCCAAGTCACATTGCTACAGTGCCTTCTAAGCTACCAAATCAGATCCTGAGGTACTTTCCAAGATGCCTGGATCCTAGTTTCTTATAGTCCCTAGGATGGTAGGTTGGGAAAGGGCCCCAGGAGTCATCAGGTCCCTGTGCTCCCCTTTTTACAAATGAAGATCCAGAGAAGAAATAATTGACTAAAGTTATATAGGAAATTTATGAGAAATGATTTAATACCCATTAGTCTGTAATAAAGGGCCTCATCCTCTTTGACATGTATTTGCTTTTTTGGCAGAATCGAATTGTACTGGCTAGTTACTAGATTTGACAGGCTACCTCACATCAGTGATAGGCAAAATATTGAGCTCTTCATAATTAACACCAAGGTATCTCTCACTGACCCCTGGGAATGTTGTAGGCAGGGCTAACCAGACATTCCAATCACAGTTCAGTGATAGAACCACCCACACACTCAAAAATTCAAATGGAGAGCATTATTCCTAATGTCAAAATAACTTCAGCTATCTCTTGCTTTCCCTATGGGATCTCATTGCAATAATGGTGTATATCATTGTGCTAAGGAATTTAAAGGGGATAAAAGAAGCCTGGGAAGAATCTCTTGTTCTACTGGGGAGCAATCACAGCCTTCTAAGGGAGAACCCGGAAAACATCTCCTTGGTTTACCCTGTCTCCTGTTCTCTTTCCTTGAGTAAGGATATTGGTAAATTATCCCATGCCATCAGCATCCTTTCCTTGGTTTGATGTTCACTGGAAGAAATAAAGGACTGAGCATGCTATTCCCACTGTGTCTTCTTGGGGTCAGTTTGGCAAGGCTAGTTCTTTTAGGTAGTTTTATGCCTACCGGTGGGGCCATCAGGTAGACAGTGATGCTTTAGTCACAAATTCATGGCCCAAAAGAATATTGGGATTAACTAAGTAAAAAAACATTTTCTCTGTTTTTTTTTTCCTCCAGTAAAGTCCTCCCTTGATACCATTCTGTGTCATTTAGAGGTCCCCAATTTCTCAAAGGCAATGCTAATAGAATACAAACTGTGGTTAGTCTCACTCAAGGTGGAAAAGTTTTGACTGTGTGCTCAGTGATAAAATTTCTGAGGTGCAGTCTGATTGGGGATAGAATGGGTTACCCTATGACCTTAGTATAGTCACAAAAACTCATGAGGACCATCTCTTTAGGCCCAGATGGACTGCACTGGAGCAACAGTAGCCACACCAATGCAATCACAGCTTGTTGGTGTGTTGAAGCATTTGGTTTTCTTTTTTTAATCCTAGAAATAAAAAGTACTTTATTAGCAGAGCCAAGTAATGATATTGACTAATCATTTGAATACTGAGGAATGTGAGGATGATCTTGTTCTGATACCAGTGATCTCTGATACCGGTGATCCCTGGGGTTGATTACAAAGAAATGACTTCTTTTGAGGTTACTCACAATAAATTGATAAACATTTATTAAGTGCCTACTATGTACCAGGTGCTGTGCTAAGTGATGCTAAACATTAAAGAATTATAAGCTTCTAGCTTCAATCACAAATATTTATCCCTATATTGCATTCCTGCTTAACCTAACCTGTCTTCTTCCCAAATCTGAGAGCAGAACAACATTTTCCATCTTGCCCTAAACCTCTTTTGTTTATTCATGAATCTGAGAACCCTAGTTAGCAGGGGAGTTTGCAGGGAGCTTCCCTCCAACATCCAACCTTAGCTGGTCTCCACAGAATGTGAAAGAACAAAGACCTTAATTCGATCTCTTTACCCATAGCATCTATTGCAAACTCATCTTCTCTCCTCAAGGCCCTTAGTATTACTTCACTGAGAAGAGTGAAGTCATCCAAGAACTCCCTCACCTCCCCTGAATACTCCTTTTCATCCTTTCCTCTTTTTTTTTTAATAACAGAGAAATGTAGGAGAGAATGAAGGAAAAGAAAGGAGAAGGAAAAAAAATACATAATGCCTACAATGTGCCAAGTACTATATATATATGTATGTATATATGCATATGTATATATATGTATATATATAGATATAGATAGATATATTACAAATACCACCTCATTTGATCCTTACAACAATCTCAGGAGTTAGGTGCTATTATTATCCCCACTTCACAGTTGAGGACACTAAGATTAAGTGCCTTTCCCACTATCACACTTGTAAGTGTCTGAAGCTCCATTTGGACTCAAATCTTCCTGATTCTCGGCCCAGGGCTCTGTCCCTGCTTCTTTCTTTGATGAACCCGTCCACCTAGGACCTCAGTCCCATTCCATTCTACTACTTTAAGGACCTTTTCTTCAGGAATCATCACATACAAGCCATTTAAACTCCCTGGACCTCATTTCCCTTATCTGCCCAATGGAAATGATAATATTTGTGCTTTACAGGGTTGTTGGGAAGAAAGCAGTTTATAAAATTTAAATTGCTATGAAGATAATAAGCTAACATTTGATTTTAGAATGTACTTATTTCTGTATCATGTTTTAAATAAATAAACAAATCTTTCCTTCAGTAATTCTACCTTATCTGGATGAAGTCTGAGGTATCTTTTCCTCTTAATAGCTAAATTTTGGCTAAAAATCAAGAAAAACTTCATAACAATTAGAGTGGAATGGACTGCCTCAGATATAGTGATTTTCAGAGCTGAGATGCAGATTGAAGAATACTTTTTTACTTCATCATTTTGGACTGCATTTTCTCTTATAACATAGCTCATATGCAAAAGTTTTCTATGACCACACATGTATAATCTATATCAAATTACTAGTCTTTTCAAGGAGTGAGAAACAGAGAAGGGGAGAGAATTTAGAGCTCAAAATTTTAAAAAATTAACACTAAATTTTTTTGTTTACATGTAATTAAGAAAAAACAAAATTAAAATTGTGTTAAAAAAGGAAAAAAAATCATCTAATTTTATTTTACAGAGAAGGAAACTGAGGCTCAGACGGGGCAAGTGATTTGCCCCAAGTCACACTGGAGCGGAGGTGGGATTCAAACTCAATTTGTGTCTTCTAAGTCAATGTTCTTTCTACTACACCATGCTAACTTCAAGCAAAGGGTAGATGACCAGTTGTAGGTGAACCTTGCATCACTAGTGATCAAACCTTATAGAACCCTCTAGCTCTGAGATTCTATAATCTTAGAAGAGGGTGGTATATAAGCACTGAACTAACTCCTCACTGTTGACTCTCTCAGTCGCTTGAAATCCAGAGGAGCAATCCCCTATTGAGAATGGGCCTGCTCTCCCCATCACTGCTGCCACCCTACTGACCACCATTGCCTTTGGGTAGGTAAATCATAGGTCCCAGGAACAGCTGGATATCACTGTCTGCCCCTACCTTTACAAGCCATCATGTAGAGGAAATGCTATGGGCAACTTCTCTGTAGGAAATATAGCTCCTGTCTCCCCAGCAGCCACAGCTGCTAAGGATCCAGAAGAGAAAGTTCCTACTACCAGATTCCTTGGCACTTAAAATATATATATATATATATATATAGTATAGTTGATATAGATATAGATAGATAGATAGATAGATAGATAGATAGATAGATAGTTCTCATTGGTGGCAATGACATTAAATTAGATGAATTATCATCTGCTTTTTTGCCGTTACACCCTAAGGAATATTTAGCCTTTTCATTTGACTTGAAGCTGAATTCTCTTATATGTCATGTCTACCTCATTAGAATGTGAGCTCTTTGAGGGCAAGCAAGAACTTGCTTTTCTATTTGTATCCTAGTGCCCATCATGGTGCTTTAAACATAGTATGACCTAAGTAAATGCTTTTTCTTTCATGCATTCACTTATTTTTCTGTATTCCATTGCTACGTATTAACTGAACTGCTCCCTAAAAGACCATTGACCAGGTCCTTTGTCAAATCCATTGGTCTGTTTCAGTTCTTAAATTCTTTGATCTTTGCAGATTTTGATGCTGCAAATTTTCTTTCTCCTTTTCTGGATGCTTTCTACACTCTCCTTTTCCAAACTCTCTAACTTCTCACTCTATGTATGTTCTTTATTACACTCACCTCCTAAGAAATTTTTCTGCCTCTAATCTTCCCCTCCCCGCCCCTCTAAGCCTCTACGCATCCCAGTGCTATCCATCTTTCATACATACTGTTGACAGATGAATCTTTCTAATGAACACGTCTAGTCAAGCCATTCTTCAGTTCAAAATCTTGCAATCCACCTTGAGTGCTTCATCAATAAAGTCTAAACTCCATTTTCACCTCCACAATCATTCTACTTATCTTGATTTACCTCACATAAGTTCTCAGCATGGAATCTATGTTTTAGTGGCTATGGGATACAGCAGAAAGGTCATTGGATTTGGAGCCAGAGAGGACCTGTGTTTGAATCTATCTTCATGACAACTTCCTGTATGATCGATTGTTGGCTTTCATGGACCAAAATGATATCACAATGACGGGGTCAAGGTACAGTGTGTCCAAATCAGTGTAACTGATCAGACCAATGTGAGTTCAGAAGGCTCTACCACAGGTCAGACAGAAATAATCCATGTGAACACTTGGAGTGGAGATGTCTTTAAATTTCATCTTATATGTCCTTTGAGCTCCTGTAAGTCTATTCTGTGATAATGTGTGATACTGGGCAGTTCCCTCATCCTCTGGGCTTTAGTTTTCTCATCTATAAAAATGAAAGGGTTGGACTGGATTAGTTCTTCAGTCCCTTTCAGCTCTAAATTTATGGTGGTATGATTCTGGTATAACTGTCCTACTCTCTGCTCCCTAGAATAACACATGTTGTTCCAACCCTGTGCTTTTTTTTTTTTCCATCTTTGAACTCCGAGGCTTTTCACTGCCTATATCTCATGCCTGGAAAGCTCTCTCTCCTCATCTTCACCTCATGCCTTCCCTGGCTTCTTTTAAGTCTCAGTTAAAGTCCTGCCTTCTGCAAGAAGCTGCCCCTAGTATCCCTTTGTCTCAGTGCCTTCCCTATCAGTTTATCTTCAATGCATCCTGTATACATCTTGTTTATTTACAGTTCTTTGCATGTTTTCTCCCCCATTAGACTATGAACTTTTTGAGAGCCAGGAGATTTCTTGTTTGTTTTGCCTTTCTTTGTATTTCTAGTGCTTAGCATTTTTCCAGCTACTTGGAAGATACTTAATAAATGCTTGTAGAGTGACTGGCCCTAATATCAGTGACACTCTACAATGTGTATCCTGCCATCTCTTGACTGCTCCTTAACACTTCATGCATCCTTTAAAGTTTAGTTTAAAATGCTACCTCCTCTAGGAAGACATCCTAGATTTCCCCAGGTAGTAATAATATTCCCCACTTTGGACCTTATGAAACAGCTGGTATATATCCCTTTTAGGCATTTATGAAGCTTTATTTTATATTATCTGAGTGATTGTCACTTCCTCTGTTTCTCTTATCAGCCTGTCAGATCTAAGACAGTAGAACCAATGCTTTTTCTAAACATTTTCTCTCCATTGGTGCTAAGCTCACAGATCTATATGCAGGAAACAAGTTGAATATGTTTCTTGAATTGAATTGAACCCAGGTTTCTTTTTGACCCTTTAGTTCATGTTTTTTTCCCCATTTTCTCATGGTTACTTCTATGTAACTGGCAGATTTTTGCCTCATTCTAATGAAGAACCTGCGAACCAGTAGAGCTGTAAAAATGGAATGAATTGCCCCCAAAAGGAAAGATTTCCCTGTCATTGGATGTGTAACAAGTTAAAATGGCATAAAGAGCCATCAGGACAAAACATCTGCTGAATGTTCTCATAGGGTTGCTGAAGTACTAGATAAGGCTCACACAGAGGGAGACTGCATTTGAGGGGTTTCCTTTGCTAAAAGGAACTTCTGCATTTTGCTTAAGATGGCATAATAGTAAAAAGATCCCTGGCGCCCTGTGTGATCTTGAGCCTGAGTCTTTTCCTTTTAGCAGTGGCATTGAATTAGATGACCTCTATCATCCTCTCTGAGCAGCCAGGTGCCCCAGTGCACAGAGGTCCAGGCCTGGAGTCAGGAAGACTCCTCTTCCTGCCTTCAAATCTGGCCTCACATACTTACTTACTAGCTATGTGACCCTGAGCAAGTCACTTAACTCAGTTTGCCTTGCTTTCCTCATCTGTAAAATGATCTGGAAAAGGAAATAGCAAACCACTCCACTATCTTTGCCAAGAAAAACCCAAATGGGGTCACAAAGGGTCAGACATGACTGAAACAACTAAATAACAACACCATCCCCTCTGACTCTCATCATCTATCTACTATGTTCCAAGGTCCTTTCAGATCTAAAACTGTATGATTCTATTCTAGTAACACATTGCCACGTTGGTAAATTAACCTGCTTATCTGGCAAATAACAGTGGTGGAAGATGGTAGATGTAGGTCAGAATGTAGTAGTCCAGAAAATATCGTGCCACTCCCCAATCTCATATTCCCTAATTGACAATGGAGGTCTACGTTCAAAGTCTCAATTACAAATCCACTGCCTATATAGGCCACTGCTGTTATGACTTAAATCTAACTCTTCTAGAGGCCTGAGTTTCACTATACTTTTGTGTCAATATAGCTTAATGCATAAAAAAGTCTTTCAGAAATATTTGATTGACTGTTTTAATTATTATACCTCCCTTTTTTAGCCCTCTTAATTTTTTCCCTTTTAATTCACATTTCCTACAGTGTTTTAAAGTTTCACACACTTTTCTTAATATAACTTTGTGAAGTAGATAGGACAAAAGCCAAATATCCCTATTTTACAGGTAAGGAAGCTGAGACCCTTAGGAAATTACTTGCCTAGGGTTAAAAAGCTACTAAGTGCTCAAGCTAGAATAGGATCTTAGAAGTCCTGCACTCTTTCCCTCTGTGGCTTCTCTAAAAGCCATTATGGATACCTAAAGAATTCTCTCCTTAAGTAATAAAAATATTACCACTTCTTAAAATTAATTTGGACATGTAAACATTTATTTCAGATTCTGTTTCCCCTCAGATACACTGCAATACCAAATACAAAAGTCTTACACTTAATATATAGTAAAGGAAATAGCAGGCATAGGACTTCTGGTGGGATTCATCCATTTCAGTTTCCACAAGGTTGTACTTTTTTTCTTTTTAAAACATTGGTGTCTTTTGTTTTTATATTATTTTTATTATTAATATATCTCTTCCCCTTCTGTAGCTAAAAAAAGCATTTTTTTAGACAAAGAATAAGGAAGAGAAAAAAAAAGATATTCAGAGAAACTAACCAACACATTAGCAAGTCTGACTATATATGTAATATTTTATATATAAAATCTTCTGTCTCTGCAAGGGGGCAGCTGGGTGGCTCAGGGAATAGAATGCCAATCCTGGGGGTGACTTCAAATCTGGCCTCAGATAGTTACTAGCTGTGTGACTCTGGGCAAGTCACTTCACCCTGGTTGCTTTAGTTTCCTCATCTGTAAAATGAACTAGAGAAGGAAATAGCAAATCACTCCAGTATCTTTGCCAAGATAACTCCAAATGGGGTCATGAAGGTCAAGACATGACTGAAAAATGACTGAACAAAACTCCTGCCAAGAGGGTAAGGGGGGGAACGAAAGTACATTTTATTGTCATCTTTGAGATAAAAGGTGGCTATCATAATCTCATAGCATTCAGTTTCACTTTTTTAAAAACCTTCTTTCCATGTACATTGTTATAGCATTGAGGATATTGTTTTTTTTTTATTTTGCTTGCATTTTACATCAGTTCAAAAGTCTTCCCCTGCATCCCTGAATTCTTCATAGTCATTATTTGTGGCTTTTTTATAGTATAGTAAAACTCCATCATACTCATGTATCATCACAATTTGCTTTACTCTTCTCCAAATCATAGGCATCTATATTTCCAATTCTTTGCTACTACAAAAAGTGTTATGAATATTTGGAGTATGCTGAATCTTTCTGTCTTTGACTCATAAAATTGTGTTTTAATGCTTCCCTTTAAGGTTGCTCAGTCCTGAGCTAATAAAAGGAATCACTCTATATTCATTGACATGTTTTCTCTGGACCTTTATACCCCCAGGGTTAAAAAAGCACCTTTTTTCAGAGGGGCTGTACTTGTCAAGGATGCAGGAGAGGCTATACATATTCCTCTGTAGGGTATATACCTCTGAGCTCCCTTCTGATACTGGCATTCTAGGATTCTAAAGTGTTAGTGAGACTTTAGGCAGAGAAAGGCAACAGAGGTTTGGGTGCTAAATACTCAAGGCTGCATTTTCAAGGACAGCTAGTCTCTACAGCAAGCAACTGCATGACATGAATGAGAGGATTCAGATTTAGAGACTTAAGAAACGCCAAAGACCTAATTAGAATATTAAACTAGAGCTATTTTGCCGAGAGTGTCCTTTCCAATTCCTAATACAAATGGTGTATGGGACTATTAAATCCTGTTTACTTTCTGGGTCAGCTCCCTGTCAGATCAAATGCCTAGACATGTGTCAGAGTCCTACTGCATGAACTATGACCATTGAATATGAATGATGTGAAAATGACAAGAAAACTTCTAAGAATTCATCCTTTAGTTCCAAATCAGGGATAGACTATGAAAATGCTCATTAATTATATGCTTAACCAATATTAGTTGTATATTCTCCCATTTTTTCAGTCTCAAATAGAGGAATTGAGTCTTTTCTTTCTGTATGTATACATTTATTTTTCTGCATTCCTATTAAATTTCTTCTTTTTAGAGTAAGCCTATTGCTTCAAATTATCATAATCCTTCTAATAATGCTGGTTGACATCCAATGCATTGACTAGTCATCCCCCCTACCTTCTTGTCATCCACAATGTTAATTAGTTTGAATAATCGAAATCACCAGTGAAGAAGGTTTACCAGAATAGGACTGAGGACATAAAGTCTAGTATTCCATCTCTCCAGAACAAATCAGTTCATTAACCAAAAATCACGGGGTCTAATATTAAACTAGTTCCTAATCTACCTCTATGTTCTATCAGCCAGTATACACCTTTCTGTCATGTCTATAGAAAGACAATGATTTTGTTAAATAATTTTTCAAATCTCTAACAGTTAACATTTAAGGTCATCCTCTAATCTACCTACCTAACAATCTTCCTACCCCTATCAACAAGGGAAATAAAGTTAGTCTGTCATCCCTGTTTTTGACAAATCCATGGTGGCTCAGAGTGACAGCCTCTTCTCCACTTTAATAATACTTTCCAAATTTTTGCCAGGAATGAATGTTAGACTCACAGACCTATAGCACCAAATATCTACCTTCTTTTCTTTGACAAAATAGAGATATCTCCCTGTCTCCTACCTTCTGTGCACCTCCCTGCTTCTGCAAAGGCCATTCACAACTCTTTAGCAATCACGGTTCATAATTATTTCAGAGGTAGTTTACAGCCCACCTTATGTTCAGTCCACATGTACAATATGTACCCCAATGCTTTAAGGAACTGGGCTACAGTTCCTGTAATCTGCAATCAATACCATCAAGAGAACTGGTAAGAACCCTTGACTTCCTAGATTCAAAGCTCCTTGCTTCCTAAGTGGACTAACTGTGTCATCTTGTCCCCTGCTCAGATTCAATGGGTAGGTACCTGTATTGATTTCTGCTGCTATTAGTGAAAAATCAATGATTGAAACTGTTTTTTGAGACAAAATTTTCACTTCTCTTGGCTTGCTAGGCCAAGCACCCATATTCCAATTTTAGCCCTCGACCTATTGCCTTGGTTGTGAGATACTTCATTATTACAATACAAAGATAATTTGATAAAATGAGAATAATAATTGACATTTCAATTTTCTGAAGTGCTTGCTAATTTCTTTTGATAACTCATAAAAAATCCCAGTGACCACTGGTGATGTATAGATACACACATACACAAATGATCTCAGGGTCATTTGCATGATGTTATTCTCATTAGTGGAGAATGATTACTCAATGCTTGGTGCCTGCCTATGGGACAGAACAGGCAAGAGCTAAGAACTAAGAGATCTCATTTCTTCTGGATTTCTGCATGGAGAGAGAGCGCATATGACAGATGTAAGTGGTTCCAGGTTCTCTTCATGTGGAGGCCCTTGGAAGGAGAAAATGACTGGGAAGAAGCCACTCCAAATTCTGATCATTCAAGAAGCAGTGTGCAGCTGGTACAAGGGGATTGGGGGATAGAACTACAAGGGAAAGAGACTTTCTGTCCTGAATTTGCTCCTTCTAGATACAACAGTGTCAGAAATAAAATTCAGATCAGTGTCAAAAGAGGAACCAAGATGTGATGTATTATGTCAGTACTGAACATATTGGTTCCTGCCCCACCACCCCTTCCCTGCCACTTCACTCTCCCACTTCAGAAAGCCAGTTTGGTGTACTGTAAAGAACAGTACTTTGTGCTGTACAAAGACTTGGAATCAAGATCTAGATTTGAGTTCTATTTTGGTCACAAAGTGGCCATAGGACCCTAGGGAAATCATTTCACTCCTCTGGGTGCCAGTTTTCTCATCTACAAAGTAGAGTGACAATACCTGCTCCTCCTCCCATTAGCTCTTTTCTAGGATTTTTTTTAAAATCAGGATCAAATGAGATAATGGTTGTTAAATGCTTTGTAACCATAAAGAACTTTAAGAGGCAAGCCTCTACCTTATTATTTCACTACTTCAAGTATATATAATTTCATCAAACATTTTTCCCAGTCAAATGTTTCCCTTCTTATGTTACGCACATTAATTTTGTTTATGCTAAGACCTTTTAATTCCATCAATTTTCTCTTTTTTAATTGCTTCTATCCTTTAGTAAAGAATTTATATTTTAGCTTTAGCTGTGAAAGGCTCTCTTCAATTTTTTTAATGGCATGACCTTTGAATGGTCAAAGAATGTGAATAAACAGGTCTCAAAAGAAGGATTGTAAATTCTTCATGATGGTGTGAATGTTCCAAACCATTGATACTCAGTGAATCAGAATAGCTGTGAAATTCTCTCATACTAGAACATTGCTAAAGATAACAAAAGGTATGAAGAGTCAGTGTAAGAGCAGTTGAAGGATGAGGAACACACTACAGCACTGTTGGTAGAGCTGTAATTTGGTGCAGCCAGCATGGGGAATAAATTGGAATTACGATAAGAAAACACTAATACAACCCCATCCTTAGATGCAGAGATCCCTATTGGGCATACTCCAAGAATTCTAATAAGAAATGCATTTATTGTGTCCACTTCTAGGCACTACATTTTAGAAGGACATTGACAACCTGGCCTAGATCCAGAGGATGGTGACCAGGTTGATGAAGAGGCTTAAGTGAAGGGATTCATGATAAAAAAAAGCGACAAAGATGTCTATATTCTTTCACTCAGGGATTTTATCTCTAGACACATACCCGAGGAGGTCAATAAGAAAAAGAAAGGTCCCACATAGAATGAAATATATATATAGCAACACTTTTTGTAGTAGCAAAGAACTGGAAATAAAGTAAGATGCCTAATAGTCGGGAAATGGTGAAATAAGATATGGTGCATGTGTTATAACAAATAAGGAATATGATAAATAGAGAAAACCATTGGAAGTCTTATATGAACTGATTCAAAAAGAAGTAAATGCAACCATAAAAACAATATACATGACTACAACAATGCAAATGGAAAAAATAATAACAAAAAAATTGAAGGCAAATGCTGCAAAATCACAATGCCTAAACTTGGCTCCAAAGAAGATATACTAAAAGGTATATCCCTCAATCATTTTTCTTTTCTTTTTTTTTTTTTTTAAAGCAATTGGGGTTAAGTAACTTGCTCAAGGTTACACGGCTAGTCATTTTGATTTATGCGTGGGTGCTCATTTTCTGAGGCCGGATCTGATCTCGGGTCATCCAAACTCCGAGGCCGGTGCTCTTACTCACTGCGCCACCTAGCCGCCCCTTTAGGGCAATTGGGGTTAAGTAACTTGCCCAAAGTTACACGGCTAGGTTTTTGTTTGTGTGGGTTAAGTGTCGGAGGCCGGCTCCGAACTCAGGTCCTTCTGATTCCAGGGCCGGCGCTCTATTCACTGCGCCACCTAGCCGCCCCACCCTCAATCATTTTTGCAGAGGTGAGAGACTATGGCCATGGAAATATTATGTAATACCAGACTTTTTCAATGTATTAGTTGGTTTCATTGGACGATTTTCTTTCTCCTTTTAAATTCTTTACTCGGTTCATTGGGAGAAGGAATGGAAGAAATATGAGCGATGTAAAAACAAGAGATATTTATTATTTTTATAAAAGAAAAAATATTTAAATACAAATGTTACCAGTGATGTATAAGTGTTAAGTCATTATTGAACCTATTATAACAAAAGCAGCAAGCAATGCCCTGGGGAAGGCTAAATGTCAAATCTAACATTGTTAGCCAAAAAAAAATCAGTTGAACCAGGCCAGGGAGAGAAAGATTAAGCTCAGCTGCATTTCAGTTGTGAAAAAGACTCGGGGAGTTTTGGTGAACTACACATTCTCAGTAAGAGCCACCAATGTACCACAGGAGCTATAAAAGTTAGCACAATGTTAGCTTTTGTTCACAGCACCTAGTTCAAGGTCACTTACATTCCCATCTGCTTAGCTCAGATATAGGACACTGTATCCAGTTCTAGGCACACAGTTTTAGAAGGAAACTGACAATTTGGACTATGTTCAGAAGATGGTGACCAGTTTGGTGAGGACATTTAAAACAGGTGTCTTGAGAAACTATCAAACAAAACAAAACGGGGGATGTGTACACTGCTAAGAAACATTCTTCAAAGGAAATATAATTGGTTATCTTCAATTATTTGAAGAGCTTTTATGTAAAACAAACAAAAACAACAACTTTGTTCTCTGTAGCTCTGAAAGAGTGCTAAGATCCTAGAACCAATAAAGTGGATGGTCTAGGGAGACTAAGTCTACTGAATACCAGGAAGACTTTCTTGCCTGTTGGCAATATCTGAAAATAGAGAAGGCCAAAATGAGTCATGGACTCCTAGAATCACTAATTATGAGGCCCTGGAAGTCATGTGTTTTGACTCATATAAAGCAATGATCTCTTCTATGGTATCATTATTGATTCTGAAAACACATGCCACGTTCTCTTAAATCCACCCTTCAAATAAAATTTTAAAAAGATAAAACAAGAAGGAAAAACAATAGCCTAGAATAGAGAACCAGTCCATTTGGACTAGAATGACATCTTTTGAATGTTCCCTGTATATTGTCATATGACCATTTCCAACCCATATGACTGCTCTCCTACTAAGTTGAAAGATGTTCTGTAATTTATAAACATGCATAGAGAAATCAGCAGGAAGACAGAACTAGGCCAAGTATAAAAGCTCACATGAATGAACCATCAACTACAGAAATATTCTTCATTTAAGGTCATTTCAAATAATCACAATTCCAAAAAAAAAAAAAAACAGTCTTATACTGAAGGGTAATCCCCTCTCCTGATCTCCTCCCCTGCTAGTGACTACTTCTACCTAAACTATCTTGTACTTTACTCTTTTACATGCAGCACACATACACACACATACATACAAACTTTGTATTTATTCTGCTTATATTTGAATATGTACTTGTTTCTTCTATAGGAATGTAAACTCATAGCAAGTAAAGATCGTTTCATTCTTTGCACTTGTATTGCCAGGGCTAGAACATAGTAGGAGCTTAATAAATAAGTGTTGATTAATTGATTAGAATCATCTTTTTTTTCTTCTTGGCCCAAGACGAGAAACTGTTTTTCATTTCTACACTGATTTCAGTTTCAAGGAAATAGCTTGTTAATCTGTTGGAGAGAGAGAGAGAGAGAGAGAGAGAGAGAGAGAGAGAGAGAGAGAGAGAGAGAGAGAAACAGAGAGGGAGAGACAGACAGAGAGAGAGAGGCAGAGAGACAGAGAGAAACAGAGAGAGAGGGAGAAAGAGACAGAGAGAGGGAGAAAGAGGGAAAGAGAGAGAGAGAGAGGAGACAGAGAGAGAGAGAGAGAGAGAGAGAGAGAGAGACAGAGAGACAGAGAGAGAGAGAGACAGAGAGACAGAGAGACAGAGAGAGTGTGTCTGTCCCCTTAGGACTCAAATGCTTCTTTTTGATCTCTCTAGAGTGGCTCCCCCAACTTCCCCTGAGTCCTAGTCTCAAGAAGACTGGCAACAACAGCTTCTCCTCGAGGTGAGATCTCCAGATTATTTCCAGCTGGGGCTCAATGACTGGCAAATATTTTTGCATGGATCATCAGTGTAAGCTGTCTCCCAACATAACCACAATTAGACATGATGCCTAGAAAGAAGCTGAAAAAAGAGCCACTGGGGCAATCCTTGGCTCTCTGCTTTCCCAACACTTCTTCAGTCAGCTTTGCATTTCTGCTGTAGGGAAGAAGGAAGGGATAGTTCTCTGATTCCTGCAATTTACCTCTGGGTTGCTTCTTCAAAGGAAAATTAGGGAGATTCTCCTACCTCACTGTGCTTTGGGTCTGGCTTCAATTCATCAGATAATAAGCCTTTTTCAGGGAGGTCAGGGCAAGGAAGAGTGAAGAAAGGTGTCAGATATAGGCTCCTTGTTCCTTGTGTGGATATCAAGGATATTTTATTACTACTGTATCATTATTCTTGTTCTAGGACAGTGGTTCTTAAATTTTTACATTCTTAAAAAACTGATGGCCACCAAGGAGTTTTGCAGGCTATATCTATCAGCATTTACCATATCAGAAATTAAACATCTTAGTATGATTGTGAAAACAGTTTTGATCTCTCAGATCCCCTAAGAGAGTCTCAGGGACTTCCAGGGGTTCTCAGATCATACTCCAACATCTCTTTCTCTGAAAGATTTTAATTCTTGCCTCTGAACCTTCATTTTCACTATTTCTCTGACTTTTGTACAACCTTTTCCTCCTCATTGCCCTCAACTGAATCCAATTCTTCTTGGAAGGCCTAGTTCCTATCTCATCTCTTCCATGAAGTTTTTCCTGATCAGTTCAACCCTTTCCACAGTCATGTGCCCTGACTCTGAACTCCTATAAAATGTATTATCTATTATTATTCATTACTCAAAGTGCAGATTTTGGAGTAAGAGGACTTGGGTTCAAATTTCATCTTTTCTCCTTTCAATCTTTGTGACCTTGGGCAGGTCACTTAAGGTACCTAGGCTTCCATTTCATGAGATTATAGATTTAAAGCTATAAAGGAGCTTAGAGGTCATCTATTCCAACTCTCCCATTTTTTTGTAGATTAGGAAGCTGAAAGTCAGAGAGATTAAAAAATGACTTGCCCAGAGTCACACTACTGTAAGTTTTAGAGTCAGGATTTGTATTAGGCCTTCCTGATGCCAAGCTTAGCATTCCATCTACCAGTCTTCTTTAAAATGGGGAAGATGGACTAAATAGGCTTGAAGGTCCCTTCTAATTCTAAATCTATGACATCCTCACTCAATAAATGTTCATTGTTGTTCACTTAGCACATAGTAGAAATAAAGCCAAAAATTGGCTAATGGGTGTTTTGCTTGCTGTTAATATTGAGCGACCAAGGTGTGTGATCTGTCTAAACCACAGTGATTACCTATTATTTAATTAATCAATTAGTATTGTTAATGGGGCTAACTCCCTGGGATCTGGAGCCAAGGTTGGATTGGCATTTTTCCTTTGTACCCCTCCCCCTATATCCTCTAATCACTACAGGCTTGCAATAGGATAACTTTTCCTGAAGATAGTTTGGGTGTGCCCACTGGATATCCTGTCAATAAAATATTTTGCACCAATTCTCTCTGTAACCTTAATTCACCTCCATCAGAAAGCAAGTCCATAATACTTGTTCCGTTTTTTGCTTCCTGCTCATATTGGTCTGGTATTTATAAGAAATGTATGTTTCTATCTATGTGGATTTTTTTATTGGAATCAAGCAAGTATTAAAAAAGACACTTTCCTTTTTTACTCTGTGGGAAAACCAGACAGGCCTAATTAATAAAATGTATCATATCAATCTTCAATTATGTCTCAGTGGGGAAGGAGAAGAATACAGTTTAGTAATTTTCATGCCTTTGAGAATGATGTTTCAATTTAAATAAACAGGTTTCGATTTTTACATTAGGAAATGGCATTTAAATAAAGAAACTGGTTTTGGTTGGGGGAGGGAAAAGGATGGTATGGGTAGAAGAGGAAAAAAAGCTGAAATTGGAAATCCTTATCCTATAATAGCAATTGGCCAAATAATTACAGTTGGCTCCAAGCCAGTATTTAGAAGGCTGTCCCTGAGGAGTCTTCCCACAAAACACCATGATTGGCTGAAGACCAATTCCATGTGAAAGCATAGGAAATGTAATGAAACATACTGCTGCCAGCCTCCTAACTGTGGAGAGCAGTTACCCCTCCCTTAATGATTTGGCATTTCCTCTACAAATTACAGTAACTGAGGTGAAAGAGCTTTAGTCTTCTTGCAAGGCCATCATGCTGTGCATTCTAGATTCCAAGTCCAATAGCTTTTGGATCAAAGAACATATTATAACCAGAACACAATCTTTCTGAATGCCATATTTTGACATGCAATCATATTATTTGAAGCTGGAAGGGATTTTAGACATTGGACATTTGGTCCAACTTTTGTTCACAAATGAGGAAACTGAGGCTCAGATAAGCAATGTAATTTGCTCAGGGTCTAGGAGTAAAGTATCTGTATCTCTTCACCCTTAAAGTGGTGCTCTTTCTACTACATCTTTATGGAATGCCAATGTCACATGACTGACTTTTTTTCCTGACAATTGCTGTGTATAAATGCTTTATTTCTTAAAATCTTCTGGGAGGACCATTATTAAATTTTGCCCAGACTTATGATTTAATTTCCACACTTGGTATGGAAACTTTCCCTGCTGATGAAAATTGATAATTACTCTTTAATTTCTTGTTTTTGAAAGGAAAAAAATTTCTTGCCTTTCTTGACAAAGGCACTGAGAATATAAGTGGCTTGAGCATAGACACCCCGTTCATTAGGTTATCTCAGAAGAAGGACCTGAACCCAGATCTTTCTTACTTTAAGACTGGCTACCTATGCCACTATGTTGTCTCCCACCTGAAACCCATACAACCTCTCCCTTTTCCTATAGTTTACAAATTAGGAATCGAGAATTATGTCCTGAAATACCCTCGAATATTCTGAAAGAAATCTTAGAGATGGAATCAATCAGTGGGTACCTTTCAAGAGTATGGGACTTATGGGAGGCTATGACTATTTAATTTTTTGTTTTTTTGTGTTTTTCCAGCCAGCTAGAGCAGAGGCCAACAAATGGCTCATAGGCCAAATCCTACCTCTTACCCCCACTTCTTTTGTGGGACCAGGGAACTAAGAATTCTTTCTACTTGTTTGTATAAAGTTTTATCATATTTAAACATGTAAAGTCTTAGTTCACTAGTGTACACAAGCAGGCAGATTTGAACTATGGGCTTTAGCTTGCTGACCCATGCATTTGGATTTCATGGTCTTAAATAACAACCCCATTTGCACTCGATTCCCCTATGGGCTTCTCTCTATTTGGTGTTGACTCAATAAGGGCTTACTGTTTTTCCATGGGGAATGTCAAATCCCTTCAGAGAAGGGGGTAGCTTTGGAGGGGTGGAAGAATGGAAACTGGGGGGATTGGGAAGATTTCATCAGGATAAAGCTTTGGCCAACACCATACATGTGTTAGCTATCTTACCTCATCTTCTAAGGGAAAGTAGAATATTTCCTCCCTGGGATATTTAGGTTATACCACAATGTTAATCCTTTGGTTTCAATTCCTGAGGACCTCATCATGGTTAGCACCCTGGACATTCATAATTATTATGAAGACTTGTTTCTATAAAAAGGATAGGGGACCATGTACTGAAGCCTAAGACATCCTGAGGGCTGTGTGTCAGTTTTTAAAAAGGATGCCCTGGGTTGAGGTCATTTCTGATCATGTGCTTCACTCTTCTAAAATTAGCAGGTAACACAACATAGTATTAGCTCATCCATGGTCCTTATGGAAGCTTTATTTAACCTCTTCATATTTAGTCATCACAAAATGCTTTATCTTGCCTTATTTCACATCAGCAACTTTCTCTGCTTCAGGACAACCCCCAGTTTTAGACTTGCAGCTCACCGTGGTAACTGACATGGATGCCCTACCTTGGGGATAATGAACAGAAAAACTGAAGTATCATAGAACTTTAGAGTTAGGAAGGGCCTTCTGAGGTTATCTTTTCCAAGCTGCTTATTTTGTAGACAAAGAAATGGAAGCACATAAAAAGTTGCGAGGTATCTAGTGACAGGACTAGAACTTGAGTCTCCAGACTCTTTAGCAACCAACATGCAACTGCTTGGAAAACCTGGTTCTTTGCTGGGGGTGGGGGAAGGTGTTCATTTTAGATGGAACATGAATTTACCTGATGCTGATATTTGTTGTTTGTAGCTCTTGGGGCCAAAATAATCAACTGATGTGCTGGGAGACTTACATAAAGATGCACATGATGTTTGGGCTGCTATCCTGATTTGGTGATATCCTGTCTCTTTTTGGCTCCATTGAATTGAAGGATCAATTTCCATGGAGTGTGGATGGGAGAGTCCTATAGTACTGCTCACATAGGATCATAGATTCAGAATTGAAAAGTATGTTCAAGGCTGTCAAGTTCAGTCTCCCTCATTTTACAGATGAGGGAAGTGAAGCACAGAGGGATTAAATGACTTGCCTAGTGTCACTCACTTAGTAAAGGCATAATTTAAACCCAGATTTTCATTCCCCCAAGACTGGTACCCTATTCACTATGTCATGCTGATTCTCATAGGAAAACTGTGGACAGTTATTCCTCGGTGCTATGGCCTCCTCCTCCTGATATCTCTGATGCTCCAAATTTGGGTACTTGATAGGGAATGTTCGGTATGCTTATTGATGCCTGTTTGCTAGAGATATAGTAGACAAGCAATGCCCAAATCACCCTTGGATACAAGAAGATGGCATCTTTCCCTTTCTTGTGTGGCTCAAATACTCTCCTTCCCACCAGCACTCTCTGTCATATAAATACCAATTTATGACAGGAGCTGATGCAAAGCAAAAAGTCAGTTCAATTGTTGTAACCATTATGTGCTTTCCTCCCTGTGGCCGCCTATCTTACTCGACACATTACTTTCAGTCGTCTTCTATACACCGTCTTGATAAAACAGTGACATTTCAGGTGCTTTCCAAGTCGGGGAGATGCAGGCACGCATTGTTATGTGGATCAGTGACATATTGCCTGCACATATTGAATTTTCCAGGTGTAATCATGGTTCCCCTCCCCTTCCCTCTTTGTCTTGTCTCATGATCAAACACATTTCCTTTTTCAAATCCTCAAGGACACCTTGTCTTCCTAAACTCACTTACTAAATAATGTTTACAGGGAAGAAGGTAGACAAAACAGGACCAGAAGACACTGAACCAAGAAAGTTTGTACCACAGGGAGACATGCTGCTCTAATTTTCCTTCTTTTGAGGTCTCCTTGACCCAGATCCCCAAGTCCTTTGCAAAGTCCTGCACTCTCTTGATTTGTTCAAAAGTCTTCACCTCTTTAATTTGGAAAGTGAGTGTGTGTGTGCGCGTGCATGCATGTGTGTGTGTGTGTGTGTGTGTGTGTGTGTGTGTGTGTTACTGGTGGTGGTGGTGGTAGTGGTGAGGGGGTTGAAGATAGGCAATTAAGACTGTGTAAACCTTGACCATTGGTGAATGGTTTCCCAGGGGTGGTTCATGTGGGTTTAACAGCTTCCAATCTGCTTTGCTTGTTCTGTTAATCTGTCTTTCTACTCTGTCAGAGACAGTGCACTTCTATAAATCCATTATTCCAGTAAATGCCAGTTTCTAGGAGATTTTTTTTTTTTTTGCATTGTCTGGCAAAGCCCTAACATATCTGGAGCTGCCGATTGTTATAGCGGGTGGCTCTGATGGATGGCCAGCGTACTCAGAGCTGCTCGGAATATTTATCTTTGAAAAATGGAGACCAGAGTTAGGTTGGATCAGATACATTAATAAATCACTGTGGGTGTCATTAATTCCTGACAGGCTCTGACAATGAGGGGAGGAAAGGGCAAGTTTTAAGGACTGGCCCTGGGAGGACCTCATGATCCAACTTCCCTTTGTGGCTTTCATACTAACTACAGAATTCCCGTTGGCAGAACTTAATGATAAATTCCAATAGAACTGCCTTGCTTATTTCAAGGTTTTCTTCAAATTGGTTACTTCCTCTCTCCTTCCCCAGGCCACTCATTTCAAACCACTTGAGGTGTTTCTTGTCTTTTAAAATTCAATCGAAACTTTATTTTCTGGACACTTGCAACCTGGTTGCTGTCATTCTGTGCTCCACATAGTATGTGGCTGTAGCTGTGGTGTGTAAGAACCCAGTTTAGGGATGAAGGCAGTTTAGGGTGCCAGGCCTACAGCACGGCAGCTAGCTGGCCTAAGTGAAATTATCCATCAAAGCGATTACCACCAAATAGTCTAGCTGAGGTGATAATCACAGTGGCAGCCTTGCCTTTCACCATGGCTGGAGGGAGAGAGATAAAAGGAAGAGGAACAGCTCTCTTCCTTGCTGACTGCCACACTGAGGAGCTGGGGCTGAGCTATTAGGAAGAAGCAACAAGGCAGGGAGGCATAAGGATCATTCTGGAGGGTTTTTTTTATCATCTCAGGACAAGTGGAATGAAAATAAATCCTGCCAAAGAACTAGAGTATTGTTCTACCTCCTACTTTGACTTCAGTTCAATAAGCATTTGTTTAGTAACCTGACAGTGCCAGGTATATTCACTATAGCTATTCGAGTAGAAGGTATTATCCCTGTTAGCAAAAAATTCCAAGGCCTCTTGTGGTGTAAGCTCAAGAATTTTGGATGGGGGCTTTAGACACCTGGAACCTAGTCCAGGCTCTATGACCTTCATCAGGGCAACAGCCCTCTCTGGGTCTTGTTTTCTTCTCTGTAAAGTGATTGACTGAGCTGGGCTTTTTTTTTTTAAACCACCCTTAGACTCTGTAATTCTAGGATCTATAAAAATATTTAGTAGTATGATACAGAGCTGTAACTAGCCTGGAGCCACTGAGAAGTTGTCCCAGGGCAGACAATTTACTGTCTGTGAAACATAAAAATATAACATATGCATTCCTTTGGCAGGGTGGAAGGTGGCCAGGGGAGTAGGAGCTCAGATGATGGTGGAAAAAAGGTGGTTCAGGCTCTGGATAGCAGTGGGGGCTTGGGACTGCAATCTTCTGCTGTCTCCCTCCCTCTATCTCTTACAATGAATCCTCAACTTGACTTGCCCTGTTTTCTTTCTAAGGGTTTCCCTTTCCCTGCCATTTCCCCACTCAAATCAACTTCTTTCCCTTCCTTTCTCCCTACCATAATCACAACATTTCCTTCTCCAATGAGAAGGCAAGTTATATTTACTTATCCTGGTTTTGCTTTTTCTTTTTGGTACCATGGAATGGGGGGCAGCCTTTCTAAGTCCTGCTCTCCATAGCAGAAAGAACAAGGTACGTCAAATTCCACAGGTGAAACTAGATGACCTCTGAAGGCTCTCACAGCTCTGAGATGCTATCCTACAAGTCACTACAGTAACACATTTTCCTTCTCATCCAATTGAACGTCTAAATAATTTCTTTTACTAATACCATGAATTATTTAGTTGATATGAAGACACATTTCCTGATGTTCATGCTAGTTGGTGCTGTTATTCCTGTGCAGTGTTAGTCCTTTAGGTGCCAAAATTCCTGGTTATAACTCTCCTGTGGCATAGAATATATATTACATATACATTTATGAGATATATTTATATATATTATATATATATATAACTCTCTGTCCTGAATATGAATGTTATAAAGCTAAAAAAACCTATGTATATGTATTATATATATTTAATATATATGCACACATATGTGTATATATATGCATGTGTGTAAATATGTATGAGTGTGTGTGTATATATGTATATATACCATTTTCTACCAGTCCTTCATCCATATGCTTCTCTTAAGGCTGTGAGAGACTGAGAGATGGAAGTGTCAGCATGGGACAGTAGCAAGGTGCCACTCTGGATTCAGAAGAATTGAATTCAGAGCCAGTTCTGCCATTTAGTGACTGTATGAACAAGCCCCTCTATCACTTTCTGTGCTTTCCTGCTTTATTTTCCTCAACTATGAAATGAGTGGGCTGCATTAGATGATCTCTACGGTCTCTTCTAGTTTTAATTTTTTCTCAAAACAACAACAAAGACTAACTACTATAAAAGTATTATTTTGTGCCTCCCATCATCTCCTTGTCAGTACTAGTAGTCTTCTCTTTCTCTCTCTCCACTGTGCTCCTACTTTCAAACACAAACAGATCTTTACCCTATCTTGAAAAATGCCTTTGAGTCAGTTTCTCCTTTTAAGTATTTTCCTATTTCTTTATTTACTTATACTGCCAAACTCCTCATGCTATAATGCCTGTTAATTTCCTTCACCTCCTCACTACCGGCTCTGTCCTGATTCCTTGCCCTTCAGTTTCCTGAAAACCCCACCATCCCTTATGATGCCCTCATCACCAGCTCTAATGGCCTTTTCTTAATCCCTTGCCTCCCCTGGCAGTTTGATCTTGCTGTAACAGCATTTGAAAATATTGTCTACTCTCTCTTTCTGGAAACACTCACCTCCCTTGTCTTATGTTACATTCTACCATCCTGTTCAGTAGCATACCTAGGCATTAGGACTGGTAGGACTACCTTCTAGGCCAACCCTCTACTCCATTGTTTTTTGGCTGCAATGCTTTTATTATATTCTTACAAAACAGAAAACAAAATTCTGGCATTTAATAGTTGTTATGAAGGAAAACTCTTGAGCTGTATGTATCGTTTACCTGGTACCCCATAGTTAAGGTGCTTTCCCCCCCCCCTCCTTTTCTTTCTATTGGGTTGATGAATACTTTGTGGTTGTTTTTGTTGTTGTTTTAGCAACTTCTAAGCTGACATACCTCTTTCTCATGGGGGCCAGTCTCAGATACCAGCAGTGCAGTGTGTGACATTGTTTCAGTTACTTTCAACCAATCCTCTGTTCTACAGGGAAGTGGAATGAGGAGTACAATCGCTCCAACTGTGTCTTGCACATCTCCCTTGAATATCTCAATATCTTGCAAACTCAATATTTCCAGAATAGAATTCACCAACTTTGCCGATAAAGCTGCCCCTCCTCCTAACTTCCTTATTTATGCTAAGGGCACCAGCATTCTTTTAATCATGAAGGTTCACAGTCTGGGACTTATCCTCAACTGCCTGCTGTCACTCCTCCTATCCAACCAGCTGCCTAAACTTCATTTCTAACCCTCTGCATTTCTTACAACCTCCACCCTTTTCCCTCTCATATGACTACACCGTTTCAGTCTATTATAATTATGATTATTGCAATACCCTCCTCCTAGGTGTCCTTACATTCTGACTCTCTCCTTTGCAAGTCATGCTCCATGCAGCTGCCAAATGGAAATTCCTGAAGCACAGGTCTGACAGTGTTACTCCAGAAGTGTTAGTGGGTCTCTATTACCTTTAGATAATAAGGCCAAGGCAACTAGGTGACCCAGTGGATAGAGCTCTAGGCCTGGAGTCAGGAAGACCTGATTTCAAATCTGACCCTTTGACACTTACTAGATGTATGACCCTGGACAAGTCATTTAATTTCTGTTTGCCTTAATCTACTGGAGGAGGAAGTGGCAAACTACTCCAATATCTTTACCAAGAAAACCCCATGCATAGTATAGTTAGTCCATGGGGTCACGTAGAGTTGGACAGGACTGAACAACAAATCACCTTTAGAATTAAATATGAACTCCTCTGATTGGCAGTGTTCTGATTGGGACTAGCACCCCTTCCTCAACCCCTACTGGTCTTACTTCCAGTCTAGCCTTGGTGATATCATCCAAAAGAATAATCCTCAGGTATTTAACCTGGCCAGTGCCTCTGGGGGTGCACCAGTCCCTCTGCCTCCTCAGCAGTTACAGCCATCAAAGTCCTTGGCATGGCCAAATGGCTCAACACCAGATACAGATGAAGTTTATTCAGTGGAAATGGCATTAAAGGAGATGAATTACCTTCTACTTTGTTATCACATACTAAGGACCATGGGGCCTTGCCATGTGACCTGTGACTAAATATTCTTGGTAGTGTTTCCCACTCACCATGAAGAGTAGCTGTTGTCTGCTTCTCTGTTTCTACCCATAGCACTGAGTAGAGTACTCTGCATATAGCAAGCACTTAATATTTGCTTTTTCATTCATTTATTGTCATTCAAAGCCCTTTATAAGTGATGTAGTAGAGAAAGAACTGAACCTTTGGATGGCTGGGGATCAAACTTTTCTGTCAGACTCATCCAATGAGAGATGCTGGGCAAGTCACTTCATGCTATGACCTTTGGTTTCCTCACTTGTGAATTAAGTGGGGATGGTAGAGGTGGTGGTAGTGGACTATAAAGTACCTAAAGTTTCTTTTAACCCTAAATCTATGATCCTATAATCCCAGGCTGATTACATATCATTCCCCTCATGTGCTTTACTTCTCAGAGTCATTAGACAACTCCTTGCCCTGTGCAGGCTCTCCCATATGTGTGGAATGCTCCTCTTCCTCACCTCTGCCTCTTGGAACTCTGTGCTGGAGTCAGTGGTTAACTCAAGTGCCTTCACTGAAGCATTAGGCATTACCTAATTCTTCCAGTAGTTTGTGCTTTCTCACCATCCCTTCCCTTTCTTGCAAACCTAGATGAGTCTAGAATATATACACACAAACACACACATACATACATATATATACATACACAAACACATATATGCACACACATATGTTTGTATGTGTATATATATATATCTGTGTGTGTATATGTATGTTATACTTCTTTTTGTTACATGATTTTCCCCTAGTAGACTGTATCTCCTTGAGCATAGGGATGATTTCTTTTTAAAATTTTTTGTCTTTGTATTACTAATGCTTAGCATTGTACCTGACACTCAATAGGTGCTTACTAAATGCTCATTGTATTAAATTGATTGAAAAAAAATTTTTTTCTAAGTTCACACAGGTATTAGGGAGTGTGATATAGGGAGAAATTTGCTGAAGTTGTAGCCTAGAGATCTTGTTTTAAAACTTAACTCTGTTACTAATGAGTCATGCGATCAGGGGTAATATGTCCAACTTTCTGAGCCATGTTAAGGATGCATAAAACACTGGTAATGTTGCTGTTTGGACTTGGCATGGGTGTGGAGGTAGAACGTGAAATATTCTAAGATTTCTGACCCAGGGGAGGGAAAAGCATGAGTAGGTGCTTTAAACATTCAGATGGAGCAATGTGAAGACCATTGGACTTAAAGTCTTGTGACATAGATTTGAAATTCCTCTATTAACTCTTGGTGTGGTCTTGGAAATGTTGTTTCATATTTTCTGAGCCTCAGTTGCTTCATCTGTAAAACATGGGTAATAATTATCCCTGTGAGCAATAAGTACTAGGCCCACTATTTCCTAGTATATGGAACTTCCACCTGAGGAAAGTCCTTTTCCTGATGCAGGTCATTTTTGTTTCTGCAGTTTGCAGTCGTAGAATTGCATAGGGAACTGAGAGTTTATGTGACTTGCCCAGGGTGACACAGTCAGTATTCATCAAAAAGAAACTCATGACCAAGTCTTCTTGGCTTAGACAACAACTAGGTCGAAAGATACGCAGCATGGCCTGGCATAGGGTTTAATGCTTTGTAAGCCTTAAAGTGCTACACAAGGAGGAGCTATTAATATTATTAAGCAGCTGTGAAGTGATCCAACCATTCTTGAGAGCGATTTGGAACTGTGTCCAAAGGGCTATAAAATGCGCATACCCTTTGATCCGGCAATACCACTGCTAAGTCTGCATCCCAAAGATATCCAAAAAAGGGAAAAGGACCTATTTGTACAAAAATATTTCTAGCAGCTAGAATCACAAACTGATATCTGAGTCAGGAATTGAACTAAAGTCTTCCTGATCCCCAGTTAAGCCCTTTATCCTGCATTGTCATTATGGCTTGGGGAATGGAGGAAGGTTTCCTAGTGGAGGTGGTATTTGAATTGGGGTCTTAAAAATGGGTGTAGGAAAAAGGACTCACATGTACAAAAATATTTATAGCAGCTCTTTTTGTGGTGGCCAAGAGCTGGAAATCAAGGGGATGCCCATCAATTGGGAAATGACTAAACAAATTGTTGTATGTGAATATAATGGAATACTATTGTGCTGTAAGAAATGATGAACAGGAAGACTTCAGAGAAACTTGGAAAGACTTGTATGAACTGATGCTGAGTGAGGGGAGCAGAACATGGAGAACATTGTATGAAGTAATAGGCGCAATGTGCAAGGAGTGATTTTGATGGACTTAACTCTTTTCAGCAATGCAAGGACCTAAAAAACAATTCCAAAGGACACATGATGGAAAATGGCAATCACATCCACAGAAAGATGGAGTTGGAATGCTGAACAAAGCAGACTGTTTTTTTGGTTTTGTTTTATTTTTTTCCTTTTTCATGATTTTTACCATTCATTATAGTTTTTCTATACAACATGACTAATGTGAAAATATGTTTAATAGGAATGTATGTGTAGAGCCCATATCAGATTGCAAGCCATCTTGGGGAAGGAGGGGAGAAGGGGGGGGGATTAAAACTTATGGAAATGAATGTTGAAAACTAAAAATAATTTAATTAAAATGGGTATAAAATTCAAAGTGAAGGTACAAATTCAGGACCTGGGAAACAGTCTAAACAAAGACACAAAGGCAAATGCATGCACAGCAAGTTGAAGGTGCAGTGGAAAGGGAGATAGCAGAAAGAAGTCTAGGTTGGTTTGTAGGGAAAGGAATAATCTGAGATATGGCTGGACATACAAGGTGACAGGTTGTGGAAGGAGACTGAACTTGACTCTTTATTTTTTTCCCCCAATTTATTAAATTATTTTTAGTTTTCAACATTCACTTCCATAAGTTTTAAATTTTCTCTCCCCTCCCTCCCCAAGATATGGGCTCTATACATACATTCCTGTTAAATACATTTTAACATTAGTCACTTTGCATAGAATAATTATAATGAATGGGAAAAAACAATGAGAAAGAAAACAAATAAAACAAAACAAAAAAGAAAATAGTCTGCTTCACTATGCATTCTGACTCCATAGCTCTTTCTCTGGATGTGGATGGAATTTTCTATCATGTGTCCTTTGGAATTGTTTTAGGTCTTTACATTGCTAAGAAGGGCTAAGTCTATCAAAATCAACTTGCTTCTGTTTAACTGAATGGCTTACACTTAGGAGTCACGACTTTTGAGGAGGTAAGTAACTGGCCCATATCTCTAAATAAGAAAGATTATTTTGGCAGTAATATAAGGAAAGAATCAGAGGCAACGATTGGGAAGACCTGTAAGGAAGTTATTGAAAGAATGCAGATAGGTGGCAATGGGGGTATTACTACCTATATTATAATTGTGGTAGTGCAAAAAGTAGGACCAGATGTGAGATACATTGGAGTCTGAATCAACTAGACTTGGCACCTGTCTAGGAGGGAGAAGGAGAGAAAGTCCAAGTCACACATAACTGGTCCCCTTCCAACTCCAAGAATCTTCATATCCAATCAGTTGTTAAGTTCTATGAATTCTTCCTTCGTTTTCTTTGTTTATTTTTATTTTTTGGGGGGCGGGAAGGAGGAAAGGCAAGGCAATTGGGGTTAAGTGACTTGCCCAAGGTCACACAGCTAGTTAACTTCCTTCCTTTTGAATCAGAAGGTCATAGGTCTAGACTTGGAAGGGAATCAGAGGTCATCTAATCCATCCTCTTCACTTTATGAAGAAACCTCTTCAACCTCACCACCAGGGAACCTATTCCATACAACTCTATATGGGAGTATAGCTACCAGTGCCTAGCAGAAAAATTGCTAGATTTGGAATCAAAGGACCTCGTTCCAATTCTGGCTCAGTCATTTACTACCTGTGTGACCTTAAGCAGATCACCACTTATCTGGACCTCTATTTTCTCATCCATGAAACTAAATGTTAGATTTGACTATCCCCAAGGTCCCTTGCAGCTCTGAGTTCATAATTCTTTGATTTCTCAAGAACCTATAGGCTTTTCATGCTCTATCATG
>WOXC01005787.1:0-168903 GCA_011680675.1 Gymnobelideus leadbeateri
AGTGAGCTCATTGAGCTCATTGTCTTTTATCTTTATTGTGTATCCCCAACACTTAGTAGATTGCCTAAAATATTTTGTTTAGACATTTTTTACTTGTGTCTTCCTCTCCCTGTCCCCATTTGGGATTTTCTTGGCAGACATTTTGGGATGGTTTGCCATTTCCTTCTCCAACTCATTTTTTACAGATGAGGAACTGAGGCAAACAGAGTTAAGTGACTCGCCTGGAGTCACACAGCTAGTAAGTATCTGAGGCCAGATTTAAATTCACAAAAAGAAGTCTTCCTGAATCCAGGCCCAACACGCTATCCACTGTACCATCTAGCTGTCCCTGATACATACTAGGTCCTTAATAAATATTGGCTGACTTCCTTTGAGACAGCCCTGAGAGGTGCATCACATACAAGTGGAAAAATTGAGGCATTAAGACAAATAGTTCATTTGAGGTAATGTAGCTACCAAACCTCAGACATGTAATAGTATGTAATCTTGGGCAAGTCACTTAACCTTTGTTTTGATGGCAGTGAGGTGGCCCATTGGACAGAGAATACTGCCAAGAGTCAGGAAGACCTGGGCTCACATCTGATCTCAATCACTCACTAGCTATGACCGTGGGCAAATCACTTAACCTCTGATTGCCTTAATCTACTGGAGAAGGGCATGGCAAACTACTCCAATATCTTTGCCAAGAAAATCCCAACTACAATATAGTTCAAAGAATCACAAATAGTCAGAAATGACTTAACAACAACAACAGCAAACAAATAAACAAACTACTAAATGGAAGAGCTGGCTAAGTCCTATGTACTTGTTACCATAGCACATTCTTTCCTATACTTGGCTCTATACACACCTCAGAATTAAATAAAGCAAAAAACTGGAAACAAAGTAGGTACATATTTTGAGGGAATTGGCTGGAAAAATGGTATGATTTAAAAATGAAAAAGAAAGTTATTGTGCAATAAAATGATGAACATGAGGAATATAGGAAAGCAAATGAACATTTTTATAAACTGAGATAGACTAAAATAAATAGATCCAGAAAAACAATAGCCTCAGTGACTATAATAATGTAACTCAGAGTAACTGCAGTGATTATTCTTGTTTCTGGAGAGCAGATAACAAAATATACTTCCATCTACTTTTCAAAGAGGTGGGGGACTATGGGGACAGAGCATTGTTGACATTGTGTAAATTCCTAATAGTTGAGTGTGTGTGCATGTATATGCAGATTTGAAAAAGGGGGCAGGAATATGTTGAAGGGCTTTCAATAGCATGTGAAAATACCTCCTCTTTAGCAAAGACTTTTATTTAGGGTAGAAAAAAGGATGATGGATTTTGTTATTGTTGCCATAGACATCTTGTTTTCAAAGCACTCTTCACAATTTACTTCATTATAGAGCAGATTTCTGATTTGTATAATGTTGGATCAGATAATCTCAGTGAACTTAATATTCTAAATTCTATGTTCCAAAAGTATTCTTCCATAAATTCAAAAAATTTCTAATAATTCAAGAAAAGGAAAATAAAAGTTCATTGACATAATTCAAGAAGTCTTTTCTTAAGTTGTCCCAATTTCAAAAGACCTAATAGAACTAAAATGAGTTAAGAGAAGCAAGAAATTAAATTAAGAGATTAAATTAAGGGAGGGAAGATGAATTTTTTGAAACAGGTCATTTAAAAATGCTTTTCTTCCCACTGTAAACTATCAATATAAGCTCTAAAACTTTTAAAAATATAGTCTTTATTATTTAAGCAATATAAATTATTACTGGAAATAAAATATAATACAGGAGAATGTGAAATGTTTATATAGTTATACTTTAGGGATATCACTATTATCATAATTCACATGATATTAATTCATATTTGACTTGGTCTAGTCTAATGATTTCATCCATGAAGGGAATTACCCAGTGAAGAAACTTTTTTTTACCAATTCAGATTGTAATTTCTGTAAATTTTAATAATAAAGAGTTGGAGGGTAGGGGTGAGGAGAGAGAAGGGCACTAATAAATGAGTAATGTCTAAGGTCACAAAGTCAGTGTCAGTGATGTGACTTGTATTCAGGTCATCTTATCTTTGAAGTCAACACTTTTAAGCCTATATTGGTTTATTTTAAAAAGAAGGTAATCATGGTATATATGACACTAATTCTGGAAGTACATGACATAGGGTCAAACCCCATTGCTAATACTTACTGTCCTAGGCAGGTTACATAACCTCTCCATTTGCAGACTTCTGTTTCCTTATTTGTAGAATGAAGATATCAGACTAGAGGGATACCATAGGCCATTCTATTTCTACACCTATGGTCCTATGATCTATTTTTATGAAATCACAAAATTGCAGTGTAGTAATAGGTTCATAGATTTAGAGTTGGAAGGGACATTATAGGACATCAGATTCAACCCTTACCTTTTATAGAATAAGAAACAGAGCCACCAAATAGTTAAGTCACTTAACTAGAATCACACAACAGTGGATTTTGAAGCTAGGTCTTCCTGACTCCAAATTCAGTGTTTTATTTACTATAATATTTTAATATGTTATCTTCTAGGAAGCTCAAATTAAATACATCATAAATAGATCTCATTTCAATCCCCAATTCATCCATTCTCTGAATTGGTTACATTTACCTGGATTATTGCAATAGCTTTTAAATCAATTTCCCTCTCTACAGTATCTCCCTATTGCAATCCATTCTCCACTCAGTAGCCAAAGTGATTTTTTAAAAGTATATAGGTCTGACTATGTCAGCAAACTCCAGTCATTCTCTATTAACTGCAGAGAAAATATAAATTCCTTTGTCATTTAAGGGTCTTCAGATTTTAACTCTTACCCCTTTCCATTCTTCTTGCATGGCATATTTGGGACCTTATATTTTAATGTCCAGCAGTTCTGAAATTCTTGTTCCTTAAACACAATATTCCATCACCTCTCTGTGTGTGTTTTTCCTGGCTTACCCCAAACATAGAATGTTTTCTTTGCTTACCTCTACTTATTAACATATCTAGATTCCTTGAAGACATGTCAAAAGCCATCGATTACAATAGACCTTTCCTGAGTCACTTCTAAGATTACCTTACATTTATTCTCTATATATCTTGTATGTCTCTATTTTTTTTACATATTTTCTTCCTTGATACGATGTAAATTTCCTTGAAGGCCAGGTCTTGTCTTTGATTTTCTTTTATCCTCAGCACTTAAGACAGCGTCTGACACATAGTAAGTTCTTAGTAAATACTTGATGATTGTCTTGATTCTCTGAAGTGGCATTACCAACTTTCAACTTACTCAAGTATCAATTGTAGGAGTCTTCCTTGACTCTTCATTCTATTTTAGCCCCCAGATCTGATTACTTGCCAAGGCTTATCAACTCTACTCTACAAGGTTTCTTGCAGCACTCCCATTCTCTTGACTTACAAGGCTTTTCTCCTGGTCTTAGCCTGTATTACTTTTTTTTCTATACTATTTCAGTAGCTCCTAATTATTTTCTCTACATCCTGTCTCTCCCCTTTGAATTCCATACTTTGCATAGCTATATTGTTGTTGTTCAGTTCTTTCAGTTGTATTTGATTTGTCATGATTCCATTTGGGGTTATCTTGGCAAAGATACTGGAGTAGTTTGCTCTTTTCTTCTTCAACTCATTTTACAGATAAGAAACTCAGGCAAAGAAAGTTCAGTGACTTACCCAGGGTTGGTTGGTTGTTATCTCTCCTTCTTGAAGAGGACCAAAATGACATCACTATGTTAGAATCAAGTTGAAGTGTGTCCAACTATGGCTGATCAGACATGAGCACAGAATGCTCTACCACAGCTTGGGCACAAATAGTCAATGTGAACATTTGGGGTGGATTCTCTAAATTTGCACATCTCTTGTTTCTTTTGAGCTACTTCAATTCTGCTTTGCTCATAGAGCACGGGACCTTCTTTGATGTTGGTATGCCATGTGGGGCAGGGTGGTCCTTAGCTAGCATTTCCCATGTCATGTAATCAATCCCAACTTTTTTTAGAGAGACTGTGAGAGTGTCTTTGTGTCACTTCTGACCACCAATGAGTGCTTGCCTTGTGTGAGTTCCCTGTAAAACAGTCTTTTAGGCAAGTGTATGTTTGGCATTTTTTCAATCTGGCCAGTCCATCTGAGTAATGTTTTCTTTAGTAGGGTTTGAATGCTTGGTAGTTTAGTTCAAGAAAGGACTTCAGTGTCTAGTGCATTATCCTGCCAGGTGATCTTCAAAAGCTTACTAAAATAATTCAAATAGAAATGATTTAGTTTGTACACATTGATAATGAGACTGACCCATGCCAGAGCTAAGTCAATGTTTGGAAGACTCCAAAGGAAAATGTGGGAGAGAAGAGGCATTAGACTGTTTATCAAACTGAAGGTTTACAGAGTTGTTCTGTTGCATTGATGCATGCTTATGAAACCTAGACAATGTACCATATATACAATATATAGCTATGCCTGGAAATTCCTGAGAGTTCTGCAGCAGTAAGAATCTGAGGCCAGACTTGAATTCAGGAATATGAATCTTCATTTCAGGCTGGTGCTCAGGCTGTTGTGCCACCTAGCTGCATAGCTACCAAATAGCAATTCACAGAATCATAGATGCAGAGCTAGAAGAGACATCCAAGAACATCTAATTCAATCTCTTCAGGTGAGGAAATTGAGGATCAGAAAGGTGAAAGGATTTGTCCAAGTTTGTATAGGTTGTATTTGGTAGAACTATGATTTATACAGAGATCATCTGATTCCAAATCCAGTGTTGTTGTTGTTGACTGTTTTCCCCCACTGTCCCATGCTACTTTTTTTTTTTTTTTTTTTTTTTTGCAAAAGGGGAAGGTAGGGCAATTGGGGTTAAGTGACTTGGCTCAAGGTCACACAGCTAGTAAGTGTCTTAGGCTGGATTTGAACTCAGGTCCTCCTGACTCCAGGGCTGGTGCTCTATTTACTACGCCACCTAGCTGCCCCATCCCATGCTACTTTTTAAAATACAAATTCTGTAGATTGGCATTTAATGAACTCTAATATCTAGTTCCCATGTACCTTTCAAGTCTAATTTAATATTTCCCCAATTTATACACTCCAAGCTCCAGTTAAATTAGCTCACTAACTATATATTCTCTCTATGATATTGTCTCCCACTTCCCGACCTTTGATCAAATGGTTCTGAAATTCTGTGCTTCTATTTCTAGAATAGGTTCTTTCCTCATTTCTGTGTCCTAAAACCTCTAACTTTCTTTAAAACTTATGCAAGATCTCCACTTATTTCCCCAGGTATTTTAACTTATTCTAGAAATTATTTTGTCTGTCTTTCTGTCTATATTGTATTAGGAGTCAGCAAACTATAGCCAGATGGCCAAAGGTAGTCATGTTTTTATATAGCCTGTGAGGAAGGAATGGATTTTGCATTTTAAATAAAGTTTTATTGCAGTATACAATAAAATTAAATAGATAAATCTCATGTACTTCTCTACTATCACCTCCACCTTAACTTTTGCCCCCCAAAAGAATAAAATCAGGGATTTAAAAGATTTTTTTTGTCTTTGCATTCTCAGTGCTTTCTTGTGCATAGTAACCACTTATTAATTTTTAATAGAACTGAATGAACTCCAATGAAAAATTAAAGTGTTTTTTTCTGTGCCCTTGCCTCCCCTTAAAAAAAAAGATGGTTCCTAAAATGAATGTGTACACACATGTACACACATTCACATAAAAGTTCTCTCACCAACATATCCTCTAGATGATATATTCACACATTTGAGTAAAGCTATAGAATCATGAAATCTAAGAGCAACACATTTAGACAAAGAAAAAGTCATGATATTGACATTTCATTTTCAAAGGTCACTTTCCAAAAAAGTAGCAAATATTTTCCATGAGGGAAAAACAAAGTCGTACCAAAACCATTTAAATCCCAGGCAATATACTAGAAGTCAAAACAAGATATGGATAAATCGCCATAGATCTTGTTAACTGATTTGGACAAAGGAGATTGAATATTAAACTATTAAGTAAAGTTTTTATTCTTTTCTTTTCCTCATTTACAGTCTGACTAAACTTTGTATTTGGGAGAAAAGCAATTTGTTTTCAAAACCAAAAATGAAAACAGAAATCCTGTTTAGTAATTTTTCCACATATGGACTCAAGTTTCATTTTTTTCCTCTTACTGTCCAAAAGGGGTGGATGAAATTCATCCTTCTGGTTTATGAAAAGAGATGAGCAAGTCTATGTGATATATACAGTATATTGTGACTTCACAAATCATTCTCATAGGGGAAGGGGCCTCAGAACTCATCTAATTTAACTCATGAACAAGAATGAACTATATGACAATCCCCTCAGTCATAGCCCCAACAAATGATCATCCATAATAAAAGTTTTCTATAGAGGTAAATAAAGGGAAGGGAACAAGCTTTTAAATCATACCTACTATATAGCAACCACAGTACCAATTGTCCTTTTGCAAATATCTCACTCGATCCTCACAGCAAGCCTGGGACATAGGTGCTGCTATTATCTCCATTTTATAGCTGAGGAAATTGAGGCAAGGAGAGTCTGAGGGACTTGCCTCATAGAACTAGTAAGAGTCAGAGGTCTGAAGTGAACTTATATCATCCTGGCCCCAGATCCAGTATGCTGATCACTACACCACCAGTATCCACTATTCCATTTTGGAACAAGTCTGAAAGGAATTTTGTTTTTTGTTTTCTTAAATACAGACTGAACTTGTCTGTCTGCACCTTCTAGTTCTGTCTTCTGTGTCTAAGCAGGCTAAGTACAGTCACTGTCTCAAATGCCAGCCCTTCAAATACTTGGTGACAGTTACTGTGTCATGTTCCTTTTAAGTCTTCTCTTCTGGTTAAACACTCCCTCTTCCTTGAACTCATCCTTTTCTGGCATGAATTCAGTTCCTTCACTAATTCTGGTTGCCATTCTGTGGGAGCTCTTAGCTTATTAATACCCTTCTTAAAATGTAGTAGCCTTCCTCAAACAGTTTCAAATTCCCTTATTAGTCTTAAAGGCACCACCAGGTAACTCACTCAGGTTTGTGTCCACAATGACATCTGACCCTCCTCATTTTTATTTTGGACCACATTTCAAATCCTTTGCAAATTTTTGTTTTTTCTAATGTTTTCACTGTTGCAAAAACATACCCATTTTCATATTTGTCACTCTGCTTCAGGCTTTCATTACCTCTCATCTGGAGTATTTTAATACCCTTTTAACTGTTCTCTCCAAGTCTCTTCCCTTACACCCCACTCCAATACCTTCTTCACTCAGTTATTGAAGTGTCACTCGCTTGCCCTATAAATTCTAGCAGCTCCCTATTACCTGCAGGATGAAATGTAAAATCATCTATTTGGCATTTCAAAGTCTTTTTCTGACGGTTTCCTATGGTGTGGGATCAAAAACTCCATCCAAAATTTAATCACGAACATGGAGATTTCTAAGGATAAGAACAGGAAATTTTATTCTTTTCCCAAGGGAGAAAAGGGTGGCCCTCCCCATGACTGATCAGGAAGAGGAGGTGTGTTATAAAAGTCAGAAAAAGAATTTATATCGTAACACAGTCAAGCCCCTCCTTCCCTCCCCCATCTCCACCCCGCTTCCTGTACCCCACCCCCTTCTTCCATTGACTGAGAGGTGGGCTCAAGTCTCATCATGAAAATCTTCCCCAATGGCTTATAACAAGGAAGCCTGCCACTGTCCCTCAGTGTCTGAGAGTCAAGCTTACAAAGAATAGGGAAATGGGGGATAGCCAATTCAAATGTACTTATCCTTATTTGGCAAAAGCCAAAGTGAAGAAGGGAGGGACTAAATTACCAGCAAAGGTGGAGGTCAAAAGACTCCAGAAAGGGCTTGCTGCTGATAGACAGCAGAAGTGAAGTGAGGGGTGGGGGAAAGATGGAAGTCAGCAATCCTGAGAAGTTTTCATTCCCCACACACTACCCTTCTAGTTTTCTCATATTTTATTCCCTCGCATCCTTACACTGGCCTACTTTTTGTTCCTCTCATAAGACATTTGCAGTGTCTATGCCTCATGCCTGGAATACTACCTCCCACCCATCTCCTAGATTACTTCCTTCAGGCTCAAACTTTGCCTTCTGAAAAAGGCCTTTTCTAGTCCCTTAGCTCCTTCCCTTCTGAGATTACCTCTCATTCAGTCTGTATATATCTTGCAAGTACCTATTTACTTAGACAATTGAAGAGGTTACCCATAAAGAGAGTTAGGGTTGCTCTGGAGACCCCAAAATACCAACATGCCAGGTCCAGCTGAATGAATTTGGCTCAGGTCTTCTTAATCAAAGAAAAGTAAAGTTTATTAAAATTTCATTTGCATTAGACACAGAGTAAGTCTGTGCTAGGTCGTTCTAGGGTGCTTTCACCCACATGGAGACAATATAGGGTCTTATATACAGAAGGTTGTGGGAGGACTCTAGGGGTGGTCTAGAGGAGGAATTTGGGGAGGGTTTTCAGGAGAAGTCAGATGAGGTCAATGAGTGAGTAAGGGTGGGAAGTTGCTGGAGGCCACCTGGAGACTAGAGACAATGGTGGATAAGACCAGTTCAAGGGTGGATTGATATTTTGATAGGCTCTAGGGTGGGAAGTCTAATAACAGAGGTTTGGGCTCAGCCACAATGTAAGGCTTATGGCCTCATGAAAATGCCTCATCAAATGGAATGATTATAATCAGAGTTCAAGGGGGTTCCCAGAGCCCCCGTACCTCAAGGAGAGCTCAAGAGGATTCCCAGAGCCTGCATCTCATCAATAGTATTACACTAGAAACCAGGGTAACACAGTACTTACCTTCAAGAAATTTATAGACAGGGTAGCTAGGTGGAACAGTGAATAGAGTACAGGCTGGGAGTCAGGAGGACCTGAGTTCAAATCCAGTCTCAGACACTTAACACTTAATAGCCCTGTGATTTTGGGCAAGTCACTTAACCTCAATTGCCCTGTTTTCCCCTCTCCAAAAATAAGAAAGCAAAAAAAAAAGTTTATAGTCCCCAGTGATGAAAGGGAGTAGATAAAATACGGACAAGAATAAATATAATTTAAAGAAGACTAATAGGAACCAAGGGCAGTTACATGGCATAATGGATAGAGCTCCAGGACTGAAGTGATGAAAACTAGAGTTCATATCTAGTCTGAGACACTTACTAGCTATGTGATCCTCAACAAGTCACTTCTCCCTGTTTGAGTTTCTTTGTATATAAAATGAGCTGGAGAAGGGAATGGCAAACCTCTATAGCATTTTTGCTAAGAAAACTCCAAATGGGGTCAGGAAGATCCAAATTCAACTGAAATGACTATACAACAAATATTTCATTTCTGTGTACTTGAATTTTGAAATCTCCTCCCTCCCTTGACAATCACAGCAGTGAGTGCTGAGTTTGGAATCCGGGAGGCTCATCTTCATGAGTTCAAATTCAACCTCAGAAATTTACTAGCTGTATGACCCCAGGCAGTCACTTAATCTTGTTTGCCTCCATTCCTTATCTGTCAAATGAACTGGAGAAGGCAATGGCAAATCACTCCAGTATCTTTGTCAAGAAAGTCTCAAATGGGGTCATAAGGAGTAGGACAGAACTGAAAATGACTAAATAATAACAATGATAACTGAAGCCAAGGACACTTCTAAAAGTATTACAGAAAGATTTGAGAAGAGAATTACTTCCTGCTAAAGAAAGTCCTCATTGAGGAGGTAACACCTAGTCTGGGTCTTTAAGGAAATAAGTGGTTTCAAAAGGAGGGAGTATATGTCAGGATTAGGGAATGACTGACTAGAAGTCAGTGCTTCTACTTACTCAGGATTACCTGAGACATGATAGATTCTACAGCTGGCAAATCAGCTCAGTGAAAAGGCAGGGACATACAAGCTGCCACCATAAAGGAAGAGTTTTAGAGAAAATGGAAGACGCTATACAATCAACTCTGAAATGTCTTCCATCTTGTTTCAAGATCTGGGATTTGGCTTCTGACTTTGATGAGGTATGAGCTCTGGGAGCCCCCTTGAGCTCTCCTTGAGTCCTTGAGGTACAGGCTCTGGGAACCTCCCTAGGGCTCCAGATTAAATTGTCTCATTTGATGAGGCATTTGCATGAGGCAATAAACCTTACATTGTGGCTGAGCCCAGACATAGACTAGTTACTAACTACTAGCCTAGCCCTCCATTGTTCATCTAATTCCTACCCCTGAGCCTATCAAAATATCAATACACCCTTGAACTGGCCTAGCCCATCACTGTCTGTAGCCTCCAGTTACTTCCCACCCTTAATCACCTCATTAACTCCTCCTAAAGACCCTCTCCAAACTCCTCTAGACTACCCCTAGATTCTTCCTACAACCTTCTATATATAAGACCCCATCTAACACCATATGGTGTGAGAGTGCCATAGAGAATGGCATAGAATAGTGAGAGTGCTGTGAGAGCACCATAGAATTTTCTTGCACAGACTTATTCTGTGTCTAATACAAGTGGATTTTTTTTTCTTTTTTGGGGGCAATTGGGGTTAAGTAACTTGCCCAACGTCACATGGCTAGGTTTTTGTTTTTGTGTGTGTTAAGTTAATAAATGCTTATTATGGTGAATTGATTTGTTCTATTTTTTTTAAATTTTCAATGGAATAAGCCAATAACTGGTTCTTCATCAGTTTAGGCAACACTCCATGAGGAATTGCCCTCTGTAAATGCAGATCAGCATTTTTTCTATAGCTTACAGTCTTAGAAAATTGCCTAGAGCAGTGGGTCCAAACTCAAATAGAAATAGGGACTGCTAAATCATATATTAGGGTCCCTGTGGGCCACATTTTGACTTAGAAAACCATACACATTTATATGTTTATATGCATCTGAATCAGGTCCTTCTGACTCCAGGGCTGGCGCTCTACTCACTGTGCCACCTAGCCACCCCAAGCAAGTGAACTTTTAATGAATTTTACTTTTCTTTGGCTGAGAAGACTTGAGTCCAATTCATTCAGCACAACCCAACGTATCGGTATTTTGGGGTCCCCAGAGCAACCCTAACCCTCTTAGTGGGTGTCCTCTTCAAATTGAGTGGCTACTTGAATGCTTATTTTTTCCCAGTTTTATCTCAGGCCCTATGATTTTGGTGCTTCAAAGAACTCTAGTGGTGTGCTGGTCTGGGGTATTGTTTTCTGCTAATCATGGCTTAGATCCCAGTCTTGTCCCTCCTCCCCCTCCCCCGACATGTTCTTCACTCACCTATTAATCTAAGCACTCTCAGGTGCCAGTTTTTGACTGTGCAAATGTAATGAGGCAAGAAAGTGTGTGACTACATTAGGGGAGAGCTAGTTGTCCAGTTTGTCTGGAATTTTAAAAGGGCTATTGGATTAATTTTTTAGAAGAGAAACTTATAGGAGTATTTAAAAGGTAGTCTGTGGTTTTTTGTTTTTGTTTTTGTTTCTTTTTTCAACCTAGAAACAATGTGGTGCCAACGAAGGTTTTTGAACAGGGAGTGACATGGTCAGACTTGTGCATTAAGAAGATTATTTTGGTAGTATGTGAAAGTGAAGGATGCAGTTAAGTGATCCAAATGTCACTCAGCACTCAGTTTACATTGGCCATTGATCACTCTTTTTGAACAATCCCCATGCAAAGAGTTATTTTGATCATTGATTGTTTTTGATATGTCATTAAAATATCAAGCTGGCATATTTTGACTACTACCCTGGCCTGGTTTGCATTTGGATGGGAGATTTTCTGGGACTACTGGATACTAAATGCTTTACTTAGAGGCATTATAGCACAATGGAAGTAAAAGACCTGAGTTCAATTCTTGCCTCTGAAAAATACTGATTTTGTGACCTTAATCAAGGCATTTAATCTCACAGTACTCTAGACCAGAGATATCCAATATATGATCTATAGACTTCTGAGTGTGGTCTGAACCAGATTAAAATGTCTTTCCTATCTGCTTTTATTATGTTGATATATTAAAAAAGAAACATATAAATGTGTATGGTTTTCTAAGTCAAAATGTGGCCCACAGGGACCCTAATATATGATTTAGCAGTCCCTATTTCTATTTGAGTTTGGACCCACTGCTCTAGGCAATTTTCTAAGACTGTAAGCTATAGAAAAAATGCTGATCTGCATTTACAGAGGGCAATTCCTCATGGAGTGTTGCCTAAACTGATGAAGAACCAGTTATTGGCTTATTCCATTGAAAATTTAAAAAAAATAGAACAAATCAATTCACCATAATAAGCATTTATTAAGTAACTACTACATTCAAGTAATAGATGCTAGATATATATGTGTGCATATATACACATATATATGCATATAGATATAGATAAAATATAGTATTTATTTAGAGTTTGCTATATCCCAAGCACTGTGCAAGACCTGTGAAAGTAGGGGCAATCTTGTTTTATTTTATTTATATCTCCATTGCTATCACCCAATGGACATATGACTAGAATAAGAATACCATCCTTACTGTTAAGGGGCTTGCATTCAATTCAAAGGGAGCTAGAAAGCAGAATGTAGGAGGGAGAGCTCAAGGGGGGGGGTGGGGCAAAGTTGTTTGTTTAGAGGAGGAACAGTCCAGTGAAGTGAGCATTGATAGGTCCTTTCTCCAACAGTGGTAGTTCAGGCCAGGGACTCACCATTCAAGAGAACAGGCAATCAGGTGTGGAGGCATCTCCAGATAGGCAAGCTTGCCAGTATAAAGAAAAAGTGAGTAACAGGTTTTCCTGTTAAGAAATATATATATTTAAAATATAATTTGGAGATGAAGAGTCACTTAACCTATCTCAGCCTTAATTTCCTCACTGTAAGACAAGGATAATAATACCACATACCTTCTAGGGTTGTTATAAGGATAAAATGAGATAATATTACTAAGATAATTTGCAACCTTAAAACACAATATAAATGATAGATATTATTGTTGTTGTTATTTTCACTATTATTAACTACTGGCAACATATCAGTAAAGGTTTCTCATGCAAAAGAACACCTGAGTCAAACTTTAAAGAAAACTAAGAGATTCTAAGAGACGGGGCCATGGCGGGGGGGGGGGGGGGAGGGAGAGGGGCGGGGCGGCAGTATTCTGATTATGCAAATGAATTTACAAAAATAATTCAAAGAAATAAAATGTCATAAAATATCACCAATGGATATTTAACGAGCCTATTAAATCCATGATGCTAGTCTCTAAATGGAGACATTCAAAGAAGCATAATAATTGACATTTTATTACATTTAAAGTTTGTAAAAGACCATATATATATATATATATATATATACATATATATATATATATCATCTCTTGAGATCCTCCAAACAGCTCTGTGAAATAGCTATTGTGCTCCTTATTTCACTGGTGAAGAAAGAAAAGTTTAGAGAAATTATGTGACTCCCTCAAGGTCAAAACTAGGAAATATCAAAAGCTAGAGTTGAAGTAAGGTTTTTGATGACTACAAATTCCACATTTTCCCAACTGTTTCATACTTCCTTAGTCCCTACTCTAGTAGAATTTTCAGCTTAGAAAAGATATATGAAACTATGTAAATACAATGATAAATTGACTTTATGCATAGTTATTTTCAGAGTTCCAAGAAGGAGGGGACTTTATTGTCTTGACTGGGGATTAATTCTAGAATGTGCCCTGGTAAACATTTGCTTAAGTATTTTCAGTCAAATATTTATTAAACATATAATTAAACTTAACTTGGGATATTTAGTAGGGTGGGGCCAACTTTTAAGTTTGGTACTTTCGTCTTTCTAATTGCCTTAGATGTCTAGGTGTACCAGACAGTGATGTTTCCTGCTGTTTCTTTGCCTCCAAGGATTTGGATGGTAGAACCTTTTGCTGAGGGTGTGATTATTTCCTTCTAGTGCTTCTCAAGAATCTACTCTATTCTGTTCTTCCCTGTTTAAAATACAGATTATTGGGAAGTAGAAAATGTTTGTTTTGTTTGCAAATTTTCATGTATTTATAGGTTTGCGATGAAAGAGTAGTTTTATACACATACCACACACAGACAATACAAACACACACACACACACACACACACACACACACACATCCTTTGTCCCTTCTTTGTTTGGGCAAGCATCCTTGGAAAAAGCACTCAGTGACAGAACTCTTAGGGCCCTTTCCCAATATTCAATGTCCATTTACAGCATATCGATTTCCCAATAAGTGAAATAAGAGTTGTTTAAAGATTGTATGTGGGGCACAGTATCATGTAGTGACCTGGAGTCAGGAAGATTTGAGTTCAAATGTGGCCCAACACATTTAGTACCTGTGTGATCTTGGGCAAATCTTTCAACCTCTGTCTACCTTATTTTCCTAATCTATAAAAGAAGTGTGATAATAGTTAATATTAAGAATATAAAATGAAATAATATTTGCAAAGTGCTTTGCACACCTTAAAGTTCCACGTATATGCTACCTAGTTAGTATTAATGACTGTGTAAGGAGAAATTTCATTCAGATGCCAACTCTGCCATTGCATTTCTTTTAAAGCTCCACATACATTTTTGTCTGACCATAAAGTCTTTATCAGGATTTGAGCTACCTCTATGGATTATGTAATGCTGACCATTTTTACATGACCCAAACTATAATGGCAAATATCATAAAACAATAGAAATAAAGGTAACATTAGAGAGTATTACACTCACCAAATGGGGGAGAAATGGGCTTTCTATTTCCCATGATGTATTCTTAATGAATGCATCTGCAAGTTTGATATCATTACTATTTCTCTCATAGCATTTTCCCATATACTAGATTAATTTTAACAAATGTTCTGAAGCAGCAAAGCATTGCATAAATTCATTATTCTTTCTAGTAATAAGATCTGTAATATTTGATCTGCAAGATAAGTGCTTGCTTCCATAGAATCTGAGTCAGGGGCAAAAAAAAAAAGTACTTAGTTGATAATGGGACTTCTGTCAAAACTCATCAAATATTCTTTGATTCCATGAATTACCAGTTCATGTAACTTTCTCTTAGACTGATTAATAGAAAATCATTCAGCTGAGTTATTATTGTTACTCTTAGTTTCAATGCCATTATTTTACACGTGTGAGCTGAATTGCATACCAAAAAGGAAATAGCAAGCCACTGTAATTCATAGGCCTGTTATTTACATAAAATGTATGAAGAATCTTTGAACTTAAGAAGTAATCAGTTACAATCTTAGAATACTAGAAAATACTCATGATCATCTGAAATAAACTTTGCTAGTATTAAATATTACAGCTCCATAGTGTTTTTCTAACTATTGTTCTATCTTCTTATATATAGAAAGCAGAGAACACTAGCAGAGAAATAGAACTATTTACAGAGCTGTCAGCATATATGAAAGTGAAAGAATTAACTGAAATCACTCAACTACACTTTTAGGAACTACCTTTAATAGTAAATGCTAACGGAAAGTTTTCAAATGCATGGGTTCACTATATTGAATTCCATCTTTTCTTGAGTGCTAGCCATAGCAGGGTGCTAGATAGAAACAGAAGAAAAGCATGATATATAGAATTTATTTCAGTTAATTTAAAATGATTCTCTTGAACAGCTACTGATATCTGTATATCATGTTGCTACAAGAATAAAATGTGTTTCTATTTTTACAAAATGATGAAAATATTAAAAAAAGAAAATATGGATATAGATATTTGGATAGACATAAAATAAGTATCTCCACCTCTGGAAAGAACTTGTCAATGGATAGAAGCATCATCTACTTACTCCACTGTTTTGATTTTGAATACTAATACAACTTCCCTAACCACCTCTGTCATATATTTATTGCTTTCCTCTTTACAATATAAAATTCCCCTTTACAATACAATATAAAAATCAATTTACACTATAAAATAGAGGATGCCTTAAATTTACATTTATATTCTCAATATTTAGCTTGATGCTTGGTATATGATATAATACTTTTCATTTATTAATTCATAATTAGGTAGATAACAATGACAGGTATGCTGTTGCTGTATTAAATGTGACTGCAATGATGTATGAAGAAGCAATAGAAAGGGGGTGAAAAGAAGGTACTCATGGACATTCTCTTAAATGAAAATAATGTTATTGTCTAGTACCATTGCTGGCTCCTTAGAGTCATAGGGCCATAGATATGGAAAGAGCATGAATGACCATCTAAGTCCACCCCTTCATTTTGCAGATAAGGAAAGAAGCACAGACAAGTTAAATAACTTTCCCAAAGTTGGGTAGGCTTTAAGTGACAGATTCCTCTCCTACCTCAATTTGCAATCCATAAAAATCCATGGAAAATTAATAATATTTAATGACAGGAAAATCCTGAGATAGTAAAAGTATGAAGAAAATGTTCCTCTAAATTTACAATGAAAGGGCATTTCTATAGTGGAACTATTTCCAACTTGCAAAGATTTGAAATTGTCATTTGAATACGTAATTACAACTTGTATATTAAGGTTGATGGAGAAATAAATGTAGAAACATGTTGGTAGATATGGGCAGAGACACACAGTTGTGATCCACTGCTCTGGTAAAAAAAACAAATCTTTCCCTAGTTTTGAGGAATATTAAGTGAATATTTGGGTTTTTTTGTTTTTTTTTTTTGTTTTTTTCAGAAACTTGTTGCTAAATGTATAATATTAATGTAGATGAGGAATATCTTACATCAAGCACTAAAAGAGGTTTTTATGATCCTTCTATGCATTTTGTAATCTTCTATATATTGATTCCTTCAAACTTTGGGCAGTTTTCAAGAAAAAACAATAGGCAATTTTTGACAAGGAGACATGTGACAGTCTTCTTCACTAAGTCATAGAGTTTGGGGGATTTTTGATTTTCTGTATGAAAGTCTTCATGACTTTTTGGAGGTCTTATTAACATTTTGATAACAATCATTTATTTAATGCTACAAAGTTTGTGAAGTATTTTATTTACTTTATTGCATTTGAGACTCATGATGACCCTAATGAAGTAGATAATGGGGTTATTATTTGTTGTATTGTAGAGAGGAAACTGATGGCCATAGACTATAAATAACTTGATCCAAGGTCACACAACCAGTGTTATAAGGAAGATTCAGAAACTAGGTATTCCTGACTCTAAATTCTTTATTCTTTCCATGTTTGTGAAGAGTTCTAATTAAAAAAAAAAATCACTCATTCTTTCTCTGAAAGAATGTACTTTGAGTTGATCAAACAGTTAAAGAATCACAATTTATTTTCAATACTTTAAGAAAAATTAAGTCATACCTTTATTAAAGTTCATTTTTTAAAATTAACAGAGCAGGATTTTGGTATTTCAGAACTTTTTTTAAAATAGTGTGCTATTTATTACTAAGATACAGGTTTAAGGTTAAATAAGAAATATGCATAATGACAAAAGTTTTAAAATGATGTATCACTGAATTCATATAATAATAAGATGTATAGTTATTGATCTCATTTCACAAATTCAAAATGGTGATCAATCATCATTTAATACCAGTTCTATATGTTGCATTGTGTCTAAGACAAGAGTGACATCTAGTAGCCAGTTCTGGTAAACACAGACATGCTTGCATACATGGGTTTTTACATATTTGATCTTGGGATGTAACAGTAATTTATTTTTATTTATATATAACAAATTGGTATTTGTTTTGCAATTGTTCAGGCTTACATACAATTTAAGATCACAGAAAGTAACATTTTACCCAGTATATCGATAACATTATACCCATTTTACAGGTTATTAATTTTATCAACACAACATTTTCTTAACATGTTTCAAATAGATCAACACTCACATTTCCTGCAATGAAGGTTAGGGGAACTTTATTCTCTAGCAAGGGCTTCCTTCATGCTATTCTTCATTATTGGAATGCAAACTTTTACCCTCTGACCATTTAAGATCTATTCATTTCTTCAAGCCCAAATCTGAATATATTCTCCCCTAGAAAAACCTTCTGGTTTATTTATTAATGAACTTCCCACTTCTGCCCCACCCCCATAGATCACACAGAATTTTTACTTACACTTGCCCTTTTAAACTTACCATAACTCCCAATTAAATTATAAAATTTGCAAAGACATGGATTGATTTTAATTGAGTTTTATTATCTCTCCCAGGGCCTTCAACAGTGCTCTCTGCACACAATAAGCATCTAGTAAACAATTAAATTAAAAAGACCTCTGAAGTCCTTAGGTATTCTTTGTAGAATCCAAAGAACTAAGAATTTCGACTATTCATTGGATGCATAAGTTTAAATGAAACACTAATGTTTATATTTAGTGACCTGATTTCCATTAAAACTTGGACCAAGGTAGATAATAACCTTGCATGTTCAAAAAGCTTAATTTAAGAAGTTGGACAATACTTCCAAGGCTAGGATCTCTAAAGCCATGAACTACAGCCTAACCCAGTTCCTTAATCTTTAGCACTACAGTAAGAGCTTAACACAATGCCTGTAATATATTAGACACTTAAATGATTGCTTACATCATAGTGAAACCAAAAAGACTTTAATTCAGAGTGCCAAAGGAAAGTTGGTTACATCATGATATGGCAAACCTGTTCATGTCAAGCATCATATTGAGAAGTGGAAGTCTCCACCTGATTGATTTGTATATCATAATTAGGGTCAATCATAAAAAAGATGAAATTAATGCATTGTTTGTGCCAATAGTCTGATTTGTCTGCCTCCTTAGACATAGATTTACATGAACATTCCTGGACTGAAGCCATAAGGATAATTGAAATGGATAAACAAAGAGAAAAAAATTACATTATAGGCATTGACATTATAAATGATATTATAAATTTATGTTATCTTTTTCTTTGGGACAAAATGTATAAATGAAATTTTTCATTATCTAGATTAAAAAGAAATGACTATTACTTTTTTTCCAATTTAATGAAGTCTCAAAATTTTCCCCCAAAATGACCACACTATTTTAGATGCTATTATTTTAAATTGTATTTGCATATTGTTTGGTTTTTAATTCCATTTAAATGAATTTCTAATTCCTCTTAAAACATAAACATTGTGTAGTTAAAATAGTTACAGATTAATGTATTCAAATATGAAATAATTGAAAATCTTTGCGTTGATTTATAGATGAAGTTCACAAATTTGTAAAAATATCTGAATTTGAGTTTTTATAATTGCAATTAAGTAAGAAAATATTAGTTTTTTTTTTCCAGGAAATGATGAGTTTTTTCCAGTTGAGTAAGCAGATTCAAAGGTTATTGGCTTCACTATATCTTAGAATTTGGTTTTGACATTTCTTGACTCCCACCCCTACACACACCTTCCTCTTCCACAATGGAGGTGTCTGGACCTATGACTTGTCTGGACCTATGACTTCATCAATGTGAGGAATTCTCTTAGTGGAAACTCCCTCAATGGATAGAGATAGATAATACACCTACACAATATAAACACAGACTGTTGCCTGGGATACTATATTGCTAATGCTGTTGAACTATGATCCCACATGTATCACATGAAGAATTTAAACCTATGTCTTCCTTACTCTAAGACCTGCCCTTTATCCCTTTATCCTGCCCTTTATCCATTGTCACACACCCAGTAATTAAATCAAACTTAAATCACTAATTCAAAAGCCAATGACAAAGCAGTTGGGTAAAAGGAAATAAAACGAAATCATCCCACCATTTGCAGCAAATTTTCTTCTTTTCAGTGAGTCTTCCAAATCATTGAATGAGTTAATATATAATCTCCTTAATAGAAATGTGTGGGGTGGATGGGTAAGATGATTCCTTTTTGATTTGTTGGTATTCCAAAACTTAGTATTGTGCCTCACACATAGTAGATACTTATTTATTCTTTTTGTCATTTGTATTGAGGTCTTTTATGTTTATAAGTTCCTAACTTTAAGATCATCAAACTTCATTTTCCCCCCTTGAATCATATCTATGGGCCAAAGGCTAAGCTCAAATAAGTGAATATTATTAACTTTCTCCCCATAAGAACTTGATATCACTCTAAAGACAAATAAGTTGGCAAAAATTATATTTATGCAGGGGCAGCTCTTTTAAGTACACAGTTTGCTTTACATATTTTTGAACAAATCTAAAAATCCTTTTAAATCTCAAATGAAAGCAGGCAACTTGTTTTTGGTAGACCTAGAAATCTTTCTCTTTCTCTTTCAAATTCAAATGATAAAACCCAACACAAATGCAGGTCATTATTTTTCATTTAGTTGGATACTTGTAATGCAGTTTTCCCTTTAATCTTTTGACTTGTGAAGTAAAATTGTGCTGCCATGTGACATGACACAAAAGTCAGGGTATTGCTTTGTTATTGATATATAATGGTGCCAAAATGCTACATCAAATCCAATGTTATTCCTGGACTAATGAGGGGATAAGAGTCTCTAGAGGTCTGCAAAGAATGTGAGGTTAGGGAATCTTTCTTTCTAAAAATATTTTGTCTTGATTTCTTTTTTATTTCTTTCCAATTCTTTTTTTCCAACTACTACGGCTATAAACCCTTCCCTATGACTCTTTTTAATATGCATATAAGTTGTCCTTGTTTTATGAAAAAATGGTTAGTGTGATTTTTTTCTTTAAAAAAAGAAAACCAAATAGCCAGTATCAAAAATGAAAAGGTAAATTCACTACTAAGGAAGATGAAATTAAAACAATTATTGAGAGCTATTTGCCAAATCATTTGCCAATAATTATGAAGTAAAATACATGAATATTTACAAAAATATAAATTTCTCAGATTAACAGAAAAGGAAACAGAATACTTATATAATTCTATTTTAGATAAAGAAATAGAACAAGCTATAAATAATTTCCCTAAGGAAAAAAAAATACAGAATCAGATGCTTTCACAAGTGAATTCTAACAAACATTTAAAGAATGCTTACTTCCAATACTATATAAACTATTTGGGAAAATAGGCAAAGGAAGAGTCCTACCAAATTCCTTTTTGACACAAATAATGTGCTGATACCTAAACCAGGAAAAGCCAAAGCAAAGAAAATCGTAGACAGTTTCCCTAATGAATATTGATGCAAAAATATTAAAATACTAGCAAGGAGATTATTTCAGTATATCACATAGATCATACATTATGACCATGTAGGTTTTGTATCAGGAATACAGGACTGGTTCAATATTAGGAAAATTATTAGCATAATTGACCAACACAGTAACAAAAGCAATGAGTCATGTCTTTCTATCAATAGATGCAGAAAAAGCTTTTAACAAACTACAACATTCATTCATGTAAAAAAAAAACAAAACACTTGAAAGTATAGGAATGAATGGAAATTTCCTTAAAAAAATAAGTTGCGGGGCTGCCAGGCCTTAGCCTGGGCCCCGGCTCAAGTCAGCGGCGTGTAAGAGGTTTTTACCCTCCCCTGCCGCCCCTCACAGACCGCGCGCTTGTCTGGACCTCGGGCTCCAGGCCGCGACGGAGGGCCTAGATTCCCAGACTCGGCTCCCTGCTCCATCACGTGACTGGGGCTGGGGGCTCTGACCTTTGTGTAGCTCCCTGCTGGAGCCAGGGCCTCCCTCCGAGACCCATCATGGGTTCTTCCTCTCACCAACGTAGACATGAGCTACGTTTCAGAAGATACCTATCTACAGGAAGGCTGAGCAAGGCTCAGTCCCTCTTTCAGCGCCACCCAAGACTGGATATAGATGCTGGAGAACCCCCACCACTCCACCGAGCTTGTGCCCGCCATGATGCCTCTGCCCTTCGACTGCTGCTCCAACTTGGTGCTGACCCCACTCGTAATGACTGCCATGGGAATACTGCTTTGCATGCTGCTGCTGTACAGGGTCCTAGTGCCTACAAGGACTTCTTCCTGCCTCTGATGACACAATGTCCCACTGCCATGAAGATGAAAAACCAACAAGGAAAGACCCCAGGGGAACTTCTGGGCTGGGAATGTCCCCCAGAGCCATCTGTAGGAGTGGAAGGAGAAGAGGAAGATGCCGACAAGGAGAAAAAATGGAGACAGAAGCTTCAGGAGGAGCTAGAGGATGAGTGGCAGGAGATGCTGGGGAGGTTTGAGAGTGATGAGGATGCCACCTTAGACACCCCAGAGCCTGAGTCCTTCTCTGCCTGGACTGAACGGCTGGCCCGAGAACATGCCCAGAAACGACGACAGCAACAAGAAGCAGAGAGAGCCCAGCATCCAAAATGTATGTCAGCCTCCTACCGTAGATGGCAGCAACAAGAGGAGGAACGTCGTCTATTCCAAGAGCGAGCCCAGGCCAAGGAAGAAGAACTGAGGGAGAGCCGAGCCAAGAAGACCCAGGAAGCCAGAGAGCATTGTTGGGGAGACCCCAATAGGACAAATCCCAGGGCAGACCTCACCAAGGGAAGGGAACGATTTGGGTGCTTTAGAGATATACCCTGGCCCTGTCTTGGGGGAAGGGACCCTGAGGCAATGGCAGCAGCCCTGGTGGCCAGGGGACCCCCACCCACAGATCGAGCAGCTCTAAGAAAGTATTTGAGGGCCCAGCAAGTCCAGTGGCATCCTGACAGATTCCTACAGAGATTTAGGTGCCAAATTGAAGCTAGGGAAAGGGAAAAAGTAATGGAGATTGTGACAGCTCTGTCCCAGGCCCTCAACCGACATGCAGAAGGCCTAAAGTGACCCAGAGGAGAAATGGGGAGACGTGATATGAATAATGCAGACAATAAGATTCAGAGAATAAGGACAAAATGTAAGCCCTGAAATTAGCGGGGAATTGGATGTAGGAACAGAGGCTAAGGGATGGAAACTAGAAAAGGATGAGGCCTGAATGAGGACAGATTGTGGGTTAGAAATGAAGCTGAGCTGGAGCAGTCGTGGGAGGTTGCTGCCACCAAATCCCTTCTCCACTTCCTACTTATTTCCTAATAAAACATAGTTCCTCTGCCAAAAAAAAAAAATAAGTTGCATCTATCTAAAACTATCAACTGTTATGATTTCTAATGGAAATAAACTTGAAGCCTTCCTGATAAGAGCAAAGGTGAAGCAATGATGTCTAGACTTACCACTACTATTCAGTATTTTAGTAGAAATACTAGCTATAAGGGGCAGCTAGGTGGCGAAGTGAGTAGAGCACAGGCCCTGGAGTTAGAAGGACCTGAGTTCAGAAACGGCCTCAGACACTTAAGGCACACACAAACAAACAAAAAACAACCTAGCAGTGTGACCTTGGACAAGTTACTTAACCCCAATTGCCCTAAAAAAAAAAAAAAAAAAAGAAAAGAAAAGAAAAGAAATACTAACTATAGAACTAAGAAAAATACATATAAAGAATTAGAATACACAACAAAACTATAGCTCTTTACAATAACTGCAGACAATATAAAACACTTGGGAGTCTACTTGCCATGATACACCCAAGAACTATATGAACACAATACAAAAGACAGCATACCAATAATGTCAGATTTAAACAACTGGAGAAATATTAATTGTTCATAGCTGGGTCGAGCCAATATAATAAAAAAATAGTTGTACATAAATTAATTTAGTCAATGCCATACTAATCGAACTACCAAAATATTTTATAGAGTTAGAAAAAATAATAACAAATTTAATCTGGAAGAACAATAGGTCAAGAAGATTAAGGGAATCAATAGGGAAAAAAAGTGAAGGAAGATGGTCCAGTACTTCCAGATCTCAAATAGTATTACAAAGTGATAATCATCAAAACAATCTGGTACTGGCTAAGAAACAGATTGATGGATGAATGGAATTGATTAAATATACAGTACACAATAGTAAATGATCATAACATCTAGTATTTTATAAACCAAAGATCCAAGGTTTTTGGGACAAGAACTCACTATTTGACAAAAATTATTGGGAAAACTAGAAAGCAGCTTGGCAGAAACTAGGTATAGACCAATGTCTTACACAAAATACCAGAACAAAGTTTAAACGTATACATAATTTAGATATAAAATGTGATACATCAAATTAGGGGAGCATGGAATAATTTACTTGTCAAATCTATGGAGAAGAGAAGAATTTATGACCAAACAAGAGATAGAGTGCATTATGGGATAGAAAATGGATAATTTTAATTACATTAAATTAAGAAAAGGTTTTGCACAACCAAAACCAATTCAGGCAAGATCAGAAGGGCATGGAGTCAGGAAGACTCATCTTCCTGAGTTTAAATCTGACCTTTGGTTATTTACTAGCTGTGGAACACTGAGTAAGTCACTTAACCCTATTTGCCTGAATTTTCTCATCTGTAAAATAAACTGGAGAAGGAAATGAAAATCCTATAATTAATTTAGCCATTTCCCAAAAGATGGGCACTTATTTTGTTTCCAGTACTTTCCTACAATCAAAATGTTATTTAAAATTTTACACATTTGTATTCTTTCCCTCTGTATTTTACTTCTGTAGGTGTATCCCAAATAGTGAAATTATTAGCTTAAAGGTTATACTCAAAGTGATTTATAGGTTAAAGTCCGAAATTGCTTTCCAGAGTGGTTGGACCAATTCACACCTCAAGAGCTAATATTATTGTGCCTACTCTCTGAGAGGAGGATTTCTAACAATTGCCACTTTTTCCCCAACACATCTGGCTTTGTAGGGGAACTTTAACATTGTTTTTATTATTTTTATCATTTTTGGTAAGAGTATTTTTATGGGTTTGTCCATAACCTGACTTTTTTTTCTTTTAAAAACTTCCATTACACATTCTTTGATAATTTATTGTTAGAAGAGTGAATCATATTCTTATATCTTAGAAATGAAAACTTTATCAAGGAAACTTGCTGCAAGATTTTCTTTAAAAAAATTTTTTTTCCAGGGGTGGCTAGGTGTCACAGTGAATAGAGAGCACCAGCCCTGGAGTCAGGAGGTCCTGAAGTCAAATCCGGCCTCAGACACTTAGCACAAAAACTAGCCACGTGACCTTGGGGAAGTCACTTAACCCCAACTGCCTTCCAAAAAGCAAAAAAATAAAAACTAAAATAAATTTTTTTCCAAGCTAACTTTCCTTGCTAAAAGATTATTTCTTTTGTTTGCAAAACTTTTCAATTTTATATTATTAAACTTGCACTTTTTTCTTTTGTGATCATCTCTCTATCTCTTGCTTGGTCAAAGAACATTTTCCAAAGAAAAGACTGTGTGGAAAGAAAATATTAGTAGTAGCATTCTATAACTAAAGAGGTCTGTTCCTCCTTCTCTGTTTCTCCTCCCTTTATCCAACTTACACCTTAGTTACTGGTTCATATGATTTCTTTCTTCTAATACCTCTTGTATAATTTTCCTTCTGTTAAAGTTTTTTTGGCTTGTCGCAAACTTCACCCTCTGTCTTAACACTTTCCTTCACAATGGGAATTTCTGTTATATTGAATAAATTTAAATACCATATTCTATGCATGTTCAACTTTCCTTTACCCAGTTCAAATAAATATTGTCACCCCCTCCGTCACCCTCATTTTTTTAAACTAGTGAATTCCTTTATCCTTGTCCTTTTCTTTCTTCTCTTTAAAATAATAATAGAACCAATCCATGCACAAATTTTTGTGTCTATGTGATGTTTGCAGACAGTAGACCTCTTAAGAGAGACTTATTTCCCCTTCCCCTATTAGATTGTTAGTGTTTCATTATTTAAACTCTTTCAAATACTCTACTGTATTTACCTTTCTAGATTTCTCTTGTATCCTTATATATTTTTTCAGATTGTACCTGGGTTTATTTTGATCGAATATGCTTAAAAATCCTTAATTCTGAAGCTATACAAACAAGAAGATAAAGGACTAGACATTTTCTTTGACTTTTCTGACCTATTAAGGAATTACAACTACCTCCATAGACTAAGGCACCAAGAACTCTATGGAGGTGACAACCTGATGGATTAGTAGTAGAAAAAGCCTAATATCTAATCATTGATAAACTCACTCAGCAATGCCTCCATCACCTACTACCTCCACATTCTGAAAGAGCTGCATAATAAGACCCATAGCCTTGTGCTCTGGGATAACAATTACCTTGCTGTTGCTGAAGTCTGTACCAGCATGTCACTCTGCCTATGCTCTCAACCCACTATTATGTAGCAACAAGCAGCAGAATTCACCTCAAACCTTGTCCCTCCTCCACTCATATACACTGTGCAAGGAAGAAGAAAAACTGTGGGAATGGTTGTGTGTGCTCTCCTTGGGGATGATATTTAATTATTCAGCATCAATGTTCAGTCAAAAAAGCAAGGAATAAAAAGAAATGAGGGTTGACTACAGTGTCAGTTGAGTGAGGAGGAGAGTGAGAACAGCTAGGTCAATAGAGGAGGTTGGAACCCAACTGAGACAACTTTGTTTCCCCTGAAGTCACTTGGGCCAGAAACCGAGACCAGGGAAAAGTGAATTTCCTTTTGTGAGAGGGGAAAAAACTGAGACAGTTTTAGCTTTAGCCTTTGGGGGATCCATCATCAAAGGGAAAGGAATCAGAAATTGAGATATAGGAGAATACAAGCCAATAAAAACTGAAATTATCATAGGTTTCAGGAGGAAGAAAACTAATTTTAAACATCTGATCATGAGTAGATAAGCTAGCAAGGAGGACAATAATAATAAATAATTGTCAGAAGAGATAGATTTGAATCTATGATGTCATATTTGTAATGTCCCTATCAGTTTTGACAAATCAAATAGAAAAATAAGCAGAAGGTAAAATATAGAATTGGAAAAGAAGGCTAGAAAACTAGAGCCAAAGGATATTACATCTACTAAATGGGATTTCTAAAGAATATATATATTTCTTAGCACTACATGGAAATTTTACAAAAATTCACTGTGTGTTTGGGCACAAAGGTAAATGTAAAAAGGTAAAATAATAAATTCTTGTAGTTTCAAGGGCCACAAACAAAAGACAAAGATTCAAATGGAGAATTAACAATTAAATCCTAAATAATGAGATTAACAAATAATAGAAGCATTTAATACTTATGTGAAAGAAAATTATGATGATGAACCAACATACAAAATTTTTCTGTCTTTTCTGTAGAGCTTTATCTGATTTTTCATAGTGAAACGTGGTGTTCTCTCCTTTATAAAATTTGCCCAGAATAATTTATGTAGATACTCTTTTTGCCCCACCATGCTTTTAATCATTACTATATGTACACATAATCATTTCTCTTTTAGAAGAAGTGATAAGGCAGGGAAAACCCTTTTTCATCTCTAAATCCCCAGAGCATTTGAGAGTGCTTAAGTGACTTTTAGGGAAACAGACTTGGTTCAGCTGGGTCCCAGTCTCCTGCCCTGCTGACCTAGTTGGACTCCCTCTCCTGCGCACTCTACCCACCAATTGTGTTACATCAAACTTTGAAATACATTTTCATAATTAAGAAACAGATAATTTTTATTTGGGTTCAATATACAGATTTTTCATGTGACACCAATTCAATTGCTTATTGAATCACACATTCAATAATTTCTTTTTTTGTTTGTTTTGTTTTGGTTTGGTTTTTTTGGAGGGCAATCGGGGTTAAGTAACTTGCCCAAGGTCACACGGCTAGGTTTTTGTGTGTGTGTTAAGTGTCTGAGGCTGGATCTGAACTCAGGTCCTTCTGACTCCAGGGCCGATGCTCTACTCAGTGCGACACTCTACTCCCTGCGTCACCTAGCCACCTCCTCAATAATTTCTTTTGTCCTACTAAAGATTTCATTGATTTTTTTAACCAAAATGTCCAGTGATATAGTCAACATATTGTTTTTAATAACATGTAGATCATACCTTATGATAACTCGGTGAACTAGTTCACATACAGTGAAAACTCAGAAAAAAAAAAACCAGACCCTTTTTGCTCTAAAGGAAAATTTAATTCCTCATGTTGTTTTTATTGTTGTGGTAGTGGTTGAGATTATCATATGGGAACAAGCATAGGATTTGCAGTCAGAGAAATTGAGTCCTAATCCTCAGTCTGCTATTGATTGACTATATGAGCTTTGGCAAGTGATTACATATTTTCTCTGAACCTCAGTTTCTTCATCTGTAAAATAAAGGGAATGGGTTTAATGATTTCAAATTTCCTTTCTAGCTCTAAATCATATGATACATAACTAAATTATGAGTGTCTGACATTTTACAAGCATTTTAAATTTAGACCAATTTCTCAGCTCTTTCTTTTATGAAGAAATTTTCACTAATTGGTTGAAAACCTGACCTGCTGTTTTCCACTTTGTTCAGAAACAGAAAGCAGTAGCAATGTGTTAGAAGTACCTCTTGTTATCAATTCTTTAACTCAATTTTGTAAACCCAAGAGATTCATTCTTTTCTGAGTGCTCAATTAAGTCAAAGCTTTATGATGGCAGAAAACAGCTGTAGAGAATATTGTGAAGTAGAGTTTGGTTATAATTTGAGTAAGATATTGTGTATAGTGATGAATGTGTATCCTGGCAACTGTGTTTTCCTATTCATGAGGCAATATTATTGTACTCCTCTGCCTCTCTTTATTCTCTTACCTTCCTTCATACTAATGTATCTTTCTAATCCTGTCCTGTGAATGGAAGGAATGACTTTTCTCAAGGTCAAATGAACAGTTTTTTTTTGTTTTTTGTTTTTTTTGCTGTGATACCATTGTGCGGTAGGATTTGAAGCCTTTCAACTCAGGTAGATTCAGAGGAAATCCATCGCCGCCCTTTAAATCCCTTACCTGTGCAACACTATAAAAATAGCACCTGTTATTACCATACACCCCAAGGTATCCTGGAACATCAAGAATTTCAGTTTACTGCTTTATCATTTCTTATTCTAGTAGACTTCCCCAGAGTTTGTATGTGGAGGACAGACAGACCATTGCACTGGGGGCTTATGTGATAGTGAAGAGTGTTGGACTTAGAAAACTGGCTCTACCTCCAAGAGTGTTGTAGTAGATACTTTTTTATGTGATGATTTAAATATGGTTGAGGCATACCGATTAGCCTTTTTTCTTAAAAAATATTTCTTTTTTGGTGTTGATAATAAATAAGCTTTTATTTTATAAATATTATATTTTAAATGTTATATATTTATATCATGCAATTTTAATTTATATTTTAATTACATATAAATTTGTATATTTTTGTATATCTTTATTTATTATATAAATATTATATTTTATCTTTTTTACCTGACCTTGTTAATTCCTTGAGGAGGGACCTTAGATAGAACCCTCTCTATCCCCTCAAAAACAAAACAATGACAGCCATGAAACAAAGAAACATGCTATTTTAAGAGATTTCTTCTAGAGTTTTCCCCTGGGTTGGAGACACAATGAGACAAAGAATATAAGAAAAGTGTATTCCAGCAGTCACACATTCATTATATCTTTATATCCTCTCAAGTCATTTTCCTATATATTTTCTTTCTTTCCTAATCCAAACTTATGCAGGGAAGAAGGGGGAAAAATAAGACAAGGGAGAAACAATTGTTTATACTTGCTTTTCTTGCTCTTTGGATGATCCCATAAATCACTGGCACAAAAGTTGTTAATGTGGAAATGAAATGTACAGAATAAAACAAAATAATTATGATTGAACTACACAGCAAAACAATGTTATCTTCTTTGCATGGGATATATTATATGGTAATATGAGAAAATCTGAATACACCAAAAATAAGCCTGTCATTTGTCCTGGATTACATGCTGTAATGGTAATGTAATTTTGAATTTGAAGATCCCTTTGTGTTGGCAAAGGTAGAAGGTACTTAGCACTTAGTACCTGATCAAGCCTTTGTTGGGGAAACAGAAGGTATAAACTCCTATCTCCTGTTGCTGACATAACAGGAAGGGGTTGGCTGAAACAGAAGTAGCTAATGCTGTGTATATAAGAAAAGCCCTAGAGAAGCACAGTCAGAATTTTCTTGAGACTAAGATCTGGTGGCAGAGCAGCTACAGAAGAATGGAGAACTGAGCCATAATTTCCTGGGAGCTTGTGGTGGTGGAGCTTCTGGATGGGATCCCGGAGCCTGGATCCCAGGAGCCCAGAGCCAAGATCCCAGAGCCCAGGAGCCCAGATGACTGAGGAAACATGATTGGGATGCTGAGACTTTGTGGCTTGGTTGAGCCTTGAATTCCCTGGAGCAGAAATGGTGAAGGATCTGACATGGACCAGACCCTGTGGGCTTCAGTGTGGAGCCGGACCTACCCAGAGAGCTGGACAGGGAACTGGGAGCTGTCTACCATTGAACCCAGGTGACAGTCTGGTGAATCCAGGTAGAAGCTGGGACCATGGAGGGGATCCAGGGAATCTCAGAATAGCCCCCAAGTCAAGATGAAGAGACCTCTCCTTGGGTACTGAGTAATTATGGAATTATAGTTTACTAGTGACCTAAAGGGTGGAGGGTTTTGTGTATGATACTTAGTAATTGCTGAATAAGTGACTGATTGAGTTAATCAAGACTTTGCCCCATGAGTGGAAGACTGACTATGTACTTTGAGAATTCTGATAAGTGACTGATTGAGTTAACTTAAGAGTGACTATTTTACTTTGAGACTATGTTGTGAATATTATATTGTGATTTTCTGTGATAAATTGTAATACTGTGAATGCTGTACCTTGATTTTCTGTGGATGTTTTGCTTTTGTTATGAAATAAATAGAGTGATCACTATACTGTATAATCAGAATCTTAAAAGCTCTTCACAGTAGCATTCTTCTGGAAAACTGCTTGTGCATGGCATTACATCTACCAAGTCATTGACTGTTTTTTCATGATTTTCTTGCATCACTCTCATTTATTTTCCCATTTTTTCTTCTACTTCTATTATTTTATTTTCAAAATCCTTTTTGAGCTCTTCCAGGAGCATTTTTTAATGTTTGCTTATTTGGTTTTTTTTGGGGGGGGTCGGACATCAAGTTACATTTTTTTTTCCTTTTGAGGCTTCACATGTAACTATTTTGACATTATTGTCCTCATCTGAGTTTGTTTTTATCTTCCCTGTCACTGTAGTACTTTTATATTGTTAGGTTCTTTTTGTGAGTTTGTTCATTTTCCTAGCCTTTTTCTTGACTTTTAATTTTATGTTAATATTCTGCTTTGTTCCTGGGATGGAGGAACCTCTGTCCCAAACTTTAGGTTTTTCATGCTGCTGTTTTCAGAGCTAATTCTGGGGACCTTTAAGTTTCTGACCTAGAACTATGACCAGGATCCTCAATCTCCTGTGACCACATGTTCTCATGAGCTAGTATTCCTCCTCATCATGGGACTGTAACCCAGGTCTATAAACTTGATCCCACTGCTTGGCAATGCAACAGAGTCCTGCACTTAATGCCAGCAAAGTGTCCCATTTAATATCCTTCTGACTGGTTATCTTGCCTGTTTGATTTCTGAGGGCTGGGAGTTACAGGAATTGCTGCTGCTAATTCAGTTGTTCCTAGGGCCTTCAATGGTTTCCACAGTGGTTCTTAAAAGATGTAATATATTCAATTTTTTTCAGAATCCATATTAAAATGCCTGTTTCTTAATTGTATTTTTAAAATTTTTTAAATTTATTTTTAGTTTTCAACATTAATTTCCACAAGATTTTGAGTTTCAAATTGTCTCCCTATCTTTCCCCTATCACCTACCACAAGATATCACACCTACTGAATACCCTTTCCCTGCCATGGAGTTCCTGTTTCAATTTCTCTCTTATATCCTCCCCCATACCTCCTCTAATCTTTTAGTAGGGCAAGATGGATTTCTTTACCCCAGTGACTGCATATCTTATTTCCAAGCTGAATGTAAAAAAAATAAAATAACACTTGATTTTGAAACTTTGATTGCCAGAATCTTTCCCTTCTTTCCTCCTCACCCACCCCCACTGGCAAGATAAGCAACTTAATATACATTGTACATGTGTAGTTACACAAAACATTTCCATAGTAGTTATATTGTGTAAGACTAACTATATTTCCCTCCATCCTATCCCACCCCCCCACTTATTCCATTTTCTACCTTGACCCTGTCTCTTTTCAAATGTATGTGCTTTTAACTACCCTCTCCCCCAATCTGCCTTCCCTTCTATCACCCCCATCCCTTTCCCCTCTATTTAACTATAGGGTAAGATAGCCAAATGAGTGTGTATGTTATTCCTTCCTTAAGCCAAATTTAATGGGAGTAAAGTTGACCTATTACCTTTCACCTTCTTGCTCTTCTCCTTCATTGTAACAGTTTTCTCTTGCCTCTTTTATATGAAATAATTTGCCCTATTCTATCTCTCCTTTCCTCTCATTATATTTCTCTTTCACCTCTTATTTTTATTTTTTAGATATCATTCCTTCCTATGCAACTGATCCTGTGCTCTCTATGTATAGATGTATATACATATACACATGCTCACATATGTATTCATACACATAGACACCATCCTATATATGTGTGTGCATATATATGTGTGTGTGTGTGTGTGTGTGTGTGTGTATGTGTGTGTCTATTCCCTTCATACTTCATGCTATATCCTCATACTGAGAAAAAAGTTTCATAATTTGCAATTATTGTTTTTCCATATAGGAATGTAAATAGTTCAACTTTGATAAGTTCCTTGTGATTTCTTTTTCTTGTTTACCTTCTCATGCTTCTCTTGCTTCTTGTATTTGAAAGTCACATTTTCTGTTCAGTGCTGTTTTTTTCATCAAGAATACTTGAAAGTTCTCCATTTCATTGAATGACCATATTTTCCCCTGAAGAACTATACTCAGTTTTGCTGTGTAGGTGATTCTTGGTTTTAATCCTAGCTCCTTTGACCTATGGAATTTCATATTCTAAGCCCTTCAATCCCTTAGTGTAGAAGCTGCTAGATCTTATGTTATCCTGATTGTGTTTCCACAATATTGAAATTGTTTCTTCCTGGATGCTTATAATATTTTCTCCTTGATCTGGGAATTCTAGAAACTGGCTATAATATTCTTAGGAGTTTACTTTTGGGATCATTTTCAGGAGGTGATCAGTCAATTCTTTCAACCTCTATTTTGCTCTCTGGCTCTAAAACATCAGGGCAGTTTTCCTTAAAAATTTCTTGAAGGATGATTTCTAGGTTCTTTTTTTGATCATGACTTTCTGCTAGTCTAATAATTTTTAAATTATCTCTCCTTGATCTATTTTCCATGTCAGTGGCTTTTTAAATGAAATATTTCACATTACCTTCTATTTTTTAGTTTGTTTGTATCTGTTTTATAGTATCTCGATTTCTCATAAAGTCATTAGCTTCCATTTGCCCCAGTCTAATTTTGAAGGAATTATTTTCTTCAGTGGGTTTTTGAAATTACTTTTCCATCTGGGCAATTCAAACTTTTTTTTTTTTTTTTAAGCAATTGGGGTTAAGTAACTTGCTCAAGGTTACACGGCTAGTCATTATTTGGGTGTGGTTGCTCATTTTTTGAGGCCGGATTCGATCTCGGGTCATCCCAACTCCGCGGCCGGCGCTCTTACTCACTGCGCCACCTAGCTGCCCCATGGCAATTCAAACTTTTAAGTCATTTTTCTCCTCATTGGCTTTTTGGGCCTCTTTTGCCTTTTGAGTTAGCCTATTTTTTAAGGTGTTATTTTCTTCAGAATTTTTTGGCTGTCCTGTAGCAGGCTGTTGATTTAATTTTCATGATTTTCTTGCATCATTCTCATTTCTCTTTCCAATTTTTCCTCCACTTCTCTTACTTGATTTTCAGAATCCTTCTTGTGCTCCTCCATTACCTGTAACCAATTCATATTTTTCTTGGAAAACTTTGATAAAGGAGTTTTGACTTCATTGACCTCTTCTGGTTCCGTGCTTTAATTTTTTTTCTGTTTCCAAAAAAGGATTCTATGGTCTGATTGTGCTTCCTCATCTTGCCAGCCAATTACTTGACTTTTGAGTTCTTTGCCATGGTAGAACTCTGCTTCCAGATTGGAGAGAGCTTTGTCCCAAGTTCCTGGGGTTTTCACAGATGCTGTCAGAGCTATGAAGAGGGTGGTTTCTCTACAGACCCAAGTTCTGGCACACAGACCACACAGCCCAGGACCACCACCCAAGACCATGATCCAGATCCAAGCAGGTCAAAGAAAGAGTGATTACCCTCTAAATGGTTACTTGGTCCCTCTATGATCTGCAGGTCAGGAGCTCTGGAGGCAGTGGGCCTCCACCACCTCTTGCCCCATGAGCAGGGGCCAGCCCACCCTCTTCTGTCACCCAGTTCCAACAGCGTCCCCCACTGACCTTTTACTTTCTCTTTGGTATTTATGGATTGAGAAGCATGGAAACCACAATAGCTGCTGGGGATTCACTTTCCTGAAGTCTTCTCCAGCCTGTTTGTGCCAGGGGATCAAGGCAGCCCCAGCTCTGGTCATGGGTGGTTCATGTTGGACTTCACTTGGTTCCAAGCTTGGTGTGACAGACCCTTCCTGTCATCCTTCCAGGCTGCCTTCAGTTGGAAATTTGTTTCTCACTATCACTTTGTGGGTTCTGTAACCCTAAAATTTGTTTAGAGTCATATTTTACAGGTATTGCAGATGTTTGGAGTGGGGACCACAGAGTTCCTGTTATTACTCTGCCATCTTGGCTTCGCCTTTCCTGTTTCTTAGTTTTGTAAAATGCAATCTAGGAAAATTGTTTTACTTTTTTATTTGGGGGCAGTGGGGTAGAACAAGCAAGGGGGGGTTCAAAAATTGTGATTTCATCAGTGAAGGTAAATCTTAAGATGAAAACTCCTTAAATCAATGAATATGAGCAAATGATGTGTACATGCACCTTTGAATATTCTTGAGATCACTGTTTGTACAACATGCTGATAGCCACATAGGTAAGATGTATCAGAGGAAGCTCTTAAATCAAGGTCTCCTTAGACACAAGGTCTGCCTTTTATTCACTAAAAAATTCTATCTTTCACATACATTCTTAGGGAACATCAACTGCTGATTCTTTTTTGTGTGACTTCTAAATGTAAAACTAATCATAGCACAGTTTGAATGTAGAAGACCAAGTACAATAACTTAGAGCTTTAATTTTTATGTGATTCACCTATTAAATAAAATTAAATTTAAAAGGATTCATTCTATTTTGGGCTCAAAAGATCTGCTCTTGATGTTCATAAACCTTTCCCAAAAGAGAAAGTCATACATCAATGATAAATCAATCAACCCACCACACTCAGGAGACAAATCCATGCAAAGGAGGAGAAGGAATAAGGCAAAAAGCATGATGGAACTACATTTTATGACATGTCAGAAATCCTGCTTTCAAATGCTTCTATAAGCTTTGAAGTAATTGTAATGTCATCCTATGTAGCTCTTTTTTCTGAATTCATTTTATTGGGGGGATTCAGGGTGGGGGGGAAGAAGGAAGGGTAGGTTTGTAAATGATTTCATAAATGCTCTGTATGTGCTTTGTTTCTAAGGGTAAGAGGGGCAGGTTGGATGGTGGTTTGCACTTTGGGATCATGACACTTTTTCTTTATTAATCTAAGAATATAACTTTTCAGATCTTCTCATTATGTAGCTTTTATGCCATCTCCCTCTCTTTTTTGTCTATAAAATACTACCTCATTCCCCTTCCCACTTTCCCAATACAAACACAGCAACCTTTCTACTGAAATTGCTTTATTCACCTTTTTTTTGGAAAACTATCAATGGTCATTGTAACTAGCAATTGATAAAAAATAATAATGAAAGGATCCAAACAGAATGTCAGTAAATTTTTCACCTTTATAAAGACTTTGTTTTCCATGGAGATAAATATAAAAATAACTGAGATAAATCCCATCCCTTCCCCTAATATTGTCATAATAAAAAAATCATGTTAGAAAATCTTGACATTTTATTTAATTGGGAAGGTCTGGAATTAGTTTAACAGGGTATTAAACCCAATAATCTGATCAGCATCACTGTTGTTTGTTAAAATGAAATAATAATCCATTAATATACATACATTGATTTACTGCTCTAAGTGGGATTCACTGTAACCATATCAGGGGTTTTTTGTTCATATTCCAGGACCACTGAAGACAAAAACCATCACAGATTGAGATCAGGAAGGGAGCTCAAGATTCATCTATTATAACCCATATCTTAAGGGGTTGATGTTGATGAGAAGGAGAAGGAGGAGGATGTGAGGATGATGATGATGACAATGACAGCATTTCTTTTTATTATGCCTACTGCATGTCAGGAACAATACTAACCCCATTTGCAAATATTATTCATTTAATCTTCCCCAAAATAATGAAGGTAGATGCTTTATTCTAATTTTACAGATAAGTAAATTGAGACAAACAGAAGTCACTTACTTGAGCCATATAGCTAGTAACTGTCTAAGGACATATTTGAACTCATATCTTCTAGAATGTAAGCCCACTGTGCCAACTAGATGCTCCACTGGCAAGATCATCATTATGCCATCTCTGAAAACTCATCATTTGGCTTGTGCTTGAAGACTTCAGATAAGGGGGAAGATAGTACCTTCCTACGTGGTCCATTTTACTTTTTCATAACTTTAATAGTTAGTGTGTTTTTTCCAACATTTAGTCTAAATTTGCTTCTTTATAACTTCCACCAATTATTTCTGGTCTTGCTCTCTGGAATAGTACAGGACAAGCTTAATCTGTCTTTCACATTTAATGTACCATCACATTCTTAAAACCAGCTATTATGTTTTACATAAACCTTCACTTCTCCTAATAAGCTAAACGTTTTCATTTCCTTCAAATAATTCTCATATCAATTAATCAGTAAGTATATTAAGTACCTACTGTGTGTAGGGTACTTTGGTAAGCTCTGGGAATATGAAAAAGAGGCAAAGACAGTCCCTGTGCTCCAGGGACTTACAATCTAATGGAAGAAAACAAGATACAAGCAAATACAAACAAAAGTCCTCACTTGGCTCGCTCTCTCTTTCTCTCTCTCTCTCTGTATGTATATACATACATATAAATATACATGCATGTATAACATAAACATACATGTATGCATGTGCATATGTATAAATATATACACACATACATATATGTGTATGTATGAAAAAATTAACAGATGGAGGGGCACTAGAGTTTGGGGAAGGCTTCCTATAATGCCTTGGATTTAAGTTGGGACTTAAAGGAAAACAAAGAAGTTGGTAGGTAGATTTGAGGAAGGAGAGTACTCTTGGAATGGGGAATAGTCAGAGAAAATGCCTAGCATTCTCATATGATAACATAAACAAGTTCCTTCACTATCCCACTTATTCTAATCTCAACCCTTTCTAATTTATTGATATCCCTTTTTTAGCTGTCATGTCTCAAACTAAAAGCAATACTTCAGTTGTAGTTAGTTCAGGGTAAAGTACAGGGGAAATGTCATTGTCTTAGCAGTTATAAACCTCTTAATGAACTAAATTTTTGTGCCTTTGCTTTATTTTGTCTACTCCTTCCTTCCTTCCTTTGTTCCTTCGTTCCTTCCTTCCTTCCTTCCTTCCTTCCTTCCTTCCTTCCTTCCATGTTGTTAACATATTTTTACTTAATGGGAAGATCTTTCCCATCCATTAAGAGTGCTGCTTGAGTCACATGGAAGCCTGAGTAATATGAGTCTTTGGTGAAAGGACCTTGCTGAACAGGTGGAGCAGGAAGGGTGTGGCAGAGCTGAGGAGAAGTTGGTCAGAGCACTTAGAGCTGAGGGATAGAGAGGAAGTAGGCACTGAGTTCTGAGTGTTTGTTTGTGGGAAGGCCCTAGCAGGGTGAAGGCTTGGGGATGGTGGTGCCCCCTGCATTGTTATTGTGTAAACATTTCTTTGTTGCTATAATGGATTTGGCTTTCTGGTGTTTGAATAAATGATTTGGTTCTGTCTTCCATGTGGAGAGTCTTTTATATTTTGCAATTCAGAATTATGCTATCATATTCATAGCATCCATAGGCACTGTGTATATCATGTTGTTGCTACTCTTTTTTCTTCCTTCCTCCCTTCCTTCCTTCCTTTTCCTTCCTTCCTTCCTTCCTTCCTTCCTTCCTTCCTTCCTTCCTTCCTTCCTTCCTTCCTTTCTTTTTCTTTCCTCATCTGTTCATTCATCTACCTGTCTATCTATCTATCTATCTATCTATCTATCCATCCATCTATCTATCTATCTATCTATCTATCTATCTATCTATCTATCTATCTATATTTGGTCTCTATTCTACCTTCCCTTAAAGAAATTGAATAGATATTAAGTTCCAAATTGTTTTAGAAGTGTAGTTTCATGTTCTGATCTTGATTATACCATGATGTGACTTGGCTCTTTGAGGTTATCATAATATTTTCTTTTTCTTTTCTTTTTTTTTTTTTTTAGAGCAATTGGGGTTAAGTAACTTGCTCAAGGTTACACGGCCAGTCATTATTTGTGTGTGGGTGCTCATTTTCTGAGGCTGGATTCGATCTCGGGTCATCCCAACTCCGAGGCCGGCGCTCTTACTCACTGCGCCACCTAGCCACCCTGATATATATATATATATTTTTTTTAGTGATCCAGTCATGCTCACTGCTCTATAGTCATAAAAGAGAAGATTTTTTATTTCCAATCACTTCCCTTCCCTCTGTTTGCCTCAGTTTTCTAATCTGCATGAGAATAATAATATCTATATCCCAATACTATTTTGAAGATTAAATGAGATAATATTTGCAAAACACTGAGCACAGTACCTGGAAAATAGCAATTGCTATATAAATGTTAGAGAGTAGTAGTAGTGGTGGTGGTGGTGGTGGTCATGGTGATGGTGGTAGTAGTAGTAATAGTAGTAGCAGTAGTAGTACCAGCCAGCAGTTATTGTTGTTGCAATGATTGTTCCATTATAAAAATATTTATTAAAGGATCAATTTAGAATCAAAACGTTCCATCTATTTATAAGAATCACATCTAACTTTTAAGAACCCATAATAGAATTTTATGTCTGTCAAGAAAGGACCCTTGTGTAGAAAGTTTTAATATTTCTATTTTGGAAATCATTTCTATGCAATTTCTAGAGGGAAATGTACAAATAAGTATTCTAAAATGGCAATATTTAATATTTTATTCTTTAGGAAATTGAGTTTTTATGTCAGTTTTGAAGATATTACAGAAAACAGAATTTTTCTACGATAATGCATTCCAAATGAACCAATGAGCATGTGTGTATATCCTTGAGATGTGCACACCGTGTGTGTGTGTGTGTGTGTGTGTGTGTGTGTGTGTGTGTGTGTGTGTGTGTTCCTGATCTCATTTAGCAGCTGGGAGGCACAGTGCATAGAGTACTGGACATGAGGTGAGGAAAAGAGGAGTTCAAATCTGGCCTCAGAAAATTCTACCCATATGACCCTGAGTAAGTCACATAACCTCTGTCTGTCTCAATTGTCTCATACATAAAATGAGAATATTAATATCATCTAATTTCAAGAGTTGTAGTGAGGATAAAATGAGATAATATTTATAAAGCACTTTGCTAACTTTTAAGTGTTATATAAATGCCAATTATTATAATAAATGCTAGCTATTATATGTACAGAGTGAATACTTAGAATGCTTTTAAAATTGGAGTAGCTTGCTATAGGAATCTATGTAATATAGACTAAATATGCAATCTGCTAATGTGTTCTTCTTGTTAGTTATTTTACCCCCATTCTCCTTGAATGAACTCTTGGAACATATGCAGCATTGTTTTTAAATGCTAAAATGGTATTGGACATAAAAAGTTCCCCAGAACCATAAGCCAACTTCATAATAATTTTCCAGAAGGGATCACTGTTAAAGTCAACTAATTAAAAGTACCATAGTTCAATATATTCCATTTAATTCAGAGGCTGAACTGTTATGAAAAAAGAAAATCCACTGAGCCATGCATAGAATTGACTCACTAAGTGAAAAAAGAGATAAAATAGAAATCTGAACTGATTCTGTATGGTTAGTAATAGAGATGATGTCCACCCTATCTTTAGATATATATTAATCAATAACTTAATTTGGAACAAATAAGAATCAATAATTTTAAATGAGATGTTTTTCTCTCTGAAAAGATTTTTTACATGTATGATATTTGAACCCAGACATATGCCTGATGTTTCAGAAATATATTGATACAGATAACAGCATGTGTCTATAATGTATGGAAGTTTTCAAGATACTGATGTGCCAAATCATATATTAAATTTAGAAAAATGTTATAAGATTTTAAATTTCAGGTATTTATTGTCAATTTAAAGGTATTCAAAAAGCAAAAATGTAGAGGTCATAAAAAGATAAATTAAAATACTTTACATGTAAGAAATTACCCTTGCTTGTTAAATAAGAGGCAATATAGAAAGATGAGAAAAACATTAAAGTTTTACATGAATGTCTAGATATTAAGAAAAAGCTGAATTATACAATTCACTGGATGGTTCATACCTTACATATGCAAATGAGAAAACTCATTTTTAGTATAAAATGATGGACATAATTTTTTACTACTTGGAAGAATATTAAGTCTTTTAACTTTTTGTGTGATAAATATCTTGATTACATAATACAAAGGGGGGTATTTGCTCCTTCCATTTTCTTAAGAGTAGTCTGACATTATTGCCACCTTTTCCTTCTCCTTGAATTCTCAGAGAGTGATTTAATACTTTACTAAAGAGGATAGGCAATTCAGTGTTCAAATCTCTTTATGAGGCTCTCCATTCCCAAGAAATATTTTCAAAATCAAATTTTGAGGAGTAACAGGGTAAAGTGGATAAAGAACCAAACTCAGCATCAGGAATCTCAAGATTCAAGTCCTATCTCTAAAACACTTTTTGTGCTACAATGTTCAAGTAACTTACTGTCTCAGTACCACAGATACCTCTCTAATATTTCAAGTTCCTGGGAAGTTGGTGATCATCATTGGTAAAAGAGATTTCCTCATCAAAGCTTCATATACAGAAAAATCACAGATACAGATAAAAACAATTAAAAATAAAATTTCAGCTAACCATTTTATTTTATTTTATTTACAGAAGTATAATATAGAGACAAAAAATGACCTTTGGTCACTTTCCACAAAATATGGAACTTCCATTAGTGGCCCTTTATTCTTTTTTTTTTTTTTTTGGAGGGCTATTGGGGTTAAGTAACTTGCCCAAGGTCACACAGCTAGGTTTTTGTTTGTGTGTGTTAAGTGTCTGAGGCCGGATCCGAACTCAGGTCCTTCTGACTCCAGGGCTGACGCTCTACTCACTGCGCCACCTAACCACCCAGTGGCCCCGTATTCTTAATTAATTTAACCCTTTAAGCATTCCAAAAATGTTCAAATCATTAAAAGGAACTTTTTATCTGTATGGTCAAAAACACAAATATGTGTTTTAGTAAGGAACCTATACCATATACCATTCTATATTAAAAGTTTTTGTCCAGCTAGGATATAAAAGTTTACCAAGATAAAAAGAATACCTAAGGAAAAGGTTTTTCTGAAGGAAAAAAAAAGAAATTTTGCTGGATAAGACCCTACTTTTGACATAATTAAATATTAAGAAGGACATATCAGAGTATTCAGAATGAAAATAGAAAATACAGTACCCCAATTTGTATGGAGCCTAAGTGCCATAGCATAGAGGGGTGGGGGAGGGGAGTTGGAAGGGAGAAACCTAGAAGTTAGTATCTTGCAAAGACTTTTTTTCTCTTTGAACATAGAAGGGAAAACAAATCCCAAATGATGAAGAGAATGATTTTTTTTCTTTTCTTTTAGACCTCAGCCTTGGAAGGAAAGAGATGTTATTTGGCAAGCTACAGGAAAATGTCCCAGGGGTATTATTGAAGAAAACTAATGAAAGGAAATAGGTTGAACTGGAAGTAGAAAGAAGCCTCTACTACCCATTTAAGTTTCTTCTAGAAATTCCATTTGAAGTTTTCTTTATAGTTTAGGGTTGAGGAGTGGGTCTGGCCCATGGAGTCTATAGACCAAGCAGAATTTTACCCTTTGCCCACTCCGAAAAGTAACCAAACTATGTTAAGATGGCAGGTACCAGGACATTTACTGAGCAGGCAATGTATCTTATCCCCTATCTATCTAGAGTTAATAATACACCAAAAAAATTACACTGGCAAGTGGTCAAAATTTATATTAAGAATAAGTATTGTATGGGGCAGCTAGGTGGCGCAGTGAGTAGAGCGTCGGCCCTGGAGTCAGAAGGACCTGAGTTCAGATCCAACCTCAGACACTTAATGCACACACAAAAACAAAAACAAAAAACCCTAGCTGTGTGACCTTGGGCAAGTTACTTAACCCCAATTGCCCTCCAAAATGCAAAAAAAAAAAAAAAAGAATAAGTATTGTACATGCCCTTCTTCATTCACTAGTCCAACCACCATTATTTACAAAAATAAGCTCAATTGTAAATCAACCAAGAGCTTATTTAAAGTTACATAGACCAATTACATTTACTATCTAGTGTTTTCATCTCTTTACTATGCAATTAAATTTAAATTTATTTGATTTTACTCTCTTCTATTTCATTAGCTTTATCTTGAATTCATGTTAATCTTGGCACTACTTTAGTTCCATGACGCCTAAATATTCCCCTGCCATCTTATTAAATGAACGCCAGCTAAGCAAAATAAAGCAAAAATATTGTCTGTACCTAGGAAATGGAACATAGTGGAGAGAATTCTGGAGTTGTAGTGAGGAAGACCTGGGTTCATATCATGACGTAGAAAGGTAATATATCTGTGAACCTAGGCAAGCTAATTAATCTCTCTGAATCTCAGTTTCTTTTTCTGTAAAATAGGAGTAAGGTTAGCAGCACCTTCTTCTCTGAAATGTATGCTCCATAGTTAACAAATTTGCCTTAATCTCAAATTATTTCCTTTTCTCATTCCTTCCATCTTCCGACACTCATCTGGCAACCTCTTAAACTTCATCCCTATCCATCCTGTATAGTAGTGGTTGTATTTTGAGTTAATAGTACTGGGCTCACTAGTAGTGTTAAGGGAGGTGGAATACTTCTTTTTCCCACTGTTATTTCTAGACTCTCCCTCTACTACTACTGCTCCATAATTTCTTCTCAATTCAGGTTCATCCAAACCATATTTTTCTCCTCATCAAAGTTCTAGTATCTGTCATCTTCTAACAGACAGGATGTTTTCCTTCCTTATTCGATAATTTCAGCATCTAGATCATGGTTGTTCTTTCATATTGATACTCATTTAAATACCTTACTTTTCCAGTTTCTCGTATTTATTCATTTCTCCATGAACTATTCCTCCATTCTATCTCAGCTACATGCAGAAGTAGCCTTAGCCTTGATATTACCACCACACATAAGAATATAAATTCCTTGTTAATGAACTATGAAATTCCTTAATGTGATGATAATCTTTTTTCATTATATTTTTCCCTATTTTTTATGATCACTAACCCTGTTTTTCATCCTCATGCCTCCATCCCACAGTTCCTTCCCAGATCAGCAAGCCTATATAGACTATTCTATTTTTCCTTCCCCACCTCAACATTATAGTGAGCCAGTTTCTATCTAAACCTTCCTCTACTTCCATATCCCTTGACTCTTGTTTTAAAGGCAGCTATGCTTTACTAAGCCTAGGTCTTAGATTATTCCCATGATCCACTGACTTTATTCTTATTATTTTATTGTTAATGGAGATAGAGAAAGATTACTTAACAATATAAACTCCCAGTTCCCTTCACTTTTCAATATGCCACTCCAGGTTTACCCAACAGCTATGTTCTCTAGAATGTGTCTTCCATAGTTAACAAATTTGCTTTCATTTTAAACCATTTCCTTTTTTCATTCCCCATCACTTAGTGAGACCTGGCTCCCTCCTGATGAAACTTCATCCCTACTCACTACAAATTTATATTATCTTATTTCAACTGGGCTTTAACTGGATAAAGGAAATTGCTATAACAGATTGTCACATCTATCTTCCTCATTCTTTCATTAATTTTCAAATCTCCTTATCTACTGGGTAATTTCCTTCTGCCAACAAACATGCCCTTACTTTCTTCAATTTTAAAACACCCTCACTTGATCTAACCACTGCTGCTAGCTGTCATCCTGCATCTCTCCTCCCTCTTGTTGTTAATCCTGAGAAAACTGTCTCTAAGCCATTTCTCTATTTCTACTCTCACTGTCTTCTAAATTTTCTGCCATCTGATTCTTAACTTCATCATTCAACTAAAATTATTCTCTCCAATATAGGCAATAACCAGAAAATTGTCAAATCTCCTGGCCTTATTCTTCTTGACCTCCCTGCAGCATTTGCTACTATCAATTACAATCTTCTGTTTGATACTCTCTTTGTTCTAGGTCTTTGGAACGTTGTTCTCTCCCAGCTCTCCTCCTTACTGTCTGACTTTTCCCTTTCATCCTTCTTGCTGGAACTCCATCCAGGGTAAGTATACTTCCATGGTTGTTCTTAGATTCTATTCTCTCTTCTTATATATTATCTTACCTAGGGCTGTCATCCATTTCATGCATTCAATTATCTTTATCCAGAAGAGTCTCAGATGTTTTGATACACCCTTATCTTCTCTCCTGACTTCCAGTCTCACAATTATAATTGCCCATTGACAATCCCATATGGTTTGGGTTTATTCTGCTGAACTTCATAAGCTTTTCATTCCACATAACCTAGAGATAATTAATATTTGATGTGGCATTACCTATTTAAAATGTTAATTTTAATGGATTAATAGGTTATGTCTTACAAGGTATGCTACATTTTAAGTTTTTGCTTCCTATAGTGATTTATTATACATTTTCAACATGTATAATAATATTGATCTCATTATTTTTTTCCTCCAAATCCTCCTGTATTTTGAACTTCTCTATTGCTTTGATTTATATGTAATCTTGGGCACCATATTAAAAAAAGAAAGATGTAAAAAAAGTTGCAGTAGCTTCAGAAAAAGAATGACAAATCATTAAAGAGAAATAGATCCTTTTAAGGTACATTAGATTTGTCAAATTTAACAAATACCTAACTTACCTTTGGACAGTGCCAGTAAAATGGACAGATTTCAAGAGGAGAATCAAAATGCCAAGAATAAATTCACAAATAGGAAATGAATAAGTAGCTGGGTCTTGTTGATTTATTTATAGAAGTAGAGGAATTTATGAGAAGGTTTTGAGACCAGTTTTTTCTACCAGTAGTTAAAGAGAATCTCTGTTTAATGATATTAGATTTATTGATCAAAGTAGAATATGTAAAGAAACGGTAGAAAAATATATAATACATTACTATAGGTGGCAAAAACTTAAAATACTTGCCACGTAACTTGGAAGATATAACCTATTGATCCATTAAAATTAACATTTTAAATAGGTACTATGTCAAATATTATTTCCAGGCTATGTGGAATGAAAAGCTTATAAAATATAAAGTCCTAGCAGAAAAAATCAAAACCATGTGGGAACAGGATGAGACAAATATCATCCTGGATGCTATGACCAACCCTTGGTCTAAGACAGAGATGTTAAACACCAGCCTATAAAACTCCTGAAGACAGCCTGAATCATATCCAAATGTGTTTAGTCATTGTTTTTTCAGTCATATTTGACTCTTCATGACTGCTTTTGGGGTTTTCTTGAAAAAGATATTGAAGTAATTTGCCATTTCCTTCTCCAGCTCATTTTATAGATGAGGAAATTGATGCAAACAGGATAAGTGATTTCCCAGGGTCACACAGATAGTTTCTAACATCAAATAACTCAGATCTTTTTGACTGTAGGCCTTGCATTCTATCCACCATGCCACCTCATTGCCCAAATATTTCATAAGATTAGTAAAAATATAATTTAACATAGTGGTAATTTTAGTTTTCTAAGTAAGTATGTGACCCTGAAGTATCCTTTCCCATCTGAGTTTGATACCACTGATCTAAAATATTCCAATAGAATCTACCAGAGTTTTCATTTGAGTTATTCTAAAAATGCTTTCAACATAACCTGTAGAAGATAAGTTTACATTCTAATATTTTTATTTATTTTTTTTGAAAAACAGCCATTTTCTCTAGCTATGAAATAGTTGACAGAATATTCAACCCAAAAGAATAATAGTAGGATAGTAACAGGGCAGAGGACCCTTTTTATCAGCACTCACTCATATAGGCAGGAGTCAGAGCCAGGATTTAAAACCAGGTCTTCCTGATATCAAACATAGAACTCTCCCCTTATGTCACATTGCCCTTCAGTCTAAGGTAATCTCTATAATTTTATATCAGTTATAAAATATGTGTGAAGACATAAGCCAACCTTGGTAGATTAGAAATGCCAATACAACTAACAGCAAAATGCAATTAGCTAAATAGTTTATTAATATAATCTTTGCTGTGGGCACTAATTAACATGAAAATTAATTTAACAACTAATGTAAGGAAACTTCTAATTACATAAATTATCACTAATATAGGAAACAATTGCCTTAGGATATTGCTTCTTGAAGATTATGTTAATAACCTACACTAAAAATCCCCTGTTTATTATATCTATCTGGTTATTTTACTGGAATATAGATTACATAAAATGATGCCAAATTTGGAAGAAACCTTAATAATTTTCTATTCAAATTCCTTAATTTTTTAACAGAAGGGTGAAGAATCACACAAATAGTTGATGGCACAGTTGGGACTATAATACAGGTCTCCTAATTCTCACAATAGTATTTTGTCTATGTTAATTTTCCTCCTGGTCAGTAAAATCAAACTTTGGCTTTATTATAATAGGCATACATGACACAAAATATTTACTTAAATTTTATGTTCTTGAACATATTTTTTTTTCTGGCAATTACATTTAAAAATATTAAAAATTCAATAAAATGCGTGATAATATATCCATTGAAATATAAACCATACTTCCTTCCTACCTTCAAATATGACTGATCTAAAGCCATAATGCAACCTATACTTATTTCAGTCAAAGAGGTCTGAATTCGTATGTGCAAGTTTTTTCCACTGACACAGATTACAATCCTTCAGAACTATGAAAAACATTATTAGTTGAAGTAGCCAAAACATTCAACACATTGTGACTTATCTGGTGATAAAGCCCTCTGATTTTAGTGAGACAGGCTTTCTCAATACAAACATGCTAACACAGGCCCGTAATCAATAAGACCTGGCAGAAACCTAGCCTTCAAGGAGAAATGATTACTTTCTTGACTTAAGAAGGCAGAGTAATAGAACTTATTGGAAGTTGTTAACCTCTGCCTTCAAGTATAGTATATGATTGGTATTATTTGGTCACTGAATACAATGCTACATCTAATGTGAGATACATGTAAAGTTGCCAAAGAGGTCTTACTAAAGCATTAGGTTTGACCATGTTATCCTCCACCACTATCCACAAAACACAGATGCATAAATACACTCAAAAATCTCCAGCAACTCACTTATATTTAGAATCTAATATTAGATATTATAATTGAATATTAGAACTTAATAAAGTCTCTTGGCATTCAAAACTCTTTATAATTAGGCCCCTTCCTATACTTCCAGTTTTCTAATACTTTATTCACATCCTCATATTCTATATGCTACAATCCAGTTATACTAGTCGATTTGATGTTCATCAAACACATATTCCATTTCTATATCTGTGTCTTTCCACTGTCTGTTCCCTAGGCAGCTCAGTAGTTCAGTGGTAGCTCAGACCTGGAGTCACTAATGTCCAAGTTCAAATTCTGCCTCAGACACTTACTAGCTGTGTGACCTAGACCTCTGCCTCAGTGTCCTTAAATGTAAAATGGGCATAAACATAGTACCTAACTCCTAGTGCTGTTGTGAGTATCAAATGAAATATTTGTAAACTGCTTAGCACAATGTCTGGCACATAGTAGGCACTTAACAAATATCTGTTTCTTTCTTTTTTCCTTCCTATTCCTGAAATGCTTTCAATCTTCACCTCTACTGTTTAGAAGCCCAGGATTCCTTTAAAACTCAGTTCAAAGGTCACCTTCAGTAGGCCTTCTTTATCTCTTTAACTTCTAAAGTTGAAGGAGGTTTCCTCTAAAGTTTTCTGTGATCTTCAATGTGTGTATCTTGTATATAACTATTCATATACAAATGTCTCCCATATTAGAATGTATTAGAATGCATGCTCCTTGAGGGCAGGGACTTTTCCCTGTTTCTTTCCTTTGTTCCTTCCTTTGTTCCTTCAGTCTTACTTTCTTCTTTTTTCCTTTCTTCCTCCTTTTCTTTTATATCCCTCAACACTGTCGTAGTGCTTCACATATGTAAGTTCTAAATATATGGTTGTTGATTGATATGTACATACAGACACACAGACAAGCCTACACACATATTAATTGAGAATTTATGGAATTATAAGATGGGGGCAGGCATGATCAATTCTTTGGATACTGACTGTGAAAGACCATGATGACAGCAGGAAACAGAGCTATAATCACACTTTAATAAGGCTCAATGCATGTAGAAGCAAACAGAACAGAAAGTCCAGAGACAAGGCAATGAGACATAAGGAGGTAAACAGAATGGGGACAGAGGATGGGATGACAGAGAAAGGCAGATAGAGGTGGGGAAGGGGATAAAGAGGAAATAGAGTTGGGAGTACTCAGGATCATTAACCCAATAGAGATGAAAGAGTGCTTGGGGGCGAGAGGGAAGGAATTTGAGGTTTCCTTTTTGTAGGGTTTTTTTGGGGAAGACTAATTCTTATCTGTGCCACATTGGGATTGATTCATAAACACATCTGAGTCTTTAAAGTTAACATATCCACATCATCTCAAAGTTAACACCATTTGGTGTTCTATCATTTAGATATCTGGAACTCATCTGAAGGTTTACATATTATAGGACTAAACGGCGCTGAGAGTAAAGACAAAATGGCTTTCCCTGATTTAACACATATTATCAGGATGTGATTTTTGGTTCATATATGACACAAATTGTAAATTATGCTTCTCTGATCTTTGGGATGATTTATACATGACTTCCAGGTTACCTTTTGCAAGCTTGTTTCCTGCTATTGCCACTTTATGCTGGCTACTAATAAACTTACTATTACTGACTAGAAGAGGGGGTGGGACAGTGGACCAGAATAAGATACAATTTTAACACACACATACATACAAGTGGATATATATTTCATACCTAGGAAGTGCTTATTTAGGATTCAAAACCAAGGTATTCTGATTCAAATCCCATTTCTCTCTATTATATTACGCTGTCATTTTTTTTTTTTTTTGCTTTTTGGAGGGCAATTGGGGTTAAGTAACTTGCCCAAGGTCACACCACTAGGTTTTTGTTTGTGTGTGTTAAGTGTCAGAGTCCAGAACCAAACTCAGGTCCTTCTGACTCCAGGGCCAGCGCTCTACTCACTGTGCCACCTAGCCGCCCCTACACTGTCATTTCTTAGGCTACCGTAAATCAAAATAGAATAGCATTCCTAAAGTACAAAATTAACAACAGTTAATATTTAGATATACTACTAAATCCAAACATTGTACTAAGCACTTTACAATTATTATTTCATTTGATTCTCAAGACAATCTTGTGACTTAGGGGCTACAATTATTCCCACTTTACAGATGAGGAAACTGAGGCAAACAGAGGTTAAGTGACTTGCCTAGAGTCACATAGCTAGTAAGTGTTTGGAGTCATGTTTGAACTCACATTTTCCTGAATCCAGACCAAACACTTTAGCTGCTAGGCCACCTAGTTGCCTACAGAATAAAAGAGATAGGAAAATTAGTGACAGAATATGAAGTTATTCAGTTGGAAATTATCTTCAGATGCTTTAATTAGAAAACTTCAAATTGAAATTTTACTAAAATCTACGCAAATGCTTTGGTTTTTTGTGTATGAATTTTAGTTTTTGGTACATTGTAAAATCCCATTCTCTCTTAAGAGTCCTCAATTTCCAAAGTTCCCTAAATCAGCTACAGGTATTAGCTTGAACACTGAAAGCATCTGGCTTTATTAGCAATATGCTAATGTTAAAATTGTTTCAGCAATGGCACTTGCAATTGCAGAGACTAAAAAAGGATTCAAAAGAGATTCAATGGTGAAATTTTAAAATATGGAAAAGCAGAATTATTTTTGGTTTTATGAAATATAATAATATAAATAATAAAACAATATCAATTCAGATGCCACTAATTTGGAATTTCTGATAATCAAGAACAAAAGACAGATAGTGGTTAGCCTGTCTGATGAAGGGATGACTAAGAAACATAATAATGAAAAAAAAGTTGCCAGGAGAATGCATTTTTTTGGGGGGGAGGGAGTTGGGAAGACTTAATAGTTACTCAAGGGGGATTTCTTTCCCATCTTATTTAGAACCATCTTTTCACAGCAATTTACAGAAAACAGTGTGTCATCTTTTACTGTCACAAATAATTTTAAAAATAGAAGAAAATCAGCTCAGCAAAACTAATCAACACATTAAATAAACCTGACAGTATATGCTATGTCAACCTCTAATCATCACCACCCTTTCCCCATATCACTTCTGCCAAGAAGAAAACAAGCCAAATTTTCTCATACCTGCTTTGGGTATCAAGCATGGCTATTTTAATAATATTCTGTTCATTTTTTTTTTGTCCAATGCCCAGCTTTATGCTTTACATTTATATTGTTTTCTGGGTCTGTTTAATTCACTTTGCATTGGTTCATAGAGTTTATGTCTCCTCATGGTTCTGTATATTCTTATCCATCATTTTCTATGACACAATGACATTCCCTTGCATAGAGGGAACACAATTTGTTAAGCCATTCCTCACTCAAAGGACATTTACTTTATTTCCAATTCCTTGCTGTTAAAACAAGTGGTGTGATAAATAATTTGTTATATATTTTCTAGGACCTTTTAATCTCTTACCCCTTGGAACAGTTCTCATCAAGGCTCCAGCACCATCTTCTACAAGAAGCCTTTCCTGAAACTAGAGCCTTAACATCAAAAGTATTTCACACGTATCTTCTATATACCCACATACATGAAATATATGCTGTCTCCTGTGGTTAGATTACATGCTAATTGAATACTGTGTGATTTTAATCTTTGCATCTCCAATGCCAAGCAGTGGCAAATGCATAATAGGTGCTTAAAAATGCTCTTTGAATGATCAATTGATCGAATGGGCTATATGCCTAGCAGTAGGATCAGCAGGTTTGGACATGTTAGTAGATTTCTTTGCACAATACCAAATTGCTTTCCAGAATGGTTAGAACAATTCAGAGCTGCCCCACAGTGAATTAGTTACTCAGCTGTATCAGTCAACAAGCATTTATCATTTACTAGGTGCAAGGCAAAGAGTTAAAAGCTGAAGATAAAGAAAGGCTAGGTCACAAAGAAATTCATATTCTAATGGGGAAGATAATATGTAAATGAATCTACATACAACAGACTAGACTGAAGGTATTCTCTGAGGGGAAGGCACTAAGCACCAGCTGGAATGAAAAAGACTTACAGAAACAGGGGGATCATTTGAATTGACTCTTCAAGAAAACCAGGGAAATTGAAAAGCAGGAAGGAGAATATTCTGAGCATGGGTCACAATTAGCAAAGTCACAGAGACAAAGAAGGAATTTCAAGTGTGAAAAACAGCAATTAGATTAGTGTTATGGGATTGTGTGATGTAGAGGACAAATTTCTTTTCTTTCTTTCTTTCCTCCATTTTTCAGTTTTCCTTTCCTTTCCTTTCCTATTTGCTTTTCTTTTTCCTTTCCTTTCTTTTCCTTTTTTCCTTTCCTTAACCTCCAATACCTATAACCTATGCCCAATAACCTCTTTCCCAAAGTTAATATAATAATAATAATTTTGTATTAAATATAAAAATATATCAAAATTACAATGTAAGGGAGGGAAATAAATTTCATTTGGAACATTTTTATTGTTGATACAAACTTCTAACAATATTTTCATATTAAAAGTTACATTCCATCTTAGGTATTTTTTTTTTGCACTACCTTATTGTTTATGACAGTTTAGACATATAAACATAAAGAGTAGAAAGTTAATATATTTCAGTCTATGTACAAACTAGTTAGTCTCTAGCATAATGTTATGTAATAGAAGACATTATGCCACATGATATGATGAATTTAGCATGTACACATGCACTTTGATAAAAGCTATTAGACTACTAGCTTAGATAGGATAACTTTTAAATTTAAGTTAATTATAGTTACAGCCATAACTTTAAAGATTGCAATATGTTTAAAAAGTTATTAGACACATAGAACATGGAGGGTATGCTATTAATTTTGATATTTGAAAACCAGTATTCGAAAACTGCAACATAATAGATGATATTTCATCTCTTTTCCTCTGTGTCTTTGCACAAGTTATCCCCCATGCCTGGAATCCTCTTTCTCTTTACTTCCTTTTTACTCCCTTCTTATGAGAGACAGTGGTGCAGGGTAAGTAGCATAACAAGTAGGGTGACCTTGGATTCAGAATGACCTACCTGCTTCTGATACATACAGACTATATGACTCTGAGCAAGTTGAAAACTCCCAGTTAGGTAGGTAACTCTCTAAGTCAAAAAACTACATAAGAAGTGCAGGACTATCTTAGTAGAGGGAATTTCCTTAACTTGGAGCTCCCAAAATCAATTATCACATTATATCCCAAAATCAGTCCACATTTTTAAAGTCAATATTTGAATTAGTAGAAAAAACAATTCACTGGGTTACAACTTTTTATTATTTTGTCTTGTGTATCTTTGAACAAACATGCTTGGCTAACTGCATAAATTAAAAAAAAGAAATAATTAATTAGTAAAACATTACCTTTGCCCTATCTGCCTGGACAAATACATTTTTAAATAATAAAGCATATTGAATCCCACCATTCTCACAAAAATGTTGACATTCTCAGTGAGGGCAAAAGGGGTTTCGTATCACTGATAAATAAATATTTTTAAATTGATTCTTACATTTATTTTTCTTTTTAATGTGTTTTTGTATGTTTCATGATGTAATACATTGGTACAGTAGTACATGCATATAATTGATAAATAAACATTTGGTTTTATTGATAGGATTGTAGTGTCAAAAGAGTTTGGACAATACTGGCTGAGTGCACTAAGAGTTTAAGTGACTCACCCAAGATCACACAAATGACTTGGGGCGGGGGGGGGGTAAGGGGATTTTCTGCTCTAGGGCAAATTACCTCTTGATAATCATAGTTCTTTACATTGAGTTGAAACTTGCCCTCATAAATTATATCCACTGCTTCTAGTTTCCCATTAAAAGCAACAGAGAATGGAAAATTGTTTTCAAATCCAAATTTGCTATTTCTCAAGTTCCAAAGATAACAATTGAGATGTCTAGGTCAGACAGTACAGAGCAGAATGGACACTGGACTTGGAGGCAAGAAGATTCAAGTTTGAATCTTGGCCCAGGTACTGATTACCTGTGTGACCACAGACAAGTCATTTATCTTTTCTCATCTTCAGTGTCTTCACCAGTAAAATGGGGATAATAAAGTCCCTATTTCCCTGGGTCATTTTGAGGATTGAGATAAACTGTATGAAGTATTGTGCAAACCTTCAAGTTCTTTGTAAGTGAAAGCTTTTGTTATTGTTATTATTTTGATGCAATTACATTCTTAGTTTGAGGGAAAGAGGCATTCACAGCAAGAACATGACACTAGTGGGCCATTCCAATATTTAGCCATTTCATCCTGCTGTTGGAGAGAGGATCTACAGAGCCTTTGGCTTCATTTTTCACTGCTATGAAGATGACTGTTTTAATCCCTTAATTGGCCATCTCCATTGAGTCTCTGGAGCAGGCTGCATGGTTGATTCGTGAGAAAGGCTGGAAAAATGTTGCTGTGGCACTGGGTTTATGACCTCATCAGGCCTCAATGCATGGTCCCATCCCCTTGTCAGAGAGCCCTAAGAGGGTTTCTTCTCCAGACTTCCCAAACTCACATCAAGTTTCAATGACATCTGTGGAGAGGGGTAAATTAAATTCCCTGGGATAATCCCTCAAATACTCATCTTAAAGGATCTGGTAGTAAACTTGCCCTGGGTAGTTAAGCTTGTGGCAAGTATATACTAGGCAACCAGCTGCCTCAATTCCAAATTGGGAGCTTTTATTTTGTGGCTTATTCCATTTTCTTGTTGCACTTCAAACCACCTTCATGCATGTGTAATGGTAATGCAATTTTGAATTTGAAGACCCCTTTGTGCTGGCAAATGACAATTTAACCTTAATTCACATATTTCCATACTAACCAAACTACTAAGAATTTATTTTATAGATATAGAAAAAGTAATACAATCTTTATCTGGAAGAACAAAAGATAAAAAACATACCAGGAATTAATGAAAAAATGTGAAGGAAGATAGTCTAGCTGTACCAGATGTTGAACTGTATTTTAAAGTGATAATCTTCTGGTGTGGCTAGGTGGCACAATGAATAGAGCACTGGCCCTGGAGTCAGGAGGATCTGAGTTCAAATCTGGCCTCAGACACTTAACACAAAAACTAGCCATGTGACCTTGGGCAAGTCACTTAACCCCAAAGTGCCCTCCAAAAAGCAAAAAAAAAAAAGTGATAATCTTCAAAAGAATCTTGTATTAACTAAGAAATAGAGTCATGGATCAGTGGAATAGATGAAGTATATAATAGACAGTAGTAAATGACCATAGTAATCTAGTGTTAGATAAACTGAAAAAAGCAAACAAACAAACAAAAATAGAACAAGCTTTTGGTAGAAGAACTCACTATTTAAAAAAAAATTCAGGGAAATCTCAAGGAAAACTGGCAGAAACCAGTTATTGGCCAGCATCTCACACTATTTAATGAAATATGGTCAAAATAGGTACATGATTTAGAAATAAAGGTTGCTACCATGGGCAAATTATGGGAGTGTGGAATAGTTTACCTGTCAGATCTATGGATAAGGGTAGAATTTATGACCAAACTAGAGATAAAGAACATTACTAGATATAAAATGGATTATTTTGATTATATTAAATTGAAAAAGTTTTGTACAAACAAAAGCAATGCAGCCAAGATTAGAAGGAAATTAGGAATCTGGAGATTTTAAAAATTATTATTAAAGAAAGTATTTATCATAAATATTTCTCAAATATGGAGAGAACTTTATAGGTATATGAGTCATTCCTCAATTGAGAAATAGTAAATGGATATGAACAGGTAGTTTTCAGAAGAAATCATATCTGTAGTCATATTTTTAAAAGGGTTATAAAACTATACATACCCTGTGATCCATCAATGCTACTGCTAAGTCTGTATCCCCAAGAGATAAATAAAAGAAAGAAAAAGGAAAAAGACCATATGTACAGAAAATGTTTAGAGTAGCTCTTTTGTGGTGGCTAAAAAAAAAAAGGAAATTTAGGGGAAATCAGTTGGGGAATGGCTGAAAAAGTTGTTGTATATGATTGCGATAGAATATCATTATTCTCTAAGAAATGATAAGCAGAATGATTTCATAAAAACCTACAAAGAATTACATGAACAAAGTGAAGTGAGCAGAAGGAGAACATGGTACACAATAACAGATGTATAGTAGATAATCAATTTTTTTGGAGGGGAGAAGGCAGGGCAATTGGGGTTGACTTGCCCAAGGTCACACAGCTTGTAGGTGTCAAGTTTCTGAAGTCAAATTTGAACTCAGGTCCTTCTAACTCTGGGGTCACTGCCCTATTCACTGGGCCATCTAGCTGCTCTATTAATTGTTAATGATTTTGCTACTCTCAGCAATAAAATGATCCAAGACAGTTCCAAAGCACTCATGATGAAAAATGCTATTTACCTGCAGAGAAGGAATTGATGGAGTCTGATTGCAGATCAAATTATAGTTTTCTACCTTATTTTTTGTTAATTTTTTGACTAATATGGAACTTTATTTTGCATGGTTGCTTATATATACCCGCTGTTAAGTCAACAGAATGATTGACTTGCACATACTTATTTTACCACAAAAAATGAAATCCCACGTTCAAGCAATTACCACTCCTCTCCTGCCCTCTTCCAAATGTCGTGGTAATGAGATTTGAAGATCTTCCATGCCCCTTGAACTTGCTGATATAGCAAGAAGGGGTGGGGCAGAAAGAAGCCAGAGCCAAGTAGGAGCTGGGCTAGAGCCAGTGTGGTGACTGGAAGTGGCTGCAGCGCAAGAACTCATTTTTTTTTGAGCCAATCAGAACTTCTGCTAAGGACTCCTGCTGAGTACTGCCAGGGACAGGAACGGTGGGGGGGGCCAGAGCTGTTGGTAGGAAGTTGTTTCAAGGCTGAGCAGTTACTGTGAGGAGAGGAGGATCTTTGCCTGAGGTAGCCTGTTCTGTTTTGAAGGCTTGAGAATGTGGGTGTTTACAACATTAACTTTATGTGTGCCAACTCAGTGGCTATTGTGATGGCTTTGACTTTCTGGTTTTGGGACTCAGTTTTCTGGTATTTGAATAAATGTTCTAGCTATTTTCCCCAAGTAGAGAGCCTGTTACATTTTGTGATTAATAACCATATCAGCATACTTATAGTTACCGTAGGCATTGTGAATACTGCATTGTTGATACAACAAATTAAAAAAATATACCTATTAAAAACCTTTGTCAATATATACTATTTTATAAGTTTTTAAATTTCCTTTTATATATAATTTTATCTTCACTTCATACCTTTGCCAATTCCCAGTCTGGCAATGCACTCTCCTTCCCCCTACCTCACAAATATCCACCTCATAAAATATCTTTCTTCCTTGAAAGCAGAGTCTAAGTGATAGACACCTCCTACAGGAGGTCTTTGTTGATCCTTCTAATTACTTGAACTCTCTGTATTATTAAATTACTCTTTGTCATTTTGTATATACTTAATTGTGTACATACTATTTCTCACCCTCTAAAAGTAAACTCTTAAAGGACTAAGGTTGTTTCATTTTTTTATTTCAGTGTTTAGTGCCTCCTATACTGTCTATCCCATTGTAAGTGTTTAATAAGCATTTGTTGAATTAAGTTAAATTACATTTTTTAAAAAATTCATCTTGACAATATGATACTTTCATGTACCTAGCATTAAGGAGAGAAGAATTATGCTGAATTTCAATGGGACTATAGACTTATATTGTAAATTAATATTTTATTTTTCTAATCACATTTAAAAATAATTAAAACTTTAAAAAAAATTTGAACTCCAACTTCTCTCTCTCCTCCCAGCACCTCCCATGTGCTACACATGTGCAGTTGTGCAAAACATATTTACATTGGGGCGGCTAGGTGGCACAGTGAGTAGAGCGCCGGCCCTGGAGTCAGAAGGACCTGAGTTCGGATCCGGCCTCAGACACTTAACACACACAAACAAAAACATAGCCATGTGACCTTGGGCAAGTTACTTAACCCCAATTGCCCTCCAAAAACCAAAAAAAAAAAACCAAAAAACAAACAAACAAACAAAAACCCAAATATATTTACATATTAATCCTGTTGTAAAAGAAAAAAACAGGCAAGATAAAAATAAAGTAAAAAATAAAGTATGCTTCAATCTTCTTTCTTTGGATGTGGGAAGAATTTTTCTTCATAAATCCTTCTAAATTGTCTTAGATCATTGCTGAGAATTGCTAGGTCATTCACTGTTGATCTATATTGCTTTTAATGTGTATAGGGATTTCCTGGGTCTGATTACTTCCTTTTGCATCAGTTCATATAAATCTTTCCAGGTTCTTCTGGAAACATCATGCTCATAATTTTGTATAGCATAGTAGAATTCCATCACAGTTATATGCCACAACTTGTTTAGTCATTCTCCAATTGATGGATATCTCCTAAATCTCCAATTCTTTGCCATGACAAAAAAAAAAAAAAAGCTGCTGTAAATATATAGGTCATTTTCTTCGCTTTTTGTTTGTTTGTTTTTATCTATCTTGGCTACAGATCTGGTAATGGTATTGCTGAGTCAAAGAGTATGTAAAGTTTTATAACCCTTTAGGAATAATTCTAGTTTCTCACCAGAATGGTTGCATCAATTCACAACTCCACCAAAGATATTTTAGTGCCCCAATTTTCCTACATCCCTTCCAACATTTATCATTTTCCATTTCTTTCATGTTAGCCAGATATTCAACAGGATGAGTGGAGATAATCCAGGATGCAGTGGAAGAACCTGGCCCTTTTAGGCTAAAACATTTTCACTTACTCATTTAGAGTGAAGTAACACCCATTCAGTGAATAGGCCTCTTTAAGGGATGACCCCTTTAATTATAAAAAAAGAAAAAAAATCAAACTGGGAGGAGAAGACCCTCAGGGTTGCTGTTCCAAAGAGAAACAGTTACCATTGACATTTCCTCTAAGCCAGGAGAGCCCAACTGGATCAAAATGGTTCTGGAAGAGAAAGAGAGTCTGATGACTTTGCAGGGCCCTCCCTCACTCAAATTAGTCAACTGCAAGTCTAGGTCATCATTTCCCACATGCCATGATCCTTTTTGAAAACAAAGGAGAAAACACATGTTAGCTGGTCTGATAGGTATGAGGTGAGAGAGTTGTTTTATTTGCATTTATCTAATTGACAGTGATTTAGAACATTTTTTCATATGACATTAGGATTTCTTCTGAAAATTGCCTGTTTATATTCTTTGACCATTTATTGCTTAAGGAATTACTTGTAGTCTTATAAATTTGACTAAGTTCTCTGTATATTTGAAAAATGAGGGCTTTATCAGAGAAACTTGATATAAATACTTTTTTTCACAATTATGATTACTATGTATTTCCTTCCATCCTTCTCTCTCTCTCTTTCTCTCTTCACTCTTCAACATTGTTTTGCTTCTGACCATGGCCTCCCTCAATCTTCCCTTCATTCCCCCAGTCTGTCCTTTCCACAATTTCCCCTTTAACTTTAAAAACTCTTTCATTCCTCCTTTATGTGAAATAATTCCCCCCTTTCCAACCCTCCCTCCTTTTCACAGAGCATCCTATTTTTTCTAATCTCTTAATATATTTTTTTAATATCACCCATCATAGTCAGCTGACACACAAACCTTTCTATGCATACTTCTTCTAAACTTGTGTGTGGGGTGTCCATGGAAGATGAGCACCTCTGATGTGAGGGCTTGTTGAGCCCTTTTTTAGGGCTGCACATGAAACTTAGGTGCCTACTTGTTTCACCCAACTCTCACCTGTGGCTCCAAGAAGGTGTAGCATGCACATCAGTCACACCATAGTTAACCAACCATCTTGGTAGACTGACTATACCAAGTTGAGGGCAACTGACAGACCTCAGACATGTTGGTGAGCTAGGTGGGTATCTAATCCAAGCATCTTAAGACTTTTCCTTCAAGACTGGGCAGATGAAAGCAGTTTGGTTGCTAAAGCATACACTACAGAACACTTAAGAGCTCCGTGAGTAATTATAGATGCCAAGGTCATCTGCTACATCCTGGGCCATTGACAGTCATCTTGACTTTAATCCTGACACTGGACTTCAATGTCTCAGACAGAGAAAGTGAGACTAATGAATTAGTCCAACTCTCCTTCACTTAAATCTAATTCACATGCAAGTCAAGACATCTCCCACGATGTCACTGCTCCTCCCTGAAAATGAAGAACTCCTTCTAACTTCTGTAATCATGATGAAGTTCTTAAGATTTGCATAAATTATTTTCCCATATATGAATGTAAACAGTTTAACCTTATTGAATCCCTTATTATTTCTCTTCCCTATTTACTTTTTTATGCTTCTCTTGAGTATTATATTTGACTGTCAAATTTCTATTTAGCTCTGGTTCTTTCATCAGGAATGCTTGAAATTTTGCTATTTCATTAAATATCTATTTTTTTTTCACCTAAAGGATAATACTCTGTTTCACTAGGTAGGTGATTCTTGTCTGTAACCCTTGCTCCTTTGCCTTCCAGAAAATTCTTTGCCTTCCATATTCTAAATATCTTGACCCTTTAATGTAGAAGCTGAAAAAGTTTCCTGACAATAATACCATAATGTTTGAATCATTTCTTTCTGGCTATTTGAAATATTTTCTCTTTGACCTGGGAACTCTGGAATTTGGCAATAATATTCCTGGGACTTCTCATTTTGGAATCTTTTTCAGGTGGGGGGGGTATTGGTGGATTCATTCCATTTCTACTTTACTTGTTTGTTCTATAGTGGCAGTTTTCTCTGGTAAATTCTTAAAATATGATATCTAGGCTCTTTTGTTTTATTATGGCTTTTAGGTTGTCCATTAATTTTTAGGTTATCTCTCCTGTATCTATTTTCCAAGTCAGTCATTTTTCCAATGAGATATTTCACATTTTCTTCTATTTTTTTTCATTCTTTTGATTTTTTGTTTCATTCTAATTTTTAAGTAATTCCTTTCTTCAGTGAGCTTTTGTAACTTCTTTTCCATTTTGAAAGTTCTGCTTTTTAAGGAATTCTGCCTTTCAGTGAGTTTTTGAACAACTAACTTTTTTTTTTCATTTTGTTCAAATATGCTTTGTCCTCTTCATTGGCTTTTGGTGACTCTTTTACCATTTAACCTGTTCTATGTGTGGATTTTGTTGTTGTTGTTGTTGTTGTTAATGGTGTTATTTTTCTTCAGTATTTTTTTCTGCTTCCTTTACTGAGTCATTGACTTTTTCTTGATTTTCTTGCATCACTGTCATTTCTTTATCCAGTTTTTCCTCTCCTTCTATTATTTTATCTTTAAAATTATTTATCAAATTAAAAAAAAATATTTTGGGACCTGAGACAAGTTCACATTTTTCTTTGAGTCTTCAGATGCAGCTATTTTGACTTCATTATGTTCTTTTTTTTTTTTTTTTGGAGGAAGGAAGGAAGGGCAATTGGGGTTAAGTGACTTACTCAAGGTCACACCACTAGCAAGCATTAAGTGTCTTAGGCTGGATTTAAACTCAGGTCCCCTTGACTCCAGGGCTGGTGCTCTATTCACTGCACCACCTAGCTGCCCCTATTTCATTGTGTTCTATTTGTGTTTTAATCTTCCCTGTCACCATAACTACTTTGTATGATAAGGCTAATTTTGTTGCTGTTGTTTGTTTATTTCCTCAGCCTATTTCTTGACTTTTGACTTTATGTTAAAGTTGGGTTCTGCTCCTGTGATGGAAGGGGCATGTTCTGAAGCTTCAGGTAGTTTTGAGAGAAAATTCTGGGGAATTCCAAGTTTTCAGTTCTTCCAAGGTGATATGACCTAAGGAGAGGTATAGTCCTTGTCCTCCAGTCCTGTGCTCTGGTTTGTGAGTAACCACATGCACTATTTTTGGCCTGAAACTGTGACCAAGATTCCTACTCCCCTGTGGTCACATGTGTGCTAGTGCTCCTCCTTGCCTTAGGACTGTGACCTAGACTTGCATATGAGCAATGCAACAGAGTCCTGTACCCAGTATCAGCAAAGGATCCTTTGTAATCTCCTCCTGACTACTTGGCTTCCCCCTTATCATCTGTTGATAGAGCTCCTACAGCTTGCTACTGATTCAGTTGACCCCAAGGCCTACTGATGGTGAGCCTGCTTTCACTATACTCCATTCTCACATCAGTGAAACAGTCCTTTCTTGCCAATCTTCTAAGTTGTCTTAGGTTAGAAAATTTTCACCCTGTCCTTTTTTTTTGCCATTCCAGAATTCATTCTGAGGCATCATTTTAAAGTCCTTCTTAAGGTCCTCTATGGCCTGTAACCCGCTCGTATTTTCCTTTGGGGCTTTTGGAGCAGGACTTCTGACCTCACAGTCCTCTTCCCGCTCCATGCTTCTGCCCTCCTTGCCCCCAAAGTAGGAGTCTAGGGTTGCATTTTTTTGTTTAATTTGTTTCCTTTGCCTTGACATGTTGCCACTTAATTACTTGACTTTTGGGCTTGTTGCCACAGTATGGCTGGGCCTCCAGACAGGTGAACTTTTGTCCTGAACGTGTGGGGGGGGCAACTTCCATTTCTGGCAAGCTGGAAACCCACCCACGACCTCCACCCCAGATCACAATCCAGATCCAGGGAGGTTAAAGCAAGAGTGATTACCCCCCTCCCCCAAGACTGATCGCTGAATCTCCCTACAGTTCACAGGCCAGGAGTTGGAGCTGCCCTGAAAACTACAAAAATGGCGTGTCTCCTTAGAGGCTTCTAGCCCCCAGGGGAGGAAGCCGATGCGTTCCCCAAATACTGGTCCCAAAGTCCATAGGGCACTAACCTCTCACTTTGTCCTAGGCATGTCTATGTTGATAATTCTGGAATCGCCACAGCTGCTTGTGTTCTGGAGTCCCTCCAGCTGGCTGCTTGCCCTGCTGCCCTGGGGCTAAAACCGCGACTCAGGTGGACCTGTTCTCAGCTCCACGCGCACTGCGGGCTGCTGACTCCCAGAGAGCTGAGCTGGTCCTTCCTGCAGGGCTGCTGGGCTGTCCTCAGTGGGAGGTTAGCTTCTCTGTGTTGTTCTGTGGGTGCTGGGGCTCCAGAAGTTGTTCAGAGTCCCCTTTTACATAGTTTGGAGGTAATCTGGGGGGAGAGTGCCTTGGACACGCTGTTTCTACTCCGCCATCTTGGCTCTGCCCCTTGAGGCATCATTTTAAAGCTGTTTTGATTGGAATTTGGGGGAACTCAGGTGAGTACCTGACTTCACTCCACTATCTTGGCACTACCTCTCTAGCATTGTAAATTAATGTGTAATTGTTTCTTACTTGAACAAATATCATTTCCCAATAGGGATGCCATCAGCATCTCCAAAACACAGGCTCCTAATTTATAATATTTAGTGTACATGTCAGTGCAGAATCAGAATTTAGGTAATAAGGTTGTGCCTGTTTACCTACCTCAGAGCAAAATCAAGCTCTATGATTATAATTAACTGGTACCAAGGATATTATCATTAGATACTTCACATGTAAAGAAATGACTCTGACTTAATGACATCTTTTCCTAAAGGCATTAATGTTAGTTATACACCTCTCTTTTTATCAAAGTCTAGAATTATACTTTATGAAAATCAAATTCAGACCACTTTAATCTCCGTTTTCTTTAAGCTATGGTTAATTATTCTGCTGAATGTGAAACAAATTTAACAAGGTTTGTGTAGTATTATTTTATAATAAACTTTAACTATGTCCTGTAAGACTATTTAGAGAATGCTAATGGTGATATTACGGAAGGGTGGAGTATCTGGAATAGAATTAGGACCATGTAAATAACAGATTCCTTGCAAACAATAAGACTTGCATGAAAGAGGTTCATGACAAGATTTAGGATGACAAATGTTTATGAATAACATTCTAAATGGCTGAAGTCAACTGTGCTATAAACCATCTGGCAGATTTAATTCCTAGCTGAAATGCATATGACTTATTGCCATTTAATGGACTATTTAATGGACCTATGGGGGGAAAAATCTTTGGCAAAACAACAGATTTTCAGTAAAAAGAATCAATCTTTGTGAAGAAGTATCATAGGAAAGATTTTCCTTTCCAAATGTGAATAATATACAGGACATAATGACATATTCTTTTGAATTTCTAAAAATAAAAGCCATATTCATAATGCATAAATAAAAGATGCACACCCTTGTGTCAGGGATAACATTTTGGAGTGTGACTGAGTAGCATTCAGAGTCACTGCCATTAGTCACTGAGATGTGTTAAACCTCCTTACAGGAAGTTAAAAGGTACCTGAGTTTTGGAAAAAAAAGATATCAAAAGCATCATGAAGAACAAATTCAAAGTTGAAAAATATTAACTGACTAAATCCTATTAAAGCCCAATTTTCTTTCTATAATAAGGCAAGGTATTTGAATTTCTGTTCTAATCAGAGGTTGAATAATCCATTTTGAAATATATTAAAGTTTTATATAGGACAGAACCAAACCCAAAACTCAATTTGTTTTCTAGGCTTTTGGTAATTATGTATCCTGCATTATTTTAATGAAGTAAAATCAGAGATAGATAATTATGCCATTGAAGGTTTAGGGGTTTGTGTTTGTTTTGTCTAATGGATGGAAGTGATTTCCTCAGCAATTTGTTATTGCCCTAAAAGACTTCTTAAATATGATTTTAAATGTGTAGAAATGATGGTAGGTAGGAGGGGAGGGTAATTTAAAACAAATGTAATAAAACACATTTTAACCCTTTATGTGAAAGAAATTAGTTAGGACATGCTGAAAATAATGCAAGAGAAACAGTAGTTCTGGAATGTAGCATAGGTTGTTTGCTTGTTAAGATTCTTTAGTATGTTGTAGGCTGATGCAAAATGGGAAGGTAGATTTGGTTTGAAGCTTCCACTAGATGAAAAGAGAGAGGTGGGGATTAGAGTATTAGTGTAGTGCTAAATAACTAATTATTAAGTACTTGTTATGTGCTAGGCACTGGCCTTGGGGGAAAAATTATGCAAAATAATGTAGGTGAACCATGCAAATTTGTCACCACCAATATGATAGTGATGGGTTAGTAATATTCTACTTATATATTTAAAAAATATTCATGCAACATTTATGCCAAATAGTTCAAAGCAATTGTCTCTTAAGGGTGTTTTATTTTGGGTCAAAGACTTTTTGAACCAGTGGGGTAATCCATGAAAAACCTATTGCCTGTTTGAGAACATCCATTAAAAAATATATAGTTTGGGGATTGTTCATTTTTTTAAAGCAATTGGGGGTTAAGTAACTTGCTCAAGTTTACATGGCCAGTCATTATTTATGTGTGGGTGCTCATTTTCTGAGGCTGGATTCGATCCCGGTTCATCCCAACACTGAGGTCCGCGCTCTTACTCACTGCCACCTAGCTGCCCCAATTGTTCATTTTTGTAGGATTTATAATTTATTCTCAACTCCCAAAAGAATGCAAGCTCTTTGCAGTCAATGAGTGATTCACATTTTTTTCTCTAATTCTTAGGCCAAGGTTCAATATAGAGGTGGCCCTTAATAAAAATTTCTTGGTTAATTGAGGGGAAAAAGGTAAGAGAATAAATCTTTATATTATATTTGCTATGTGCCAGGTGCTGCGCTAAGGATTTTACATATATTATCTCTTTTGATTGTCACAACAACCCTGCAAGGTAGATGCTATTATTATCCCCATTTTATAGATATGGGACATGAGGCAAAGAGAAGTTAAATTGCTTTCTTAAGGTCATACAGCTACTAAGTATATTAAGCAGGATATGAATTCAGGTCTTCTTGACTCTATATACAGTGCTCCATCTACTGTACCACCTAGAAGATCAGTAAAAATACAAATTTATTTGAAAGGTAACTGAATCCAAAGTGACATTTAGGCCTCATGTATTTTCTCTGTCTTCAGACATTAATAATTCAACTACCATCATGCAGGAAGTTTTTTTTTTTTTCTATGTTAAAAGGAAGTATTTAAGAAAAGATTAGAAACCAATTCAATTCAATGTAACATTTCTCTTTTAGAGAGTCAGTACCTTTACAGGTTTTTTTTTTTTTTGGTTAAATAATGTAATGCAGATGAATGTTGGCCAAAATAGTTACAATTATTTTATAATAAAAAAGCAGAAAATACCACTAAGCATATGTATTCATTAATTTATTCCTTCACTAATTTGCCTACCTACTGTATGTGTGGCTCTCAAAAATGACACCAATAACTGTTCACCATGACCTTAAGTTGGGCTGAAAAGATTATTAAGGATTGGAGCCAGGATGGTAGAGTCAAGGCAGGGTCTCCCCTAAGCTCTCCTCTATACTCCTCCAAATACCTTTAAATAATGACTCTAAAGGAATTCTAGAGCAACAGAACAAAGAGATGGAGTTAAACAAAACAATTTTCCACCCCAACAAAAAACTTAGAAAGTTAGCAGGAAAGATCTGTTGCACCTGGGTCAGAGTGGAATGCAGTTCAGCTCAGGCCATACCAGTAAAGCCCAGGTCACAACAAACCAAGAGAAGGCCTTGTGAGCCACTGATTTAGCAACAGCAGTTGCAGTTGCTTCTGGAATTCTCAGTCCATAAATAGTAATGGGATTAAACAAATGTTCAGAAGGAGATTACGGGGGTCTCTTTGCTAGCATTGAGGAAGGACACTGTTGCTTTGCCCATACCTGGATCCAGGTCCCAGTCCTGGTTAGCAGTCTAGGGCAAAGGGGTACATTAGCATAGCAGAACTTGCAGCAAGGGGGGCCCTTCTCACAGTTCCAGGGCAGAAAAGAATCCTTATGGTCAGTCACAGAATGGAGTACAAGCCAGGAGAGGAGTAAACACCTCTCTGTAGGTCATACTAACTTGAAAGAATTGAAAACTTATAGGTTCCAGGATGTATCTCTGAAAACAGCTGCGGAAAACCCCTAAAATTTGGGACAGTGCACCTTCCACTTTGGAAGCACAACCATATTTTAACAAATAGTTAGAAGTCAAGTAATAGGCTGGGGGAATTGAGCAAACAACAGAAAAATATTCTGACCATAGAAAGTTACTATGGTGGCAAGGGAGATCCAAACACACACTGAGAAGATAGCAAAGTCAAAACTCCTACATCCAAAGCCTCCAAGAAGGATATGAATTGGTTTCATGGAATAGCTCAAGAAGGATTTTGAAAATCAAGTAAGAGAGGTAGAGGAAATATTGGGAAGGGAAATGAAAGTGATGCAAGAAAATCAATGAATCAACAGCTTAGCAAAGGAGATAAAAAATACTGGAGAAAATAACACCTTAAAAAACAAACAAACTAAGACAAAGGGTAAAAGAGGTACAAAAATCCACTGAAGAAAAGAACTCATTAAAAAGTAGAATTGGCTAAATGGAAAAGGAGGTTCAAAAGTTCACTAAAAAAATTCCTAAATGTTAGAATGGACCAAATAAAAGCTAATGGCTTTATGAGAAATAAAGAAGAAATGAAAGAAAACCAAAAGAATATATAGAGGACAAGGTGGAATATCTTATTGGAAAAAATAATGAACCTGGAAAATAGATCCAGGAGAGATAATACAAAAATTATTGGACTACCCAAAAGCCATGAAAAAATGATAAGAGCTTAGATATCATCTTTCAAGAAATTATCAAGGTAAATTGCCCTCATAGTCTAGAACTAGAGGGTAAAATGGAAATGGAAAGAATACACCCATCTTCTCCTGAAAGAGATCCCAAAATAAAAACTCCTAGGAATATTATGGCCAAAATGCAGAACTCCCAGGTCAGGGAGAAAGTATTGCAAGCAACCAGCAAGAATCAATTCAAGTATCATGGAACCATAGTCAGGATAATGCAAGGTTTAGCAGCTTCTAAATTAAAGGATTGGAGACCTTGGGATATGATATTCCAGAAGGTAAAAAAGCTAGGATTACAACCAAGAATCACCTATCCAGCAAAAAATATCCAATGAAATAGAGGACTATATAGCATTCTTGATAAAAAGACCAGAGATGAATAGAAAATTTGACTTTCCAAGACAAGACTTAAGAGAACAGAAAAAGGGAAATAGAAAAGGGAAATCATAATGGACTCAATAAGTATAAACTCTTTATATTCCTCCATGGGAAGATGATAACTTATAACTCATAAGAATTTCCTTATTATTAAGGTAGGCACAGGTATGATTTGAATATGAAGGGATGATATCTAAAAAAAATAAAATTAAGGGGTGAGAAAGGAATGTACCAGGAGAAAGGGAAAGGGAGAGGGGTAAATTATATTACATAAAAGAGGTAAGAAAACATTTTTACAGTGGAGGGGGAGAGAGAGAGATGAGGTGTAGTGAGTGAACCTCACTTACATCAGAATTGGCTAAAAGAGGGAATAATATGCTCATTCAATTGGGTATAGAAATTTTTCTTACCCTATAGGGAAGTAGGAGGGGAAGGGGATAAAAGAAGGGAGGAAGTTATAGAAGAGAGGGAAGATTGTGGCAGGGAGTAGTCAGAAGCAAAACATTTTTGAGAAGGGGCTAGATGAAAAGAGAGAGAAAATATAGAATAAACCAGGTTGTGGGGGAGGGGGGGAATAGGGTTCAGGGAAATATAGGTAGCAACAGTAACTTGGAAAAAAAATTAAAGCAAGTGTCTCTGATAAAGGCCTCATTTCTCAGACACATAGAGACTGAGTCAAATTTATAAAAAAAATAAGGGCCATTCCCCAATTCATAAGTTATCAAAAGATATGAGCAGTTTTCAGATAATCTATAGACATATGAAAAAATAATGCTCTAACTCACTTTTTTTTTTTTTGCTTTCTGGAGGGGGTAAGGTAGGGCAATTGGGGTTAAGTGACTTGCCCAAGGTCACACGGCTAGTTTCGTGTTACGTATCTAAGGCCAAATTTGAACTCAGGTCCTCCTGACTTCAGGGCCAGTGCTCTATTCACTTTACCACCTAGCATTTGATTGGAGTAATACAAATTAAAACAATTTTTGAGGTACTAATTCAGACCTATTAGATTGACTAATAGGATAGAAAAGGAAAATGACAAATATTGGAGGGGATATGGGAAAAATGAGACATTAATGCACTGTTGGTAAAGTTGTGAACTGATTCAACTATTCTTTGGAGCAATTTGTAACTATGTCAAAAGGGCTATAAAAACCATGTATACCTTTTGACCTAGCAATGACACTAGTAGTGGTATTATATCCCAAAATAGATTTATAAAAAAAGAAAAGGACTTATATTCACAAAAATATTTCTAGCAGCTCTTTTCTGGTGGCAAAGAATTGGAAACTGAGGTGGGGGGATGCCCATCAATTGGTAAATGGCTAAATAAATTGTGGTATGTGATTATGACGGAATTCTGTTGTGCTATAAGAAATGATGAGCAGGACTCTCAGAAAAACACTTGGAAAGACTAACATGAGCTGAGGCAAAGTGAAATGTACTGTGTATAAAGTAACAGCAATATCATAAGATGGATCAGCTGTGTATGACCTAGCTATTCTCAGTAATACAATGATCCAAGAAAATTCTGAAGGACTTATGGTCAAAAGTGTTATCCATTCCCAGAGAAAAAGAACTGATGATGTCTGAATACAGAATGAAACATAATTTTATTTTTCTTTCTCTATTTTTGAAGGTTTTTTATTATTTTTATATGTTTTCTTTCACAACATCATTATTATGGAAATGTTTTAACATGGCTGAACATGTACAACCTGTTTTTAATTGCTTGCTTTCTCAATGGGAGGTGGGGTGGGAGGAGGAAGAGAGAGATTTTGGAACTCAAAATTTTAAAACAAATGTTAAAATTGTTTTACAGGTAAGTGGCAAAAATAAAATGCTTAACACCCATACCCACCCTCCATCCCCCCACATAAATAATAAAGGCTAGATAATAGCCCCTTCAGCAGTATGCACAAAGTTAGATTTTTATTGCAATTAGGTAGAGGCTATTACTAAAATTCTTTAATATTCATTGAATCAGATGACCTGAAGTCAGAACTGAGATAGGTCAAGGGTCCTGGAGCAGCTTAGAAAAGGGGAAGGTGGTGGATCTGAAAAAATGGCATGAATTTAGATCCAATTAGTTAACACATGTTGTTTGTGAAATTCTTCAGAGGAATATTTTGCCTGCTTGTGCCATGTTTTTATATTTATTTATGTGCCACAGTTATGTATTTAACAAACTGTCCTTTTTTCTCTCTTGTATTTGCATTTGCCAAATAATGCTACTAAAATTTTAACCATTTTTTTTATTGAGGAAAGGGGAGAAACAAGAAAAGCAAATCTTCCTCTTCTGCAAATATCTGTGGTTATAAAGTGGCACATAGAATATATCTTCTTATCCATAAGAGCAAGCATAGTTTAATGGAGAGGGCACAAGTCTTAGAGCAAGCAGAGACCTGGATTCAAATTCTGCATTAGACACTTGTTATATGACCATGAACAAGTCATTTAATCTCTCTCTATTTTAGTTTTCTCATCTATAAATTGAAAAGTTAGACTGTATGTCCTCTAACATTGCATTTCACTCTACATTTATGAGCTTGTGAGCTTCATTTCTGAGGAGTATCTCCCTAATTGGGCTCTTTTTTCTGTAGTTCATTTTATAAATATCCCATAGAAACCAAATTTATGCATGATACAGTAACTTTTGAATATTCTTAGCTATACTGATTGAGGGCTACTCTAAAGTATCTGCAATTGAACCTAACCTTGGGAAAGTCACTAAACAGATTCTTGCTTCAGGTTCCCCAACTGTAAAATTAGTATTATAATAATAATGCCTAGTTACTAAGGCTGTTATGAGGATGAAATGAGGCATTTTTAAAGCACTTAACACTGTTGTCTTGCACGTAGTCGGTGCTATGAAACTTCCAATATATACAAGTTACTTCCCCAGAAGATACCTAGAAAGCCCTGCCAAACTGAGATCCGGTCAGAGCACCCAGAATGAACAGAGGGTTTGCCAACTTAGATTAGGTTCCAAAAATGTTAGCATGGAGCCCCAAGCATTTCTTTGATTTGTATCTGTTCTGCTCTATGTGTGATTTTCTATCCCAAGACTTAACTGGGGCAGGCAAAGATTCTCATGAAACTCTCTAGATAGAAGGCCAAAATGAGGATTTCATCTTCCAATTTAAAAAAGCTGAATCAGTCTCTTCTGTTTATAGACATGCAATTGTGGAGGCCTAGGAAATAAGTAATGACTAGAATTGCTTGGAGTACACATCATGGCTTTCTAGTTCATAAAACTATGTGTGTGTATGTGTGTGTGTGTGTATATATATATGTATATTCATACATATATATGTATATGTGGTGATTATTTTCCATTCACTAGCTTGGAAATATATTATTTTATGACTTTGAGAGGATTTTTTCTTTTATTTCTTCTCAATCTGTCAGTGCAGATTAATCAAACAATGCCTGTATAGTTGAATCCACTCCTTATTTGACATATATCTTCCTTTTGACTGTCTTTGAAAGGGTTCTTTATCAGATGAACTTTATATTATTCCTCATTTCAAAAAATCATTTTGTTTAGATTGAAGATCCTACAGTGAACATCCATCCTATTTGCTTCTTATCAAGGGCTTGAGAAACAGTAGGTCAAAGTCACAGCTTCTAAAATTCTGTGTCTCTTAAACAAATAATATTTAAAACTTGCTAAAACCCTTTATATAGGACCTCACTGATGACTTATTTGGTGATCACCAGAGTTCCTTTAGTAGATAAAAATATTCAGAAATAAAATTGCTCTATCAAAAATGCCTTATTCCCTGTTTTTCTATCCTTCCCTTCTCCCCCTTGCTGTTCCCTCCATTACTTTTGAGTAGATCTATGGAGTTAATACCTGGATTTATTCAAACAAGCTTTATATTACAATTTTGGGTGCTTTTATCTCTCTTAATACACTGAGGTATTAGGGTGCCACTCAGTATAAGCTAGGATAGTCTGTAAGTAATTAAATACAAAAGGAAAATACAATTATTCTTAACTGAAATTCTTTAGCTGTCAAGTTGTATTTATGGCACCAGATATATCCATGGGGTCAAAGTGTATGCCCTAGAGATTAGAGACTTCACAGGTAGAGTGCATTCTGGAAATTGCACAGGGAAAAAAAAGAGTAGGGCCCAGAATTGAACTTTGCTCTCCATTAACAAGCTTCAAGGTAAGGCACAACACAAAGCTTACATTTTAAAAAGATGGGTCATAGCACTGCTTAACTTGCCCACTGTGGTTTTTTCCTTTGGATTTTTCTTAACTTAATTTAGCAGGTAATGATCCTGATTGTGCTCCTTTCATTAAAAAGGCCAAAGATAATCAAAAGGAAAGAAAATGTCTCCCTTGCTACTTTACATACCAATTAATAATGCATGAAAGGCTTCTGTTGACCCCTTCCCTGACAAGCTGGTGATGCATTTAGAAATATTAAGTTAATAGTGTTATATTCCATATTCTGTCTCATATCTTCTTGGTGTTTATGCTGTTAGCAATTAATCTTTCTAATAAGAAATGGGTTTTATTTATTCTAACCAAGAGCCCAGACTGAGGCCGTCTATACATGTAAATCACCTTGCAAATACAATTATGAAGAAAAGTTGCAGTTTAAATCCCCCACAGTTCAGTTCAAATGAGGATTGAATGGATGCTTCCAGACAAACGAAGATACCCTTTCCTCCCCTCTGGGGAACTTTCTGAGGCTGAGATTTTCCCCAGTAAGTAGCAATAGAACCATTTAACACTTCTGTAACTTTTTTTCTGGACTGATAATTCATAGTCCTCTCTGGCAATACAGACTGTTCTGTTGCTTTATCTTCAGACTTTGTAGTGACAGGCAATACACACCCAGAAATAAACCAAGAGCTATGGCAATTTAATATAGAACTGTATCACTGGAAAACATTTTTTTTTTTGCCACATTCTCACAAGCCTATATAAAGCAGAGGAATATTAGGCCATTCTACTAGCTGGCAATTTTCTGCACACAAACTAGGGATTTTCTTTAAGGTTTTTCCCCTTCTCATTTCCTCCTGCCACAGTTGAATTTACAAAGAATATCATTTAGTATATGGTCACTAATCCCAGAGTTGTATCCTTTGTTTTATAAAAGGATTAACATCACTGTTTTTTTTGTTTTGTTTTTTTTTGTTGTTGTTGTTGTTGTTTGTTTTTTTCAGGGGGTAGCTGGGAAGGGGAAGGGGGAAACAAAACTTGTGATTACTGCTAGAGGGAGGGTGGACAATATATAGAGTGGATAGAGTGCTGGGCATCGAGTCAAGAAGGCTTGTCTTCAGTTCAAATTTGGCCCCAGAAACTTATTAGTCGTGTGACCCTGGACAAATCACTTAACCCTGTTTGCCTCCATTCCTCATCTATAAAATGAGCTAGAGAAGGAAATGGCAAATCATACTAGTATCTTTGCCAAGAAACCCCCAAATGGGGTCATGAAGAATTGAATATGGCTGAAATGGCTCAACAATAACTGCCTGTAAACTCTCATGCTTATTAGCAATTTCTCTGCAAGTTACAGTCTTGGACAATTAATTATGGGGAGGGGGGAGTAATGAGTGGCTTGTCCATTGTAGCATATATGTCAGAAACAAGAACAGAACCCAAGGTTTCTAGACTCTGAGGCCACCAGCACTCTTATTTATTGTACTCCACCACCTTTCTTACTACAGTCAAAATTGTTTGATGACAAAAAAGAGAAAATTTATTCATAAATTATTGAGAGCACATACAAAGCATTTAAATTACCTTTGAAGAAACTTGTTGTTTTCAATTTCTACTTCTCCCCTAAAAGATATTTTACATGTTTATAACCTACCATTGGGGAAAGAACTTTATAAGAATATTTTTTACCATAAGCAACCTGCCTCAGTATTTGCTGTTTGCTATGCTCTTAGTAATGGGTACTGGGTACTGGGTATGCTACAAAGGATTAAAAAAAAAGTAAATTCCTTAATTATGTGCCTATTATGTTAACTATGTCAAACTCTGAAATAAATCAAACTCAAAATAAAATTTAAAAAAAAGGAAAAGGAGTTTTTTAATCAAGATAAAGAGGGTCACAAAACTGTGGTACCTGTATATAACTGAATACATGGATACCACCTAGGAAATTTACAAGAAGGTTTTTATACATTTAGAAGGAAAAAGAGAAGGGGGTCACCTCAGGAGTGAGACCTAGGAACAAGGCCATCTTTGGCAATTTGAGAAAAAAGCCCAAAACACTTAATTCTGATTGTTTTTCAACTTCAGGAGCCAACTTGCCCAAAACCTTAATGAGCAGTGGTGAATCACTTTTAGTAGCCAAGGCTAGCTCCAGTTAGTTTTTGTTAACAGGACAAACGGAACTTAGATTCCGAGCTTAGATCCCAGTCCATGCTAGTTGAGAGTAAAATGAATTAAGAATAGGAATTCAGTGATATTCCAAGGATTCTCTAAAGAGGGAGGTTTCTCTTACTGTCAGGATGGCCTTTTGACAGAGAAAGTAATATTCCATTTGATATTAACAATATTAAAATTAATTTTTCTCTCACCTATTATCATAGAAAAAAGCTCTATATCTCATGCGTTCAGTAGCAGCAACACTCTACAACGATAATTTGTGTATGAACTAGCTATTATTAGCAATACAATGATGCAAGATAATTCTGAAGGACTTGTGATTAAAAAAAAAAAACTATCTACCACCAGAGAAAGAATTTATGGCATCTAAATGAAGATTGAAGCATATTGTTTATACTTTATTTTTCTTGGTTTATTCTCTTTTTTTAAAAAAAATTCTGTGTTCTCTTTTGCACCATACATATTAGTATATGGTGATATGTCTTTAATTATTATGCCTGTATAATCTGTATCAAAGGGCTTGGCCTTTTCAAAGAGAGGGGAGGAGAGGGAGGGAATTTGGAATTCAAAAATTATAAAAAAGTTTTTCATGTAATTGAGGACGAAATAAAAACATTATTTAAAAAAAATAAATCTTTCGTGTGTTAACTAATATTTAGTTATAATTTAATTCAGGATTTGAGAAAATTTTAAATTAATGGGATTATTTATTTGGAAGGAGGACATATTAGGGGACAATTAATTAAAATTATCTAGGGTTAATCATAGGTATTTTAGCAATAAAATTGTCTGTGTAATCCATTTTAAACACAAAATAATATTATATTTTTAGAGATATGATGGATATTAGAGAACAGTTAATCTGGTCCCTTCGTTGAGCATAGGAAAAACTGAGGCCAATTAGACTCTGTTTCTGGATAATTGACATACATTGAACTTCTTGGGGCAATTATCAGCATCCTTCAGAATTCTGATTAGAACACACTATACTCCCTCAACATTCCTCTAATTCATCTCTCTTGACTGTGTGGACATCCCTAATCATTTAGCTACTCTCCGAATTTTTGTTCAGAAGGGACAGATCTTCAGCTTGTTGTCTTCTCTTAGAATAACCCTCTAAAATTCTATCCTTGTGGGAGAAGATCTTTTGTTCCCTTTGTGGCCACTAGCTACTGTTGAATCTTACTTACCTTCTCCTGTTGTCTTCTTTGGAGACAGTAAATCCTACAATGATGCCTAAATATGCTATACAAATAATATTGCATTTCCAAAGGCTAATCAAAGGGAACTCAAGAGCAGGACTTACTAAAATGGAAAGTTTTACAGGATAGGTCTGGTGAGAGATTATGTGTCTAATTTTTGTCAATCAGAGTAGGTGAGTTAATAGAGGATCCATATCAGAATATTGGTCACTTTTGGATTGGAAGCAGGGAAAAAGTGAAAGTGGTCAAGAAAATTATCCCTGTTCATTTGCCAAGAATTTCCTGCTAAGAAAGTGAAGATTTTTTTTATTATAAGTTTCTGATAAAGATATTGTTTCTCAAATATATGTAGGGAACTGAATAAAATTTTTTTTAAAAAGAGCTATTCCACAACTGATAAGTTGTCAAAGGATATGAACAGGCAGTTGTCATAAGAAATCAGGGCCATATGAAAAAATGTCACATGAAAAAATCCTCTAAATCATTATTGATTAGAAAAATGAAGAATCAGACAGTTCTTGAGGTACTGCCTCACACCTATAAAATTAGCTAACACAACAGAAAAAGAAAATAACATGACAGAAAATGCTGGAAAGGATATGGGAAAAGAGGTTCACCAATATGCTGTTGGTGGAGCTGTAAACTTTTACAACCATTCTGGAAATAATTTAGTCACTTTCTGTCTCTAGAAGAAATGTCCTGAAGAGGAGATCTCAGTTAAATTTCCCTTTTTCTGGTGTAAAGCCACACATGAGCAGCTTTCCAGAGGACTGCTGCTGTGAACAGCTTTCAAGGTTCTGATTACATAGTATAGCAAACTATTTATTCAATAACAAATCAGAGCAAAACATTCACAGAAAATCAAGGTATAGCATTCAGAATGTTACAACTTATCACAGAAAATCAAAATTCAGCATTCACCATTTCACAACTCAATAACTTATCACTAAAATGACCACATAGTTTTCACCAAAGTGGTCACATAGTTTTTACCAAAGTATAATCATTTAGTAACTCAATCATTCAATCACTATTAAGGAGGCCTCCTTAAGGGACACAAAGTACAAAAGTCAAAGTCCTCCACTCATGGGGTACAATTGAATTACAATTTCATCAGTCACTATTCAGTACTCTCTTAAAGGGTAATGGAAAGTACAAAAGCCATCTACCCCTAGGTCACAAGCAAATCACAATTTCAGCAGTCACTACTCAGTATTCTGTTTCATCAGTCACTACTCAGACAATTTCATCAGTTACTGCTCAGTATCCACAGAGGGGCCTTTTCATTTGACTTGAGGCAGGCAGGTACCTCCTACCTGAATCCAACACTGTCACTTGGGTTCAAAGGCAGAAAGCTCCCAGTTCCATATCTAGCTCTCTGTGCAGTTCCTGCTCGACATTGGAACCCACAGTGTCCAGTCCATCTCAAATCCTTCACAGTCTCTGTTCCTGGGACGACAAGATTTAACGAAGCCACAATAACATTCATGCACATTAACAAAGTCACAACAACATTTGTACAAAATACCTATATCACAGTCGTGCTTCTTCAGTCTTTGGTAGCTCCAGCTGCCCCTTGGAAGTCTTGTCACCACAAGTCCGAGTTCTGTGTCAGTTCTCAGTTCTCATTTCTCTTCTCAGTTCTTTTCAATTCTCAGATCAGTCCAGCAGTAGCAGTCCACCCTCCAGATGCTCACTGAGAAAATTTCCTTTCTCTCTCTTTCTTTCTTTTCTTCTTTCTTTCTTTCTTTCTTTCTTTCTTTCTTTCTTTCTTTCTTTCTTTCTTTCTCTCTCTCATGTTCTCTCTCTCTCTCTCTCTCTCTCTCTCTCTCTCTCTCTCTCTCTCTCTCTCTCTCTCTCTCTCTCTCTCTCCAGCACCAGCTCCTGTGCCTCCACAATGCTTTCTCCAGGAAATTCTGTCTGTCCAGCTTGTGTTCTTCCTTATATACAGTATAGTTCCTCACTGTTACATCAGCAATGTCCTCCCAAGGTGTTAACTACTTCTGTGCTAATTAAATAGCTTAAACAAAGTGTTAATTTGAAACAAGGTACTAAGTACCTGCTTACTTGCCAATACAAAAGGGCATGGATTCATGGCATCAGATTCCAATAAAATTATATCTAGGTATCTCTTGACTACCCATATTAAACTTTTCCTCAGCTAACAGGTAGAATGACTCCCACCAAAAGCTCCCTCTTGTTCATGGATCCATTTTTTAATTTTAATTATAATTTTTTATGGATCCCTTTAAGGACCACAGAGATGAAGTGCCATGTTGAAGATCATGCTTATATTTAGTTGCTAAGCTGCAACTCAAACCTAATTCTCCTAATTCCTAGTGCAGAGTTTTTTTCTACCATACCATGAAAACTCACCATGCCCAGCAGGTCATATATTAGACTTGAACTTAAAAATTCAAACTGTGTTCCAGTCTTTCACTTTTCCATTGAATACCACTGTGACTTTAGGCCAATTATTGAATTTCTTTGAGCCTTAGTTTCCATTTCTATAACATCACGAGGTTGGGATAAGTGACCTCTAATGTCCTAGAATTCTAGTTTCAACATTGTAGGAAATTTATGCTGACTAATGAGAAATTTTAGCAGACGAGCTTTGGAGACTACAATCTTTCTCTGAATTTAGAAATAAATTCTTAAATTCATGAAATACTTAATGATTAAGTTCCTTGTCAATGGTCACAGAACTGTTAACTATCAGAGCCAGAATTTGAATACAGATTTAAAAAATATTAAGCCCAGCATAATTTCTGTATGCAATTTCATGCTGCCTCCATGTTATCTTTTCTATCTCTAAAATAATAGGACTCATAAAGTGACCTCCTTCTGTTCTAGTATAGGTAGGTAATCCTTATATTGTTTTTCTTAGAGTTTACAGAAATTAATTTAGGGACTGCATTCCCATGGAAGAAGAACAACATCTTACCAAAATGATTAAGAAGAGAGGAACCAAGATATTAAATTCATCAGCTTAGGTGAATAATTTTATCACTTAGGAACATAATTCAGTTTGCATTTTTAGTTAATTTTGTTGCTAATCTAAAATTTGCCATTTATGGCATTTGAAACAACTAGCTATGCTTTCCAAATAAAATGACTCTTCCCCCTTGCTTTCAAGATGCCTCTTTTGTCTTTAGTAGGAAGTATGTATGAATCTGAGAGCTTAGACATTTCCTAGTATTTTCTAAAACATGTGTTATAAATGTACCCCACTCTCCATTACAACTGTTTGCAATCCATGTAAATCTCATCAAAGTGCTCCAATTGTTTCATTATCAAGCCTCTGAGAGATATAAAACACAGTTGTGTCCTTGGGAGCATTTACACTGCAGTTCAGAAATATCCTTTCCTTGGCTGCTAAGTATCCTACTAAATATAGCTTAATGATCCGAAGCCTTCTAGGGGGAGACTTTAAAATAAAATAATAAATGTTTTCCTTTTGCTAATTCAATTCAATTCACTAAACATTTATTAAGCACCTACTACATACAAGGCACTGTGCTCAGGAATGGCAGTACCAAGAAATGAAAAAATGTAGTATTCATTCAATCATTTATCTATCCATTCACTTATTAAGAGATGATTTGACTTAGTGGGTGGTTTTGGACTTTTAGTCAGATAGACCCTAGGTTTGAATCCTGCCTCTAACACTTACCAGTTGTATGACCTTAGGGAAGCCACATATCCTCCATGTTCTTCAGATCTCCTCATATATAATAATATGATAATAATACTAAATTAAAATAGTGATAATACTAAAATAATGATGATAAAATAATAAAACCCTCACAGGATTTTTGTAGGGCACAATAAACATAATGTCTGTAAAGTGCCTTAAAACTTCAAAACAAGAGAAATATTTACATGTTATATGTTGTACTAAACAAATTTAGCTAAGTCACTATTTGTATATTACGAAGATACAGTCAACCCTGATCCAATGACTAAAGAGTCACAGAAGCTCTACAACTACCAACTCTTTAAAAAAAAAGAAAGAAACCCAACAAACAATCAAAACAGAACAGCTTACACAAGTTAACAAAACCACTGTTAATTCTAAAAAAAAAACACCAAAGAAACAAAGAACTAACAGTGATTATAAGCTTGAGATTTAAAAAGCTTTCTTCTATTGGAGGAGGGAAACTAGACACATATGTTCTGGTCCCACCCCCTCCCCCCGTAGAAAACTCACTTTAGTGTGGACAAATCATAATACTTATACCAGTGGCTAGGCTGTGAGCTGTGGCCCTGACAATGGAGGAGTAACAGCAACAATGTGTTAAGTTTGATTCATAGTGGGATTTCATGACCAGAACAAGGGTACTATTGGTACTTGTCCAAGCTCAGGGACCACCTGATGCTGGTGTGAAACAATTATATGAATTTGTTGTGACTGAGATCATTCAGAGGGTGAGCACAAAGAATTGTTGTTATGTGAAGTTCAGGCCACAGCTTGCTTGCTGGGGCTTAGCTCTGGAAAGCAGGGTGTCTCCTAATAGTAAAAAGTGATGGGTGGTCTTGGCATGGGGATCAATACAAGTCTTTTAGCATTTTTTTTTTTAAATTTGGATTGTTTTTACATCCCATCTTCTAATTGTGAGTGTATACCAAGATTCTGTCTTGGGGCCTTCTTTTTTTTCTTTTTTTATGCTCTTGATGAATTCATAAGCTCCCATGGCCTTAAGATTTACCTCCTTGTTGATGACTACCAGAGCTATACAGCCAACTCTAGTTTCTTCCCTGACTCCTACCTTGAATCACCAAATGCCTGCTGAATTTCAAATTAGATGTCTCATAGACATCTCAAACTCAACATGTATAAAATATACTTTATCTACCACCCACCAAGTCACATCTATTTCAGTTTAGGACACTGCCATACTTCCAGTTGTCTAGGTTTACAAACTCAGTGTCATTTTTAAAACCTCATTCTCTTAGCCCACATATTCAATCCATTGCCATCTTAGGCTAACGGTGATGTAGTCAATTGGAAGATTTTTGAGCAGAGAGATAGCATAATTTGACAAGCTTATTGGGAGAATTGGTTTGACCTGGAAAGGAGAGAAATAAGAGAAAGGGTTGCCACTTAGGAAGCCACTAGAATTATGCAAGCAAGAGGTAATGAGGTTTGACTACTAATCCTGACTGACTTCATTGGACATTCCTTGGTTATATTTGCCACAAAGTGTTTCTCATTCCTCTAAAAAATTATTTTTTTCCTCTAAATTAGAGAAAACACTGGGGTTTTCACTTATAGCAAAATAGAAGGAATGGCTGAGTAGAAACCCAAAGCTACCATTTGTAGACTATGGAAAGCTGTTTAATTAAATGTTTAGATTATTCTATGCATTACTGCTCAGATTATTGGCAGCTCCTTAAATTCAGAATGAATCATAAGTGTCTCAATTTAGAACTATAGGTCTGATTCAAAGTGGAATCCCACTCAGCGATTTCATTTTAAAGTTAAATTGCAAGCTTTAAGTAAACATCTCAGCAGAATCTGTCAAATTATTTTCTAAGGTTTTAGCTGGCAGTCACAGAGGAAAGAAAAGAAAAAGAAAAAAAATTCAAGCTAGCTAATTCTGCTTTTTGTATGCAACTACTATGAGATGTCATAGAGAGAAGGGGAAAAAGAAGAAAAAAAAACTCTGTGAGAAATGATGATAGATCTCATGGTTTTCACTAGCATTTGTTCTTTTTTCTAGGCTCTTTTTTAATGTGTCCGTTAAAATTGAAATGAGCTCTTTTTATTCAGAGTTTAAAGTACTTGATAAATTCATGAATTGGTTAAAGAATATTTTTTAAAGCATGTCATGAATTAAGGACAAAAAAGAAATAAATCTTAGGGGCAGGTCTACCAGTTCTATTGATGAGTATGGTCCATGGCTTTTAAGCTCTTTGAGACTGGACTGTACACAATAAAGTCAAATAGTAAATAATGCCTTTCCCAACTGAAAGTGTTTTTTATAGGCAAAAGGGCCAAGGAAGACATCATTAATTTTTACCTTATCTAATAAAAACGTCCTAGGATTAAGGAGCTTATCTTATTGTTAAGGGAGATTTACCATAATTGCAAGCAAAATCAGGACATGTGATTGTCTAACATTTGATACATAGTGGTGCCACCAATTCAGCCTATCATAGGCCAGATAAAAGAAGGCTTTTGGTGGTCCAGGTTACTATTAATTAGGTGCTTCATTTTACTCCTGGGCCTCTTCATTAACTGTCATGGAACCCAGGCCAGAAACCTTGACTTGGCAGCCTTCTGGGCCTAGATCTCTTTACTGTCTACACCTTTTTCACAGTCTGCCTTTCTGTACTGCACATGGACCCTACCTATTCCCTTTTCCCATCCTTCCTTCCAGTTCTGGTTTCATACTCAAACAATCTTTGACATTGATTCTGGAAAGAATGTGTCAATCTATTCCCAGATGGTTTTACTCAATATCCCAGTAATTTTTAAAAATTAAAATGTCCTTTTCTAGTCTTTTCTCCTCTCTATGTGTTTTCTCTCTACAAAAAAGTAAGATCCTTGAAGGCAGAGAAGGTTTTTCTTTTTGTATCCCTAGCATTTAGCACTATGTTTGGCACACTGGGAGTGCTTAAAGACTTCTTTTTTCATCCCTTCATTAATATGTTTGTGGACTACAAAGGAGTCAGGCTACTTTGCCTGTCTTTTCTTCAGGCTTCATTCCCCGCTCCTGTAAGGCTATGTAGATGGTGAGAAATTGAGGCAAAATCCATCTTTTAACCAAAGTAAACTAGAGTATGGCTTTCCTGCTTGCCCACTGTAATGGAAATGCAGATTTAAAGATCTTCCCTGCCCCTAGCTTAAGTGCACCTGGAGCCTGTGATGGGAGGCTTGTTTTTCAGGAAAGCCCACACCTTGATACTTTGTGATTGGGCAGTGGGTCAAGGAGGTTGTTGCATTCTCTGAGCCAAGAGAAGGCTATATAAGCCCTGAGGAGAGGCTTTGCTTTGGGGCTCACTTTGAGAAATGTTGTGTGATTTGACCAGATGAGACTCTGGGAAGCCGTTGTTGAGAGCCCCCCGGCTTTGAAAACCCAGATGTTGATGCTTCCCTCTCTGGTAACTGTGATTTGGTATTGATATAATGGTTGGACAGTTTGGAAGCCTGTCTGTGTGATCTGTAAGTTCTGTAACTCTGAAGTTCGGGGTGCTGACCTTTTCCCCTGAACTAGGTAATGTGTGTTTGTTTGATTAAAGTAAGCTTGTTAACCCATTTTGAGCTGCTTTCCTTTTGAAAAGCAGATCTAAGAACCTATATTGGCAGCTACCCTGGGGATATTGGGGTGCTTGCTGCTACACCCACCCCTTTCTTGTGGAGTAAAATCATAGATTTAGACCTCAGAGGCCATTGATTCCAAACAATTCATTTTACAGGTTGAAGACATTAAGTGATTTCTTAGGATCAGAGAGCTAATAGGTGTCTAAGCCAGGATTTGCACTCACCCCTTCCTGACTCCAAACTCAGTTGTTTTCTGCCTATTAAGGCAAATATGAATCATAAAGCACCCTTTTCAGTACCCTTTTCTGACTATGTATTCTTTCTTGACTGTGTATCCTCTCTAAAGGCATTAGGTCTTCCTAAATTTCAATGTCATTTCTGGCCCTGGACAGGAAACAGAGAAGTTCCTGTCTTAGAAACCAATTGTATTACAATTTCGTTCTTTCTTGGGTCTGTTCCTTGGATCTGTGTTACCCTCATTCTCTGCCTAGTTGCTGACTCAAATGATTTATACCAGATCATTTTCTGTGAGCCGGGGTTACAATGGGAGGACTATTAAATTTGGAACAAAAAAGATGAATTCAAATCCTGACTTTTATATCCATCACTCTTGTGACCTTAAACAAGTTATTCCATCTTGACATCATTTACCTCATCTGTAGAATAAGAGATTTGGACTCGATGCCCCTTGAGGCCTCTTTTAATTCTAAATTTATGTTCCTATGACCTCTTGGTGATTGCCTGTTTGACTGTATTGATGACTTGTGATATTGTGCCAGTGACTTCAATTATATGAGGTTTAGTTTTCTTATTGTTTAAATGGGTATGACTTTTATATTAACAACTTCCCAGATATGTTATGAGCCAAGTACTTGTAAACCTTAATGTGATATATTAATGTGAGTTATGTAGTTACACAATTATTCTGACCCTTGATATTCATGCTGGATAACATGCCTATATGCCTCCACTATCACTATGTTCTTATATCTGTGCTTTCCTCCTCTATCCATTCCATTATTGACTCTAGATCTCTCCTGGCTCCCTATGTTTGCTCTTTCCTTACCTCTTGTACCTTATTCTGATCCCTCTTCTCTTGCTGGCTATTCCTCTGTTTCATCGAACCTCTCTAGACACCTTGGCTAGATCTTTGCTGTATTGGTCACACCTTTCCCTTGTTGCTTGTTGTGAGGGATGACAAGGATAACTTGGCCATGCTTTAAAGAGAGTACTTGCCATGCATAAGCCAAAGTTTAATATCTAAAATCCTCAATGCTCTAATAAGACTAATATAAGAATGTCAGAAAATAGTATTTATTTATCCTCAAGAATAATTTTATTTTCATTTAAATCCTTTTTCAATAGGCATCATTAATAAAAGTGCACACAATAAATATGACAATAAAATTTGTCATGATTTTAGCTACCTCCCAAGGAATACTACCTTCTTATAGGCCCTTGAAAATGGGCTACCCCAAGGGTTTTATAAACTAACCTCAATTTTTTGGAAATATTTTTTTCCCTCTGAAAATTCAATAAGGTTCAGACTTAAACATTCAGCTTAAAAATAAAGAAATGAGTTGCCTTGAAATTATTACAGTGGCTATGTGTTTATCCTTGCCCGTGTTTTGGTATCATTTGCTTTCATATATACTAGTCAGCTTGCCATGTGTTGGCACAGATGTGATGGATTTATCCAAGCCCCCATCTAGAATGTCTTTCTATATATTGGTATCAGTGGGAGCACAGTGACATAATGTTCTGTGTGAGTAGTCATAGAATCAGCATATGTTTGCTAATGCTTCCTGGCAGGATGAGTAGCATTAAGAAAAGTGAATAGTTGAATCAGAAGACAATATGTTATAGATGTGTCTTTGAAGCAAGGGTAAAGGAGCTTCCAAATCTGGCCTTTTTCAGACAATTGTCATTAATCACATGATATTAATCTTGGACTACCTTCTTAGAGTAAATCTAGTCAATTTTTACATTCCTAAATCAGTGAACCTTAGATGACACGTACACATATACACACACTATATATGCACGTTTTCTTCCAGTCATACAATTATTTGTATCCTGAATCTGACAAATTCCAAAAAAAGGTTTTTTTTTTTCCCAATAGACATATTATAATAGTAAAAGAAGATTCATAAAGCTTTTTCTTTTAAATACATAAGTACAGTCTATAGCTTTCAAAGCTTTCATACTTGTCTGGGCCTTTTCCTGTAATTACTTTTGTTTTCTTCTTTAAATAAAAATAAGGATGTCACTTTTTATCTTTCTGTCTTCTTTTTAGCTACCTTTTTCATACTCCACCCCTTTTTTTCTTTTCCTACCCCTAAAGGAAAAAAGAAGAACCACAAATTCGTTTTAGCAAGTAGGCAAGCAAAACTCATTTTAGATTGACTTTTTGTGACAATATATACCTTGTTCTATATGTTCTATATATATCATTTCCCTGTCAAGCAGCGAATTCGCCACCAGTTTGCTAGGGTCATAGTCCATCATTGAATTGATTAGAATTCTCATGTCTTCAAAATTAATTTTATTCATTAAGTTCTTCTTATTGCATAAATAGTTCTCCAGGTTCCCTTCATTTCATTATGCATCAGATCATTCTGATTTACTTTGGTGGCAGAGAGGTGGTATAGTAGATAGAAAACTAGGCTTGGAATCAAGAAGACTTATCTTTATGAGTTCAAATCCATCCTCAGATACTTACTAGCTGTGTGATCCTAGGCAAGTCACTTAATACTCTGTTGCCTCAGTTACTCATTTAAAGTGGGGCTGGAGAAGGAAATGGCAAATCATTCCAGCATCCTTGCCAAGAAAATTCCAAATAGGGTCATCAATGAAAATTCCAAGGTAAAGTTAATACTATTCATCATTCCTTATGATACAATAATATCCTGTTACATTCATATCCCATAATTTATTTCATCCTTTCCCAGTTCGCAGGTATTTCATTAGTTTCCAGTTCCTTACTATTATAAAAAGTCTGCTACAAACAGTTTTGTATATATTTGTCCTTTACTTTCTTGGTGGATAGGCCTATTAGAGGGATTCCTGGGATAAGGATTATGCACAGTTTAATGATCTGCATTCTTGATTGCTTCAGTCTTTACCTTCTGCTTTTTTTTTTAACTTTGATTCATATTTGAAACTTTCTACTCACATTCCTCTAAAAGAAAGAGATAAACATACACATACAGAGAAAGAGAGAGAGAAAAAAGAGAGAGATAAAGGGAAAAGAGGGATCATCTCCAAGCTATATTTGTGTATTCAAAATATATGTATGTATATAAAGCATATTTCTGTTTACCTTTACATGTTTTTATAAATATAGTTATGAAGAAATTCAGAATGGAGTAATAAAGCATTCAATATGTTCAGTTTTTCCTTTTATTTTTGGTACATAAGGTAAATAGTAGGTACTTTATTTTCTTCAGGAACTTTTTATCAAACATTTTAGTCATTCAAACTTTTTTTTTAATTCTTAGTAATGTTTTTGTTTTATTTTCATGTTTATCAACATTTCTGTTCTAGAATGGTCAAGAGAGGGAAACTATGATTAATTCCAAATTATTTCTTGAAAAAACTTGTAGGAAAGGAATAAAAATATCATTGGTTTAATTAGAAGTTTGGAATGATCTGTGGATATCAATTATCCGTGTTATTTCTGTCTCCCTTTATAATGTATAATCAAGAGTTGACTGAATTATAATTAACATTATAGATCAAGAACCCCCTGAACAATCTATAATTTAAATTATAATATAGTTCATTAAATCTCTAAATTTGTATTAAAAGGACATTGACAAGCATGCATTTGGCATTTCAAAGGATATTTTACCCATGTGGATATATTTTGGAACATATTATTTAGTGTTCCCACTGCCTATAAACAATTTCTACTGAGGTCTACTTTGCATAATGTTGCAATCAGTCTTGAGTGGGAAATGTTAATGCAAAGGAGGGAGCTAATTTTCATCTCTGGGCAGTTCTGAGGAATACTAGGCAATCAAGAAAAGAATAGTAAAACCCAATTTTGGTTGCAATCAAATATAACATGAATTCATTTTGATAGTTTTAAGATTATTTAAAAACATGAATTGGAGTTTTAACTAACTCATTTGATTATGCAAATTTTACATTTAAAATTAAAAATATATTAATAAGGTTTTTTTGAGGTTTTGTTTGGTCATTAATTCTCTCTGCAACAAAATTAAAATGAATCAAGCAATGTTAAAGGAGAAAAATAGGCTACTCTATAACTAAGGATCCAATAAAATAACTAGATTTGTCTAAACATATGTGATATTTATCATTTCTTCTGAGACTTAGGAGATTCCTTAAGGCTAGGGATGGAAAATTTTATTATAGTTGACAAAATGAAAGATTCCAGAAATTAAAAAGCTTCACAGTGATTACTGCCAAATTTTTATCTTTTACTAAATTTTTAAAGCATTTAGAAATGAAAATGGTAAGCACTAGAAACCAGCATGGGTAGACTAAGGAAACTGAATTATATGAGAAAATTTTCAAATACCTTAAGAAAATCAAGATATACTAGTTTTGCAGCATTATTGTGAATAAAAATGAGATGTTGCAAGACAGTTGGAAGATGATTTGTTCAAAATATTTAGTTAGAAGGGTACTTTGTGGTAATCTCTTTAGATCAACCATTTTTAGATGAAGAAATTGAGCCCCAAGGTGGTTAAATGAATTGTCCAATGTCAGATAGGCAGCAAGTATCAGTGTGTGGGCTTTAATCCATGCCTTCTGATACCAAATGAAGCATGCTTTCCATTGGATCAGAGTGAGTCAAGAGATTTAAGTTCAAGTTTTGGTTTTTACATTGTGTGACTGGCCATGTCTCTGAACAAACCAAACTAATTTCTTCCTTGGATGGAGTTACTAAAAACATAGATATAGATTTAGATGGGTAATTACAAAGTTTTGGGTTGTTTTTTTTACAAACATGATATAATGAATGTTCATATATTTTCCACCATTTTATAGATAATGAAAAAGAGGCTCAGTAAAGATGAATGGGTTACCTAAAGTTATGTAGATGATGTCAGAACTTGGATTTCAACTCATATTTTTTGACTCAAAGTCCAGTGTTCTTTCTATAACCTTGCTAATTCTCATGACCATTATTGTACAACAGAGGAGGATTATAGACATGGTGTATATTGAGTGCAACAAGGTATTTCATGAAGTCTTAGAGAATATTCTTGTATCTTTGTGGGCAAAAGATAGCATAGTAAATCATGTGCATTTGAAAGGAATTGGTTGAATTGTATCCAATAAGGATTTATGGATGCATTTATGTCAGAAAGGGGGAAGATCTCTAGGGACAGGCTATAGCTTTTTATTGAGTTCAAGATGTTTCAATCACTTAAGGGAAGCCATACAAGTCGATCCATTAGATTGTTAGATACTTAAATTCAGGAATAGTCTTTTGCTCCTTTTTGTATCCTCAGTGCTTGGAACAATGCCTGGCACATAATGGGTACTTAATAAATGTTTATTGATTGATTACTCATTAACCTATCATACGACATTTGTGGAAGATGCCAAGCTCTCATTTTAGCTAACACTGAATTCCAATATGAAAGTATAATATCACTTCAGTAGACTCAACAACAGTGTGAGGCACTTTAGAGTTGACTAGGGTGAATTCTGGGTTGTGCTTGTAGGGGGACTGATCAGAGATACTCAAATCCAGAAAGGACAGTTTATTTTCCCCAGTTCTGGCTCTGTGTCCTAGTCATGCTGGACTACCATCTTTTCATTTTGCACAGTAATATAGCACTGATTTCTGTGCCTTTTTAAATGTCTGGAATGAACTCTGTTCTAACTGCTACCTCTCAGAATCCCTAGCTTAAGCCAATTCACAGACAGGGCACCAAGTCCAATGCAGTGCCATGGATGGGCATTACAAATGAGGAGAAGGGACAGACTTTCCTCAAATTAAGAAAAAAATATTTATCAAATAGAATTCCAAAACTCTTGTGAGCTAATCACTGATAGAAGTGTTCAAAGAGAACTCAGGTGACCTTGCTGGATGGCTGTGGAAGGAAACAAATTAGACTACATGATACTTAAGGTTCTTTTCAAATCTAAGAGTCTTTGTGTCTTCACAAATAGATTTCATTACAAATTGGAATTATTATTAGGTAATTTTCACAACGATTTCTCCCCAAATATTGCTCTTTCAGATGAAAATAACAATAATTGAGACCAACTATGAAGAAACAGGCACACATGAAGTGGTAAAAACTGCTATGGGATTACAGACTAAAAACTAGAAATCCCAGCATTCTATCCACTGTGTTATCAAGTATTTGATTTGCAAAATTCTGAGGAAAAATAAAGCATATTTACTTTCCTCAATTTCTATTTCCTGTCTTCAAAATAGTGTTACACAGACACTTGAGGGAGATTGGTTCCAAGTCATTCCATTTATCATTGATACTATATATACATGTCACCCTTCAACTCATGATTAATTAAGAAACCCACCATTTAAATGAATTCTGTTAATTCAGAAAAAAAACAAAAGACATAAAAAGTACGAATTGTTTCAAAAAATCACAAAAATCGTAATTCTCAGCTATTTTATGTTCACTTAGCATAATGAGTGGTTCAAAAGCAAAGTATGCATGTTTCTTGCCATTTCAACACTGTATTTCCATGAATATAATATCCTTTGATAAGTGGAAATTGTTCCATCTTATAATCTCACTAGAGATTTCTTTTCTGGATCTGATTTCATCTGTTGCTCTACACTCATCTATTATGTTTTCTCATTGTTTCCCAAAGGTAGTGGTTCATCATGCATCTTTCTTCTGTCTCCTGACTACACTCACTTTATGAACTGAATTATTGCCATCTGCCATTGTCATTTCCTGGAGTTCCTCCATTGTTTCATTCCCCAGAGAAAACCTCTCAAGTCTGACTTTAGCAAGGGCATGTGAAGTGGCTTTACAGGACTGCCCATAATCTGTATTCTCTAACACTTTATTTTTTTCTTTTCTGTTTATGTTCTGTTTTTAAAGCAAAAAAAAAAGACATGCATTTATAGTTTAGTAATTTGTTTATTTTTCAAATGAATAAAAATGATGATAATAAGTAGCATTTATATAGCATTTTAAGATGTGCAAAGTGCTTTACATGCCACTTTAATTTCAAATAAAGATAGATTATTTATCAAATGTTGTCAATCTTCAATTATCTGAAGAATTTCTTATAAATGATGATATTAATAACATGACAATATTTGACCCTAAGTAAAATGAGATAAAAGCCGATTAGGTATAAAGCTATTTGGTGCTGACAGCAGCTAATAAATTTGTCTTTTTTGTAATGCCTAGCATAAACTATTTTGGGTTAATTTTCCTAATTTCACTCTTCTCTTCTTATCTTCAATGAGTTGAGGCAGTTAGGAAATACTGACCTCAAAGTAATCTCTTCCACATTTCAAGGTACAGAAGCATTAACTCATTCACTTTAAAGCTAATTTATTTTAACAAGGTTTGTTGCCTGGTATATAAATCACATGGATTCTTAAAAAGAGGGATACAAGGAGCAAAGAAAATTTGTTTTTTAAAGTTATTTGCATATTTAATGTACATGCACTCCATTGTTAATTTCTGGGATCTCATTTTTCTTTGCCCTTTGAAAATTAATTTATGCCCATTACAAGCTCTTTGAAGGGAGATTGTCCCATTATAATTTTACCCCATGTTGGTTCACAATCTTACTGGAAATGCAGTTATATACAGTTAGAATAAAGGGAGTTGGAATCCTTTATCCATATGCCAAATTTCAGCTAGAACAAATGAGACTAAACACAGGTTGATGGAATGCTTTAAAAGTTAGAGCCTCTATTAACTAGTCACTGACTGTCTGTATCTCCGTGCCTCATTTCCTTCTATAGTTCAAAAGGCTCATCTACTTTCCCTGTACCTATAGGGACACTTTCCCTGAGTTTCAAGCTGAAATCCATAGAACAAGGGCCTGAAAAGTAACTTGATTAGAACAAGTGTACCCAGGAGAACTCTAGGCTAGAGGTAACAATGTTAGGGTATTGAGGAAATAATTCACAAAATATATCAGAGAGGAGAAGATTAAAAATGGGAAAATATATGCTATTAATACCTTCTTAAAATGCAACTGACACAACATGAAAAAGTACCAACCAAAACATTTATTTTTTTATCTGTAGCCATCTACATGTACAATGAAGGCATACTAGATGAGTATTAGAAGAGAAATAGCAGAATTTTACAAGTACCATACAAATAATACACTCTCACAAAACTGACTGAATATAAAGAATGAAGACTTCAGTGTAGTTATTGTATTTTTAAATAAAAAGTTATATAGAACAAAATTAGATCTTAAAGCACCTTTTCTAACAAAATGTTTCCCATTCTTATGTCATAATCATTCAATATTTCTTTAAAATAACAATCCTATTCATAAATTTTCTGAACATAAATACCAAGAATTTACTAAGTATTTATGTGCTAGACACTGTACTAAAGGCATTTGATTATTTGGTCCTCACTCAACCTTGGAAAGTAGGTAATATTATTTTCTTTATTTTTCAGCTGAGGAAACTGAGGCAGTCATCAATTAAATGACTGGATCAGAGTCACAGCTAGTAAGTGTTTGAGTTTGAGATTGAACTATGTATCTCCTAACCTCACACCCAGCACTATTATCTATCACATCACCTAACTGCTCACAAAAGGTGATTATCACTTTGATGGAAGAGATACAACACTGGATCTGGGTTCAATGAGGAATCCCTGTGGACAATAAAGTCCTCCAGATTTCCCTGATTTTGGAGGCCATGGTGCTAATTCAGCTGTCAGTTATAGAGCCTTCTGGAAGAGAGCTATAATCTACTTAAATCATTTGGCCTGACCATCCAAACAGGAAAAGTAAAATGGATGAAGAATGTATTTCCATTGCTACATGACATTCAATTAGGTAAAAAATAAAATGATAGAACTTGCTGATCAATTTGCATATCTAGAGCAGATAGTTCACGTGGCAAATTGTACCCCAAATTAAACTGGAATAGAACAAGATGTACTGCAGTCTGAGGACTCATTTATAACATCTGGTTACATTGTAGCATGGTGGAAATAGTGCTAGAATGGGAAGGCCTAGTACCAAATCCCAGCTCTGCCACTTACTACCTGTTTGATCTTGGTCTAGTCATGGAACCATTTAAAGTCTGCTTCTTAACTTGTGAAATGTATTTGATCACATGACCTCTAGAGTACCTTTGAATTCTAAATGTATGATTCTGGCATCTGTGATCACCTTCATATGTTGCTGTTTTAAAGATCATTTCTGAAATTCACTCTTTTTCCTTTAGTCTTTTAACTGGGTCAGTGTTTTGTTTGTACCTAAAATGAAAATTAAATTTTTATTTATTTGCCTAAAGAATTATGAAATTATACTAAAATAAATTTAGTATAACTTCATATCTTTGCAAAACCAAAAATATGCCAGAAATTATTTCTTCAATTGTCACTATAAGCCTGCATGCATTTATTTAAGTATCTTTTTATTTGTATGAAGAAATGGCCACTGTAGTCAACTCTTTTAGATACACAGCAATTTGTACATTCAAACAGGATAATCTGTGTTGGTTTCATAGATTCCACAGATTTAGATCTAAAAGAGTAACTTTAGAATTTTGTCCAATTTTTATATTAGGGAAACTCAGTTCTCTGGGTAAGGGATTTTTGATTTGATGGTTAAGTAGCTCAGAATCTTGAAAGGAAGGAGATACAGAATTCAAATCTTGTTCCTCTGTTTCCAAATCCCATATTTTCTTTCTTTAACATGCTTATCACAAGACTGCTGACAGTATTTTACTTTGATGAATGTAAAGCAGTCTTTTTGCTTAGTTGATTAAGAATATAAAAATGTCAGAGATATATAATAGTCATGTTGGCACTTGTTTGTCAATTTTACATCTGCACTTTCTTTTTCATGTATCACACAAATCCCTGTGAGCATTTGTGGTTTGGTAGATTTAATTAATATCAAATGCCATGTTTCTATTTTACCTGTAAAAACAATACTTGAGCATCACTGCAGTGAGTAAAAAAAAAAGTAGGTTTCACACATGTAATATAGAGATACAATTGGGAGAACATATACCCTAAAACTTGTTTGAGAACCAATGGGTTCAAGCATTATTTCTATTACTAAATTGAAATGTTTTATTGATTATATCATGTACTATCATTTGCTTTACAATTTTCATTTTCCTATCAACCATTTGCTATTGCTTAATTTTTCTTTGTATCTTTAGTGCCTAGAATTTAGTAGGTGCCCAATAAATACAAATTGATTAAATCTAATTCTCTAACTATAATCTTGGAAATTATACTCATACATTGGCTTAAATGTTTAAAATAAACATATAAAATATAGAGAAATATTGGCTGTACAGGTTATTTGGAACCAAGAAGAGGAAAATAAAAAGCTTTTCTTCCTGTTGATTCTCTTTTTCGCACTTTGGGTCTTGTCTGTTTTAGTTGTTTTGTTTCCTTGACTTTCCCCGAATAAGACATAACTTCTCTGACTTTCAATTTTCTCATCTGTGAAATGGGGATGATGACAACCACAGCCTCACAGGCTTGTTGTAAGGATCAAATAGGAAAACTATGAAAAGTTGCTTTGAAAACTTTAAGACACTATAAAAATGCTTATGATCTATCTATCTATCTACCTATCTGTCTGTCTGTCTGTCTTTCTATCTACTCCCTTTATCCCTGAGTTGTCTTTCATGTGTTAATTCATTGCCACAAACAACAAAGTCTTAATGCATATAACCTCACATTCATAAAAAGAAAGGCTTGTGTGCAAACAGACTTAGATGCATGACCACACTTATTCGATAAGCATAAAAAATAGCTATGATAACTGAACCCCTGAAATAGGAAAAGAGTATAGGATAATTTGTGGAAGTAGGCATGACTGGTAAAATAATCTACCACCCCTTAGATATAATTTCTGCTTCTACCTACATTAAACTATGATATGAACTATGAACTCATTTGGGGGTTATTTTTGTTGTTCAGTTGTTTTTCAGTCATATCTGACTGTTTTCCCATTTGGGGTTTTCCTGGCAAAGATACTAGAGTACTTTGCCATTTCCTTCTCCTGTTCATTTAACAGATGAGGAAACTGAGGCTAACATGGTAAGTGTCTAAGACCAAATTTGAATTCAGAAACTCGAGTCTTCCTGACTCCAGACTTGACACTCTATTTACTATGCAACCTAGCTACCCCAGGCTAGGGGAATAAAAGGCTTTCTCTAGTTTTCACCACTATGAGCACAGTAATGATTACTTTTGCCAGCTGTCTCTCTAGGCATTTGTAAAACCAAGCACAAACAGCTTTCCAGAGGATTGCTGCTGTGAAAAGCTTCAAGGTTCTGATTACATAATATAGTGAACTCTCTATTTATTCAGTAGTAAATTAAAGCAAAACATTCACAGAAACCAAAGTACATCATTCACAATGTTATAACATAGCAACTTATCACTAAAATGCCCACATAGTTATCACCAAAGTGGCCACATAGTTTTAAACAAAAGCTATCCTTCAGTAAGTCTTTAACTCAGTCATACTTAGGGAGCAAGCTTCCTTAAGAGACACAAAATACAATGATCAAAGTTGTCCACCCCTAGGTCACAGTAAATCATAATCTCAGTCAGCATTAAGTACTCAAGAAGAGATCTTTTCATCTTGACTCTAGGCTGGTTCTCAGATTCCCTGGTTCCTCTTCCATGGGTCCAGCCCCTCCAAATCTACCCAACTGTCACCTGGTTTCAAAGGCAGACCACTTTCAGCTGCTTGTCCAGCTCCTCGTCCAGCTACTTGTCCAGTTTTTCACCCAGTTCCTGTTGCACATTGAAATTCACAGTGTCCAGTACACCTCAAGTCCTTCATAATTCCTCTTTCTGGGAAGACAAAGTTTAACAGAGCCACAAAATTATTTATACACATTGCTGGCACCATGATCAATTCCTTATCTGCCTGTGAAATCAACAGAGACCCACAAACAAGGTCTGAAAAGTCAACACAAGTCACCAGCATAGAAATCAACACAGACCCACAAACAACGTCCATGACATCAACACAAATCATCAGTAAAGTCCCAGGACCTCCAACACCCTCCTCTAGGACTTCTGTGAACAGATAACTAGAAAATCCTCTTTCAGGGCTTCCAGTAAGGTCCCAGGACTCCTTTAATAAGTATTACAAACAAAAAATCCACACAGACAAAACAGACAAACAGAGTGATGGCATACCACATGTTTTCTTCTTCTCAACTCTGCCACCACAAGTCCCCCTTCTCAGTTCTGCTCTTTCCATCCTGGCCCTCTCCTTATATGTGGTCATTAGCTCCTCCCCTTCCTGTTACATCAGCAACCAGAGTTCACAAGTTCTAGGATTCACAAGTTGTGAGGATCACAACTTCTGCTTCTCATGGACAAGACTTAAAAGAAACTTGAACTGAAAAAGGTGTTAAATAGTTTTTTGCTTGCCATTACAGCATTCAATTAAACTCTAGGCAGTTAAGGGGAAAGTCAGTGATCAAGATACTCACTGTTGGAATACTCAAATGCCTACTAATGAGAGAAAGTATAGCAAGCAGAACCATGAGAAATAATGAAAAAAATTACCATGAGGTCATAATGTAAAGCATGTCAATGTAGTGTAGTGATATGAGTACTCTCCTGGGAGTCAGAGGATATTAATTTAAATCCTGCAACTACTACCCTTGGGCTTTATGACCCCAAATATATCACTTTAGCACATTGGACCTCAGTGTACTCATATGTAAAATGGAGAATTCAATAGCTTTAGAACTTACTCTATATGGTTGTTGGGAGGGAACAATCTTCAAACTATATATATCAAGGGTTGTGTAAGCCTTAAAGCTACAGATTAATATCAACTTTTATTATTATGCAAATTTAAATAGCTGTTATTGAGCCTTTTTTAGTAGGAAGTTTAAAATTTGTGCTAAATATTTCACACATGGCTCATGATAAGTAATTTTCAACTCTAACTCAAAGAATACCTTCCTCCATACTTATAAGTAATTTTCTAAGAAACTTATACAAGACCTATTAATAAGCAAGAAAATGAGCATACCCATAAGTATATTTCAAAGTCAGGAGTGATCTATGGAAACTAACTTTATTATGAGGGAATAATCATACTGTTTTCTTCTTCCTTTCATAATTGTATGAAACAGCTAAAGATATGAGATTTCTTTAGTGCATAGGAAACTCCTGATATGTGAACTCAGCACACACACACACACACACACACACACATGCACACACACACAGACACTCACACTCACACATTTTGTTGCTCTTGAAAGTTCCCTAACTCTCTCTCTCTTGCTCCCCCCCCTCTCATATATATATATATATATATATATATATATATATATATATATATATATATATATATATATATATATATAAAGTGAACTGTCTAGGGCTATTCAGCTAATAAGTGTCACTAGTAATATTTGTACCTTTGTTCTCCTCACTTCAAACTCAGCATTCTACCTTCTTTGTCTCTCTTTACTAGCATAGATAAGGTTCTTAAAATTGTCATGCTTCTTTGTGTGGAAATACAGGAAAAGGCATTAATTTACAAGACTTTTGAAATCCACTTTAAGAGATGCATCCATTGCTCTTAATTCTACAATTAATAAGGTATGTTCTCAACAAAACCCAGTGTGGCTTTTATATTTGATAAACCCCTCTGTTTTACTTGGATCAAACAATCACAAGAAGGGAGAAAGTTACTCGCCATGCTTGGCTGCTACTGAAGCTGTCTATGTGTCTTTACCCATTATCCCTACCCACAAGAGCATTCTCTGTGCAGAATCCTAGTGTTTCTCCAATCACAGGACCAGAATGCTTTATGCCTGAAGGAATGCTAACTATATGCATGAGACCCAACAACTGGAGGGCAGAGTAAGCTTTTCTCCCCCTTAGGTAAGGTGAAACCTTTATCAAAATCTTGTCATATTGTCAATATCAGAAGATCAAAAGTAAAAAGTCTGTTCGAATCACTGAAAACCGCACTGGGTTCTGTAATAGGCAATCTTAGAATAGAAGATGAGTTGTTAAAAAATACCAGCTGTCAGAGCTTAATACTTGATGAAAATTCCCCAATGTTTTCTGTTACAGGAACAAAACCAGAATAAGTGAAACATTAAACAAAATTTATTAGCAAGTATATTTATGAAATAAAAAGAAGCATTCTTTCAGTTTTATTCTCCTTCCTCCCTAGAGAATGGAACTCTCTTAATGTTTATGTATTATCTATTTGTAGGTTTCTATACATTATCTTTTCATGTATGTGCAATATTTTCTCAACTTTAACAAAAATGCCTGGAGGATAAGAACCCAATCTTTCTATCAGAGTTCATTGTGCCTAGGACTGTGTAAGAATTAAGGCATTTAGTAGATAGTTCTGTTGCTTATGATGATAAGTGATTAATTTGCTAATTTTTTTTTTAAAGCAATTGGGGTTAAGTAACTTGCTCAAGGTTACACGGCTAGTCATTATTTATGTGTGGGTGCTCATTTTCTGAGGATGGATTTGATCTCCGGTCATCCCAACTCCAAGGCCGGCGCTCTTACTCACTGCACCACCTAGGCCGCCCCTTTAGGGCAATTGGGGTTAAGTAACTTGCCCAAGGTTACATGGCTAGGTTTTTGTTTGTGTGGATTAAGTGTCGAAGGCCGGCTCTGAACTCAGGTCCTTCTGACTCCAGGGCCGGCGCTCTATTCACTGTGCCACCTAGCCGCCCCGTTAATTTGCTAATTTAATAAAGTTGAATTCAAGTCGTTATTTAGTAATCAAAAAGTGAATCAATAGGGAGTATTGAGTAGCTTGGTGGCACAGTGCTGTGCCTGGAGTCAGGAAAACCTGAATTCAAATCCAGCCTCAGATACATACTAGCTGTGTGACCCTGGGCAATTCACCTTGCCCTATTTGCTTCAGTTTCCTCATCTGCAAACTGAACTAGAGAAGGGAATGGAAAACACTGTAGTACCTTTGCTAAGAAAACCCCAAATGGGGTTATCAAGAGTCATCTATTACTGAAAATGACTGAAGAAGAAGCAACACTTATCACACATCAGGTACTTTAAGAGTTTCTGGGGACACAAAGATTAAAAAAAGGAAACAATCTTCCTCAAGGGACTAACATTCCATCAGAGATAGAGGACAGAGAAGATAATTTATGATATGCGGTTGATATATGACAGATATATTAGATAGATAGCATCTATATAGAATGAACACACACAGACACAGACACACACACACACATATATGTAGTCTCATATCATTTATAACTGCAGGATTCTATCAGCATTTGTCCAATTCCTTGAAGTCATCCACTTACTAATATGTTCGATTAAGAATAGAGGAAAACGAACTTAAAAGGAAAATGATATGAGGTTTTGTGCTTCATTGACCTATATATAATATATATCTTACATATATAATATATATCTTATATATTGTCATTGTGACATGTATTTTATGTACTTATACATATAATAAAAGGATATACACACTATAAAAATAAATACAAGGTAATTTGAGGGGTTGCACTAACAATTGGGATATGGGGAAAGACTTTATGTAAAAGGTGGCATGTAAGCAGTTTTTGAAAGAACAAGGAATCCAAAGAGATAAGAAAGAGAAGGGAATGAATTTCAGGGATGGGTAGCGAGACAGCCAATGCAAAAACAAAGATGCAAAGATAAAAGGTTATATGTGAGGAATAGCAAGCTTGTTGTAACTAGACCACACAGTGTAAGAAAGACAGTAATAAGATCAGGAAGGCAGTTTAAGAACAGTTTGTGACAGACTCTCAATACCAAAAAAGAGGAATATATATTTGATCCTAAAGGGGATAGGAAGCTTTTTGAGTTTACTGAATAATCTGACCAGGTCAGACCTTTAGGAAAATCAGTAGTGCAGAGGATTGATTAAAGCAGGACAAGGCCTGAGGCAAAGACACCAATTTACAATAATCCATGCAAGAGGAAATTAGGGCCTGAAGTTAACTGGCAGCTGTGTGAGTGGAAATAATGGGAACATATATAAGACATAGAGTGACAGTAGAAACAACAAGAATTTGAAACTGATTAGACGTGGGATGAATGAGAGTGAGCAGTCAAGGATATAATGCCAGGCTAGCTGACTCAGTTAAATTGGAGGGATGCTGGTGCCCCAGACAGAAAAGAGAAGTTCATAAGAAGGGTGGATTTGGAGAAAAGATAATCAGCTATTTTGATTATGTTGAGGTTGATTTGAAGATGTTTATAGGACATCCAGTTTGACACATTTAATAAGTAGTTTGAGATATATGACTGGAGCTGAGGAGAGAGAATAAGCTTATTTGAATATCAATTTAAACTTTGACATAATGGAGAAACTATCAGCCTGGATTTAACCAATTCAATTTAACAAACATTTATAAAATGTCTATTATTTTGTAAGACACTACACTATCCTATTTGTTGGGCATACAAAGATAAAAAAATGGTAGTCTCTCCCTTCCATGATAGACTTGACAGTCTAATAGAATGATGGGATATATATGCAAATAAATATGATAAAATTAATAGTGGTTAATCAATAAGCCAATGAAAAAATATTTATCAAGTATTTACTATTTTCCAGGCATTGTACACGTGGGATGCAAAGAATAGCAAAAGCATGGTCTATGTTCTCATGGAGCTTGGTTCTAAAGGGAGTATACCCATGCAAATTACTATAAACACACAAGATATATACAATGATTAACTACATAAAAGGGAAGCAAATAGAGTGACCTTGGAGATACAAAGAGGAAGGAATCACTTCTACCAGAGGGAAGCAGGGGCACATGAAGGCCATCTGATCTTGACCTCAAATGAGGCAAAGAATAGCAACATATAGAGATTGTAGGGTTGAGATGACTCCTTCAGTCATGCGAGCTCTCTGTCTCTGACAGGGACATAAATGGATTGTTATATTCACCTCCCTGAAGTTCAATTTTCTCATCTTTTGAGTTAGTCAGTTGAACTAGAAAAACCTTAAAATTTACTTCCAGTTTTAAAATTATGTAACTCAGGGAGGGAGTATACAATACACACATACACACACATATCTGAATATATATAATATAATATAACAACATAATATAATGTAACATAACATAGCATAACGTAACATAACATATAATATAACATACCTAGCATGCAATATAGCATATATACGTATATGTGTATGTATGCATGTATATATATATATATACACACACCATCCATGTGTCGTAAAATTTTAGAGCTGGATGTAAGCTTAAAGGTTTTTCTAGGTCAACTGACTAACTCAAAAGATGAGAAAATTGAACTGCAGAGAAGTGACAGGTTTTGCCCAAGGTCACAAAATCAGTCAGAGTCCAGACAACAATCCTGGTTTTATCCTTTCATGACGTTCATTCCCTATGCTTTTCGATCACAGCACAAGGTGTAGACACTTTGGCTGTTCTACAATCCAGTCATACACAGAAATGCTGCTCATTGAAGAAAGTTCTAAGGAACTGAGGTTCCCTGGATACCTTGCCTTGATAGCAGGGCATCAAATGTGTTTAGACAGGTATATAGTTTGAGAGAAAGTGGTATCTGCCATGAACTTGGAAGGAAGTAGCAGTTGTTAGGAGAGAAAACCACTCAGGAAGAGTTGGAAGAAGCAAAGAAGCTATGTGAATCTACTATTACAAAGGGGGAATTCGGATTTAGAAGAGCAATATTGAAGCCATGTAGAAAGAGAGAAAAAAGTGTTGGGATAAGGCAGCAGCAATCCTGCTAAAGCTCTCACCTCTTACACAGGAAGCTTGTGACATGACCTGACTTGGCATGATGATTTCCAGACTGCAGCAGGAGTCTATGAGCATTTGTTCATTTCCTTGGAGTCTTCCGCTCACTAATATGCTCAATTGAGAATAGAGGAAAACAAACTAAAAAGGCAAATGATGTGAGGTTCTATGCGTCATTGACCAATCTGTGAGTTTGAAATGACTATGTCCTACAACTATGGGAGGAAAACAGTTAATTAAAGGGAAGACTGGTTGTTATGCCCTTGAAGGCAGAGAAAATACCAGCTATTTTGTGTATTAGCAGATAGAATGTTTACTGTTTGATTCTATTCTTTGCTTACCTTCCTTTTCTTCCTTAATTAAATGTTCTTTTGCTTTGAGAGTTTTGCATCTCCTTTATGGTTTGACTTATAAAGAAGTCAAGGGTTTACTCTCATCAGACTGCAATCCAAATCCAGTTTTTACTTCTTGTTATTGCTGGTAGATATATATTTGAGAGGCAGAAGAGTGAATAAGGAAAGTGAAGAGAAAATGACTTGTTTCTTTACTTAGGTGTTATTATTATTAAATTTAATTTACAAATCAATCAAGGATGATGTAGAAAGAAGAAGGGTTCCATAGCACCAGTCTACTTCATAGCTTGTGTCAATTTAGGTTAGGGAAGTAAGTAGGTAGAGTACTTTAAATTGGCACAAGGCTTCAAGGTCCATGTTAGGGTTTGAATAGGAATTATTAAAAGAAATTCTTTAATCATAAGTCAAATAGTTATCTGGAACCATAGAACTTCACTCAACATCAAATATAGCCAAAAATGATTAGGCTTAATTGATCATAACTTATGGGACACATTGGCTGACTTTTGCTTGATTGCCTTAGGTAGATTTAACCTTTAACTAGCTTATCACATTGACTGTTGACTAAAAGAGCTATCATACTGCTCTTGACAGGAATAGATTTTCTAGTGACTGGAGGTCCTCTAGCCATATGAAAGTCTTAAGACTCAACCAGTGTACCTTGAGAATGGTAGCCCATAAGACATAGCTAAGATAATTTTGGTGACTGAGACCTGTAGAGAATAAACAGAAACAAAACAAACGAACAAAAATACCTAGAATAGAGCAGATACAAGAAAACGTTGCAGGAGACATGACATTCCCAACAGAGATAGCGCATCCAGCAGAGAGCAGAGAAGACATGAAGAAAACATCAGCTATCAGAGAAGGATATGCCATAACCAGAGGATATTAACACATCTGACCCACCAGAGGTGTGAACTGTCCAATTCATGTATGTATTCTTGTCACTGGTGTGTCCCAGTCATGAGAGTTCTTTGGCTATATACATTTTCTGTGAACTCCATCCATGTGTGTTTCCTTGATACATAGGAAACATATGTACATTTTCCTTTTCCTATTCACACATACCACCGTCATACAAGCAGCTGTGATCCTATTCTATTATTTGATAATCAAAGTGATGTAGAAGGATCTGTAATGTAGTCCAGCTGTTTCATCAACATCTATGTGGTATTTTGTGTCTTACATAAATTTGGATTAAGTACAACATCTGCTTAACTCCATGGAGATTCATGTTTTCTCCTGCAAGGTGACATTTTTCATCAAAATCACTGATTTTGAAATATATTTAAACCTACCTGCAAATGTATGCAAGCATGATAGGATTCTGTCATTATACTACTTTCAAAATTCATATTAAAATAATCATTTTATTACATTTTCCACTTTAAAAAATCTTAATACTTACTGAATGGTGATTGCTACAGAGTCATCTAAATTATACACTTATGCCCAAAGTTTCATGTTTTGCTTATCTATACACAACATAAAATCTTCAGAAACCAAGGGATGTTTTAATGCTCTTGCTTCTTGTGTATATGAATCAATTAGGCTATGTTTGGGAGTTGATTTGGCTGGTCAGGTCAATTGAAACTATTAAGCTGATTCATATGTATAGTTAGCTATATCTTTAATATTCAATTTTTATCTCCTACACTATTTAACATTTTTCAGATTGTGAATTTATTTTCCTTCTATCCTCCTTAATATTAAAATATAGGCTGTTTCCTAGTATAAAGTTAAAATTGTTCATTTTATCCAGATGTTTTTAATTCTTGCCTCTTTTCACAAATAAGCTAACATATCACAAAGTATGTATGTATGTGTGTATATGTAGATGTATACTCCATTGAGCTAAACTTAATAATCATTCCTATAATCCTAAAACTGAAGAGTACATGAGTGGTGTGCCTCAAAGAGAAAAGGAAGCTACAGGGGAAGTCTACGATATTATAAAGCAACCTGTATTCATCTTAACTGATTGAATTTCACATACTACTAACTTACTTGGCATACTGACTAGTGGACTCCATTTGAGTTCTTATTCTTTCATTTATCAATCTCTGGAGTATACTACTTATCTCCCCTTAATTTGGCTCTATTCTAGTATTTAGTCCTATCCGTTCCCTTAGATGTAGTTCCCCATTTTCTCTCCTGCATCTTTGTGGTCCTCAGATACTGAACAGCTTTTACTGATCTTGACTTCTCTGGAAACCAGATACCAAACTGAACATCAGCTGTTTCATATCTTTCAATGTAGAGCAGTGGGACTTGGCAAGTATCATTAGAGCATAGTGGGTATATAAGCATGGTGTAGTGAGAGCTCCTAATAGGAAGAAATCACTTTTGTCTTTGGAAATCAGAGGTCACTGCCATTGTGATTGTCAATAAGTGGGTTCAAAGAGAAACAAGTAAAACTATATTCCTATGTGGCTAATAAAGTCATGACCATTCCACAATCAGAGATAATGGAGAAGAAATGCAGGGATTCAGAAGATGTAAATTTCAGATAGTATATTAGAATGTAGTAACCAGGGGCGGCTAGGTGGTGCAGTGAGTAGAGCGGAGTCAGAAGGACCTGAGTTCTGATTTGGCCTCAGACACTTAATGCACACACAAACAAAAACCTAGCCATGTGACCTTGGGCAAGTTACTTAACCCCAATTGCCCTCAAAAAAAAAAAAGAATGTAGTAACCTGTCTATTACCTCCAGAGGCAAATTATTCAACCTTTGCTGCATTTTATTAGCTGCTTCACTTTTGATAAGAAAGGCCAAGGTCTACTCCTGTTTCCCTTAGAAGGTCTCAGGCTCAGGTAAAAGAGTGATGCTATACAAATCACAGGTTCTATGGCATGAATAGCCTGAGTCAGTAGCCTAGTTGTCACAGTCTAATCCCTAAACTTTCTCTTCAATTCTGTATACTACCTCTTTCACCTCTTCTAAAGTAATTGGTGAAGGAGATCGAGCTTCTATTGGATGACAGTTTAATATTTCCATTGGGCTACATCTCCACCTCTCACTAACAAGCTTCCATGTTGAATTCCCATAGGACTAAGGATCTCAGGTTCCAGGGTCAGCCTATGGGGTAAATTCTGTAACAGTATAAGCTCATAAATTCCCATCAATATGATTGTCAATGAACAGTCAGCCAGTATGCACAATTATCTTTTAAAAATACATTTATTATGACCATATCATAAAATAGTAGTTTTAAGATGTTCCCACTGCATTACACTTGTAGCATATTTTCCCAGAAATATGCACATTGTTCATAAATAAGCTCAAATTTAGCATACGTGGTTATGAAGTTCATGTATAGGACACAAGCTGCAAAGGCAACACACACAACTCCTGCTACTGTAGGTAGTGGAGGCCCTTTCTACTCATTTTAGAGTTCTCACGTGGTTCCTCTTGGAGCAAGCATTTGTGCTGTGATGTTTAGCACAGTTGCCAGTCTGCTTCTCTCCATAACTAGATCTCTTCTGATTTAGCAGGAGTTACATTTCTCAAAACTGTTTCCTCCTTCAGTGACTGTGATCTGTTTCCTCGACTGGACCTCAAAACAACTGAACTCAATGAACTCTCAAACTGTTAGACTGGATGTCTCTCTGTGGGCTAGTTATTGCTAAATGCCATGGTAAATAAACACCAACTACTAGAAGCTATGGTTAATGCAGGAGGAAGGAGAGAGAAACCCCAACCTCCTCATGAGTCTTATCCACAAAGCATTCCTGAGTGGTACTCTCTCAAACTGACTCAACTTCTCAATCAGGATGCTTTTCTGTGTTAGTGTGAGAGGGCAGATATAATCCCTTTATCTCTATCTCTTGAAGAAATGTCTTCTACAAAAGGCTCTAATGCCCTGCCCTCTCTTTCAGTATGACATAATCCTTGTAGAAACAGGAAGAAATCTACCTCACTCCCTCACCCCGAGTGATTTCCTCTTAGTGGCCAGGTTCCTCTTCCATTGATGGTTTGTACTATCTCTCTTAAAACTCCTTAGGCCTTAGTAATGGAAAGTCCCCAAGGATGTGCCTAATTCATTTGTTTGCCTATGTATGATTCCATTAATTCCATCAGAGAAAGGTGGCCACATGTTGTCGAAGGACAAAAGGTTTTAAAACATTGTTAATATCACATTATCACCATTATTTTTCTTTGTTTTCTATGATTATATCAACTGAAGTAATAAACAATAAGCAATAACAAGAGCTAACATTTATATATGGGATGCTGAACAGAGATGAGGAAAATCATGCAACTGTTCAAACTGGGTCCACTACAAATTTATGTTACCCAACCTCAACTGAGCACTCACTGCTGTAAACAATGTGACTGAACTGCCATTATCAACTCATTGTTACATTCAAAAAAGTGGGTGGCTCTTCAAAACCTTTTCATCCTTCCCCAAACCTCCCATGCCTCCCCCTTATCCTTCCTCTCTCAATTGAGGACCTTGTCTCATCATTTGCAGGAAAAAAAAAATAGGCCTTTTGCAATGAACTCCCTCTACTCCTCTTTTCTTCAGCAGCCATCACTGAAATGCCTTTTACCACTATCATTTCCTTGCTTCTTGTCTCACATGATGAAGTGACCTTGCTCCTTACCAAGATTAACCTTTCTGTTTGTTCAATCAGTCCAATTTTATTGCATATCCTCTAATAGATTATCCTCTCTGTCATCCCTGCTTTTAAAATTTGTTTTCAATCTCTCCCTGTCTACTGGTTCATTCCCTACTGCATACAAACATGGTCATGTCTCCCCTAGTCTAGCAAAACCTTCCTTTTATCCTTCTACCTCTGCTGTCATTCTATTTCTGTTCTGCTCTTTGTAGCCCAAACTCCTCAAAAAAGTCTATCTGCAGATGCTGTTTTTACTTTTTCTCCTCCCTGTTTCTTCTTAAACCCTTATAATGTAGTTTTTGATGTTATCATTTCACCAAAACAACTCTCTCCAAAGCTATGGATGACATATTACTTGTGACCTTTACTCAGTCTGCATTCTCTTTGACCTCACTGCAACCTTTGACATTTCTGATTACTCTTTCCTCCATACCTGGAGGTTTTTGAGACACCACTCTCTTCTTGTTCTCCTACCTAACTACGAACTAGTAAGGGATCACTTCTTTCTTTCCTTCTTTCTTTCTTCCTTCCTTCCTTCCTTCCTCCCTTTCTTCCTTCCTTCCTTCCTTCTTCCTTCCTTCCTTCCTTCCTTCCTTCCTTCCTTCCTTCCTTCCTTCCTTCCTTCCTTCCTTCCTTCCACAAACAAGACACTCCATCGCTTTGCTCTGTCCATTTTTCTCTGACTATACTCTATGCTTAGAATGCTGTCCATTCTCTTCTCTGACTACTGATTTCCCTGCCTCTGTTTAAGTCCAAGATGAAGCCCATATCCTTCAGGGAGTCTTCCCCAATCCTTCTTAATTCTAGTGTGTTCTCTCTATTATATGTATGTATGTATGTATGTATGTATGTATGTGTGTATGTATGTGTGTTTGTGTGTGTGTGTGTGTATGTCTGTATTTGTTTGCATGTTGTCTCCTTTATTAGACTGCAAGCTCCTTGAGAACAGGAACTGTCTTTTGTACCTATTTGTATCTCTGGTACTCAGCAGAGTAGCCAGCATGTAGTATGCACTTAAATGTTTCTTTAATTTTTTTTTTTTTGCTTTTTTGGAGGGGAGAAGGCAGGGCAATAGGGGGTAAGTGACTTGCCCAAAATCAAACGGCTAGTAAGTATTAAGAGCCTGAGGCCAGATTTGAACTCAGGTCCTCCTGACTCCAGGATCAGCGCTCTATTCACTGTGCCACCTAGATGCCCCAATAAATATTTGTTGAATAACATAGTATCTACTACATGCCACACTGTGCTAAATGCTTTACAAATATTAATGAACTACTCTGGGAGGTGGGTACTATTATTATTTCCACTTTGCAGTTGTAGAAAATTGAGGGAAACAGAGGCCTAAGTACATTGCCTAGGTCGCAAAGAGAGGTAAGTGTCTGAACCCATTTTTGAACTCTAGTCTTCCGGACTCCACGTTCAGCACCATATTTACTGTGTAAGGAGATTGGAGGAACCTTCCATTGTATTAGGATTGCTTTGCTAAAGTCCCTTGGCCTCTGGAACAAGAACACTAAAGACTCTAGTATCATTTATAGATGATCCTTTTCTTTTTGGCTCCATGTTCTGTTTTGTATCATTTTATTTCCCAGAAATATTACCAATGATTTAAATTAGTGTTATCTTACTGCAGAATGAGAGTTTTCACATTTAGCATACCATGTTAACATACAGGTAGGTACAAACTTTGATGATTAATCACTCCTCCATTATATTGTTCAAATAGATTGTAAAGATTTTACTAAGAGATTTCATTGCCACTGAGAGATTAAAAAAAAAAAAGTTTTCCTTCCTTCTAAAAAAAATCAGACTTTTGCGTGAAAAGCTTCATTGATGAAAGACAAGTCTTTATCCTCTTGAGTTTAACTATTAGTAAATTTTTTATAATATTTGGAATTCACTGAGGAAAGTCACCCTTCTCTCTATGATATTGCAAACCAGGAAGAATTATCATCTCTTTTGAACTGTCAGTCATCCACTGAGCTCATGTGTGTTCATATTTGTGAATGTCAACCTTATTTGATTATCAGCACATCAAACTGAAAACAACTAAATTGTTTGAAGAAAATTGTACCTTCTAAACAGTAAAGAGATAAGACAATTTAATTAATATTTATGTTCCACCCAGAAGTCCTTCTTTGTTGTTTCCTTCTGTTTTATCTAGTTCTTTTTCCAAGGTGATCTGATGACAGAGCTTTAACTAAAACAGAGGTCAGAAAAGACAGGGACCAAGTCATTTGTTGCATTTGAGCTTTCCCCTCTGCTTTGGTCATGCTCTTGAGGTAGAATTGATTCTCCATACACACATATATAAAAGGAAAATGTGACTTTGAATCTTTTGTAAACTACCAGACTTGTATCTATTTTTGATTCAGTTCAAATAAATACAACTAATGGTTGTAGAGAGCCACATTAAAGGTGATTTTATATTGTTAATTACATCAAAGTTTTTTTAAATAATAAAAATTAATGCTCCCCAGATCCTTAGCACCTTGCCCCAACAAAAAAGGAAAAGATTAAAAAGGCACAACACACACATATGCTAAGCATCTTATTCTAGATTTTACCAGCTAAATTTTATGAATATCTGCTGAAGTGAATTAAAAATGATAAAGTAAAATTTTTTATTCCCTTGATGTTTTTTTTTTTACTGCATTTATGAAAACCTGCTATAATTTGATGAGGTTCATGTTGGGTTGCAGCAGGTTGTGTCTAAAGAATTACAAAGACTCAGGTCAACTCCAAGCCAGTTGAAAAGATTTATTATAGTTTTGAGATTTCATTCTCTGGCAGGGGGCTAAGTCCTTTTGAGGAAATTAGCCCCCTCAGTAAAGCAAGGCACATAATTTTATAGAGAATAAGATGCTGATTACATAATCAAGATTTACATACAATTATAGGAACATGATTGATAGGAGGGGTTTGTTGAGGCATTAGGAAATGGAGGAGGGGCCCCCTCCTTAGTGTAACTGCATATGTGGTTATCCATAATGCATACAGTTAGGGAGGCACATATACATATACTAATGATATTATAATGAGCCTCTCTACATCATAGGTTCACTTCAGGTCAGTTCTTTACTTTCACTGTGCAGGCGCTAACATAGGGTGGGCCCCTTCTATGGGTAGAAGATCAAGCATCCTACTCTACATCCTGGTGGTGCTATCTTCTGATAGGCTAGTTATTGTGGTCTTGTCTGGTCAAGATGGAGAGTTAGGTATTGTGGTCCTGTCTTGCTCTAAATGGATGATGCAATTGTGATTGTACACCTGTTCTCAAGGGTCTGGGCGGGGAGTGTTGGGTTTCTATTACATGGACATGCCTGCTGTTTCTGTGGGAACTAAGAGTTCAGGGACACACTTGTTGTTCTAGAGAGCAGTGAGGGATAAGTTAGGACATTAGTGGGATGGGGGACTAGGTAGATACAGTAGGCCTGTAGTGAAGTTTGGATATTGGGGCTGGAGGCAGTTCTGTTAGGACTCCATCATAATTGATCATAGGATCATAGAATTCTAGTGCTGAATGATTTCTTGGAGATAAATCAGTCCAGCCATTTTATTTCAAAGACAAAAAACTGATTCCCTAAGGGAATCTAAGGGCTTTGGTCAAAGTCACATCAATATTGTCAGACCTAGGCCAGAATGAACATCTTTTATGTTCATATCTAGTGTATATGTCTGACTCGTCCACACCAATGGTATTCAAAATGTTGTCTGAGGACCCTTTCCAAAGAAATTTTCAGGGTGTATTTAAAGTCTAAAATATTTTCATGAGAATAATAATACCTTGAGATATTTCTAATATGGTAAATATCAATAGATATAACCTGTATAAATGCATTCTTGGTGGGGAGTGCTCAATGATTTTTTTAAGTGTATAAGCTCTCTTAAGAGCACAAAGTTTGTATTTAAGTCCTCCAGCAGCAGTGTGAACATTAAACATCAAAGTAGTTTCCAACAAACTCTACCTGGAGGGAGAGGACAGCATTAAATGTTTTAGAGATAAAACTATTACATTTCTACAAACTCAACAAGCATAAACACCCCCTCTCAAAGGTATATAATAAGGATCATTAGTTAACATCAGACTATCCTGCATATTAATATCCCACTTTCAATGCCAGCATCTTGAGTCTCAGATGTCTTATTTAATGTCTGGTCTCTGGAGTTATCTTCTCTTGAATGTCCTAGAGTAGGTCTTGTTCTCCAGGCAGCTTCTTCTAGTAGATCTGGTTCTCTGGTTCCCAGCTGCTTAATTTGCTAAAATCTTACAATTTGCTACATTTTCCCAAACACGGCTATAAGAAGAATCATCAAATTAGGAATACACCATTCAGATGACAATCTATTATATAAGATCCCTAATTCGATTTTGAGAACTTATTGAGAACAATATTGAGAACATTCTCAAAGCCTGCAAATCTCAATTAGAAATATTTTGCCCAGTTCTTAGAAGAAAAAAAGCAGTTTGATACTTTTGCTTTTTTTTTTTCAAAATTTACTCATTTTTAAATTATAGAACTTTCTTGGGAAACTTGAAAATCTCTTGGAAAACATTTATTAATACTTGCCAATTTTACTCATATTCATTGTCTAATTTTTCCCTCAGGAGAATATTTCCCTATATAACTCTAAAAGAATGAAAACCTCATTATATATGCCTTCAATTATTATCTTTCATGTTAATCTATTAAGTAATAGATGCAGAATTGTGAAGTTTTTATTGTTTACTTGCTTTTATTATAGAAATTTGCTACAAAAGGTAAAAGGAAAGACATTGTTATAACAAAAAAATCCCTTAGTTTTGTTTGCTTACAGATACGAGTTGTAGTTTACAGTCAATAGTTAAGTTCCCCAGCATATTCACAGGGTATTAAGTGAGACTAAGAATTAACTGTGTGGGAAAGTGTCCTGTCTAAAAGGAAAATAGCACAATGGACAGCTGAGTCAAGAAGATTCTACCTTCACCTTTGTAAAGTCCCATCAACCTTTTGCTTGGACAGATATGCACCTATAGCAGAATTTTGACTACAGTCTCTTTAGGCAGAAGTTGGCCTTTTCCTTAAATGGTGGATTATTAACTTAATGAAACCTCAGATGACCATATTTGAAATCAAACTCAGATAACAGTATCAAATTACAATTCCACAAGATTTTACCTTAAATAGGGAAATTTCATTAATCACTATTTAGGACTATGTTTTTGTTTTTTTGTTTTTTTTTTCTTTCATGTTCCAACAAAACCCACCAAAAATGATGTTTCCATTATCCTGCATTAATAACTAATACTTGACTCAAAACTCCTAGAAGGCTGCTGACTACTGTAAGCCTCCAATCAGTCTAAGGAAGGATTTATATCTTTAAATCTCAGATCTAAGTTGACTCAAAGATGTAGCTTTAATACATGCTATTTATTAACAGAGGCAATAGCCAAATCAGATAAAATTCATTTTCTCTTTGCTATAAGCAAGCAAGCTAGTTCCCTCATGCATACAACATTTCAGGTATACTTTTAATAAGAAATGAGCTTTCTGTTTTTGTCTGGGAGTTAGTTTTAGTTTCTCAAACTGCAATCTTTTTCAGATTTTCACAAAATGTGGTCAGCAGAGTGGTCAAGATCTTAGATCCTTGCCCAAGTAGTAAGTCACAAGGACTCCATAGATTCATTTAGAAGAATATATTCAAATGAAATGTTAACAGTTTTAAACACATTCTTTATCAACCAATTTCATAACTGAATAGGATTCCTTATTCAAAGATGAAAATATAAAAATAAATAAATAATATTCTGGGTCATAATGCAAATGTATGGGGTTTTTTTTTTGGGGGGGGGGTATCAGCTAAATAACATCCATGCATTTGAATACATTTACAAGTTTAACAATTTGGTATTGTGCACTAATCCCATTCAAAAATCCTATATAAAGTAATTACCCTTAATTAAAGAAATAGTTGACATTTCACAAAATAGTTGGCATTTATATAGAACCTACCATGTATCAGACACTGTGTTAAGCACTTTACAAATATGTGATTTGCTCCACCCCAACCCTGAGATAGGCACTTTTATCATTCCCTTATTAAATTTTAGTTTGCTTATATCTTACTGTAGATGAAAGTACAGTATAATTTAGAGAACAAATTTTGAGTAAAGGAAATTAGTCATTAATGTTAACAATTCAACATTACAACCTTAAATAATGAGCCTTAATTTTCCTAAAAACCATAATTTTCTCAAGGGCCATTCTTTGAATTTAGGGATCCAGTGTTATCGTGAATATATTTTCAAAAAATCATGATAGCATCTTCTATTTTTATAAACATTTTTCCTTTAGATTATCTAAGAAATTAATTATTTTAAAATCTTCTAACCAATTTAACTTACCCTCACTCTAAGCCAATACTGTAGGATGCATAGATAGGAAAGTTATTTTTTAAACTTAGAGCAACTTATTAACTACAAATTTTACAAAGTTTTTTTTATAAACTTTACCAAAATTATTTGTATCAGACTAGAGAAAATGTCTATTATTCCATTGAACTAACCACATGAAATCTATCTGTATCTTTTGGCAGTTAATTCCTTTTCTGCATAGTAGAAGAATTGCTAAATTCCTGGATGTACCAGGCTATCTTGTATATATGGAGACATGGGAGGCAATCTAGTCCAACCATCTCTTTTTAGAGATAACATTATTTAGGCCCAAAGAGGTTCAGCCACAAAGGTAGATAGCATTACTTCACCTGAAATTTATCATTGGAAATATTCTGCATGTTTTTTTTCTGAGTACGTACATAGAGCCCCAGTGTTTAACAGTTAATGGTCTAGCTTTGCTAAAGTGATGAGGACAGTTATCCATTTTCTCATTATATTTTGACAAAATTAAGTTAACAAGTTTGCCTATAATACTTAGCCTAAGGCTTAACAGTTAATTTGAAGCTCATAAGTGCAATTAGTTTCTAATCTTTGTCAGTGATAGTTAAATATGTTTCATGAGGACATTTTGGGGGAAAAATGAGCAAATTCTAAAATGTGCCCCAAGGAATTATCATTGCTTCCTAAGATTCCCCCAATATTTTTGTTAAAATCTCTAACAAGCAAAAGAGAAAAAAATAAAAATATTTTATTTTCCGGAGTCAGTTAAATGTTCTATGATAGGTTTTCTGTTATTATCTTGATTTTTACTACTACATAATAACTTGTAGATACAATATTGATAAAATGAAGCAGCAGAATGAATTTAGATTATCATTTATTAATAATGCAGGAACCCTTCAAAGTATACCAGTTAACCAAATCACTCTAAGTGCATTAGTTAATAATCAAAATGATTGCACAATCCTTTAGAATAGTTCATTACTGTCATGTTGGTTTTAAAAATAAAGCATTAATTGAATTTGATGAATTATGAGGGAAGATCTTCTATAAGAGTTTAATTCCAATGAAACATCTTGTTCATCACTTAGAAAATTTAATTTCCTTATTTCTGTTCATTTCCTATTTTCTCATTAGTATTCATTACCATTATATAGTTCACTATAAACATCAAACAAATAGTTTAAATAATGCATCATTAATCACTGTAAATAATTGTAGAGGTTTACCATTTCTGAAATTATTATGTAATTAATAAAACATATATTTATATTTTGCAATCTCCTTTTGAGAATGAAAAAGAAGTTGAAAAGAGGTTAAAGCAAAACTTAAAAACATTTTCACAGGGTGGCTAGGTGGTGCAGTGAGTAGAGCACCAGCCCTGGATCCAGAAGGACCTGAGTTCAGATCCAGCCTCAGACACTTAACACACACACACACAAAACCTAGCCATGTAAGCTTAACCCCAATTGCCCTCCAAAAAGCAAAAAAAAAAAATTTTTTTTCGCAAAATGGAAAAAAAAAAAGTTTAAAAAATGCTAGGGTTCTGCTTTTTTTCCCATTCTAGGTGAAAGTGAATAATATCAGGTGATATCCATTTTTGCTGCATTGATGTCTATGGATTTATTCATACATTGCTTTAGTTGATTCTAAGTGTTTTGCTTTGCTATTCAAGTGAACTGATTTTATTTCATCTGCCAGACTTTGGCTTTTTCAAGCAATATTAATGTCATTGGAAAACCCTAACACATTGAAGCAAAAAGAAAACAAAGCATGCTATGGCATTTTTCATGTTTTGCTTTTGTTTTTGTTTAAAGTGATCATATATTATATCTGCACCATTTTCTTTGAATTTTGTGAATAAAATACTTCATGAAAAGAAAAAAAAAGATTTTAGCTTGTTTTCACTCTTTCCTCAATGATACTTTGTTTCAGGGTTATCCTCCTTTATGGGACTCCAGGGACAAGCATTGCCAGAGTTAAAAAAATTATATATATATATATATATATGATCAGGTGTTTGAATGAGTTCCCATGTTGATGAAGGCACAAATAACATGAAGTATTGAAGAAGAAAGTGTTTTCAAAGCAGAGCACAAGTCACAGTCTTCTCACCTAAAACAGGTCTCTACATGTTAGGCACATACACACATACTCAGAGGTATTTTTCATTGATAAGTAAATTTACATGTGATATTACATCTGTGAATAAATTGTTACTATTATAGATTTCAACTTAAAGAGATCTTAAAAGGCATCTAGTCTAATCATGTCATTACAGATGAGAAATCTGAGGCCCATAAAAACTAAGTGAATTGCCTCAAATGATATGAATATTAAGTAGAAAAACCGAGATTTAATTTAAGTAATTTTGACTCAATCTAATGTTCTTTTAATTTCATGTTGCTTTCCCTATATTTCATTGACAGTAGACCATAATTCTATTAAAAATAAATCCAATCATCAGTTGCAGATAAATGATAAGAAATATTGAAGTTATCCTAATTTTGAGACATGTGCAAATTTTATGACCATGTCATTTATACTTCAGTCACTGATATATTAAACAACCCAGGGCAAAAGACAGATCCTTGGGATATTATAAGGGAGAACTTCTGTCCCAATGACTCTCAATCATTATGATTATTCTTTTAATCCAGTTATTCCCCTAACGTAAATTTATTTATCTCATGTAGTTATCATTAGTCCATTTTTCTCTATCTTTGCTAAAATTTAAATTAATCATATCTACAATATCAAACACATTAGTAGCCCTGTCAAAAAATGGAAAAGATATTTTTTCAGGCATGAACCAGTCCTCATGAAGAAATGCTCTATTTTTGCATTCAACACTTCCTTTTCTAGATGTTAACTTAAATGATGTTCTTTGGAATTTTGCCAGAATTCTAAGAAAAGTTCACTAGCCTATAGTTTACAGATTCTGTTCTGTTCCATTCTCTCTCTCTCTCTCTCTCTCTCTCTCTCTCTCTCTCTCTCTCTCTCTCTCTCTCTCTCTCTCTTTTCTCTCTCTCTCTCTCTCATGGTACCTCTTCCATATCTTATGATCTTTTGAATAAATTTGTAAGTCTTCAACAACCAGCTGCCACTTAATTATCCAGGGACACAGTTCAAATTTACTAGGTGACTTAAATTCATCAAGGACAAGATCATACACTCTTAATATTCCCTTACCTATTACGAATAACAGTTACCTCTGGGTCAGTTTTGTTCTGTCCATTCTTGTCTCTCTTTAGCAGAGAAAAAATGAATGCAGCAGTCCTGTATTACCTCTCTTGTTAATTACCACTGTCCCATCTATGTTGAGAACTTTTTCTTTCTTTAATTTGGCCTCTCCCCCAATTAAGCTAAAAACAAACAAACATACAAACACATAAACCTCTTCTGATGCCCTCACTTTTCATTCTAGCCTCAGCTCATTCTGACATTTAACATTCATTATGCAATTACTGTCAAATATTATTACAGTCTCCCTGTTACCTGCCCTTGCTCCCCTCTTCTGTATATATCTTAAAGAAATCTAAATTGGTTGATTCATTCTGTGTGCACCCACATCAATCATTTTAGACAACCCTCCCCCTTTTTCCTGTATAATGCAAATGTTTGCTTTTGAGTCTTTAGAATTGCATTCTTGAAAGTTTCCTATTACCCTTAGTGGACTGTAACTATTGGAGACATTGTTGGGAGAGTAGGGAACATAAAACACCTGGGCTATTATATTTTATTTAGAAAATCGGTTTTAGGATTTAGGTAATTCTAGTCCCTAATGACAGAACTTTCTGGAAATCATTCACTCATCTCTGGAAATACTATATAACTTTTGATTTGGCCAGAAGTAAGGAAAATGGGTATTCGAGGTATAGGGGAAAGACAGAGCAAAAACACAACAATGAAAGTATGGCATATAGTTTTTGAGAAATAGTGATGTCATAGTTAGGTTGTACAACTCATAAAATATTGTGTTATATGTTTTTTTTTTTTGAAAAGTGGGCTGTAGTCATCAATCAGTCCTTCCTTGTGAACAGTGATGATTTCAAACACTGTCATCCACAAGATTGAGTTCATTACCTTACTGGCTAAAATGTGAATGAGAAGAAAAAAATACTAATTTCAGCGGAAAGAGTGCTGAATTTGGAACAGGGGACCTGGTTTGGATACTGGCTCTGCTGATCACTTAGAAATCACTTAGCTTGGGGTGGCTAGGTGGCACAGTGAATAGAGCACTGGCCCTGGAGTCAGGAGGACCTGAGTTCAAATCTGGCCTCAAACACTTAACACAAAAACTAGCAGTGTAACTTTGAGCAAGTCACTTAACCCCAATTGCCCTCCAAAAAGCAAAAAAATAAAAATCACTTAGCTTTCCTGGGTCTTAGGTTTCTTATTTATAAAATGAGAGTTTTTGAATATGACTTCCAAGGGTCCATCTAGTGTTCTCTCTCTCTCTCTCTCTCTCTCTCTCTCTCTCTCTCTCTCTCTCTCCCCCCCCCCGCCCCCTTTCTCTCTTTGCTTTTTGGAGGGCAATTGGAGTTAAGTGACTTGCCCAAGGTCACACAGCTAGTAAGTGTTAAGTGTCTAAGGCCATATTTGAAGTCAGGTCCTCCTGATTCCAGGGCTGGTGCTCTATTCACTGTGCCACCTAGCTGCCCCCATCTAAATATATATGATCCAATTATAATTTTAAAATGCTGCCCTTGATTTAAGATATTTGATAAAAATAATGATAATGATGCATATTATAGAAATATCTAGCCTTTATATAGATTTTAAAAATTTACAAAGCACTTTACAAATGCTATATCATTTTATCCCAACAACAACCTGGTAGATAATGCTATTTTGGGGGAGATAGATGCTGTTGCTATGCCAGTTTTACATATGAGAAAACTGAGGTAGACAAAGGTGCCACATCTAATAAGTGTCTGAAGCAGAATTTGAATTCAGGTCTGCCTCATTCTGAGTCTAGCATTCTAGGCATAGTGATATCTAGGTGCAAAATATCAATATGCTACAATGTAGCAGGATAATGTCATTAATATAATGAATTCCTAGGTAGGAAAACGCTCTTTAACGAAGCAAACTACCACTGTCTCTGCAAATTATAATCTTAGACATTTGCCTAGAGCATTGAGAGGTGGGATAGCTTGATCAGCATTACAAAACCTATATGTGTCAGAGACAGAAATCAGACCCATGACTTCCTCCTATCCATTTTGCCACACTGCTTCCCCACTGCATTGTAACAGGTCAAAAATAATTGTGCCATTATGACCCTCAGGGAGACACAAATTTATGAATTTGTAAGGTAGCTCTTAAGAAAGGACTTCTACTTGTTTTGAACTACATACCATTTGACCTTTGGAAGAGGCCTTCTTGGAAAGTTGCATAACATGTAGCCCATACAGTTTAGACAATGAATTCAGAATAGACAGTTTCACTTAAATTTCTTCCAATAAGTTTCTTTTGAGTTCTCTTAAAAAGATGCTTGTATTGACAACTGAATATTTATAAACTAATAGGATCTACTTTTTCTGATTTTGTATCCTAAAATGATATATTACTTATTGGATTTTAGAAAGTAAGATAAAATTTAGGAAAATAAATAATCATTCAATGCTTATTGAACCTTACAAAGTCTCTGGATCCTATAAGAGACATTATTCAAGAAGACTACTAGAGACTAAAATATTTGAACTGGAGGAATTAAACTTGTGCTGGACATTTGTATTTTTCAGTAAGTAAAGACACTAGGTAGTAAATCCTTAACAAATGATTGCCAAGGCTGAACAAATTAATTCTGCCAATTGACCTTACTGAAAATAAACTCTTTATTGAGGTCTATAAATGTTTGATTAATTTGCCTTTCATTACCTTTCCTTTGATTTTCATACACTTTTACACTTACTCATTCACAGCAATTCTAGAAGTGTAACAAGAAATGTTGAAATGTATCACAATAAATTTTCTTCTGGTTTAAATAAGAATTTCACAATCTGGTGGGGGAGGTAACATACAAAGATGAAAATCAGGAAACTAGGGAAGCAAGCATGTCCTTATAATTTGTGGGCACATGAGTATTCTTAGTCAGATGGGAAATGATGAGATGGCTGCCTCAGGCACTGTCCTTAAATGGAGTATCTAGGAAGGGCTATCCAATATCTATCTTTCACCTTCTCCAGTCAAAGGAGGCTACCAACAGGCAGGGAATAATGAGAAGATATGAATTTCAGAGTTGATGTGATCCCAGGCATAAGAGATGTAATTCTACTTGTGAGAAAGGGAGAAAAGGAACAGGAACAGAGAAAAGACTAATTTTACTGACTCACACAGTGGAAGAGGGGAATAATATCAAATTAACCTGGAAAAATAGTCTTTAAAAGATGAGCTTATAATTTGCATGAAACAATAGAGAACCATTTCCATTTATTAAAGGTGATCTGTGAAAATTTGTTCTTTAGGAAAATGTTGGGGGGGAAGTTTGAAAGATAAACTGAAGCAGGGCAATTTATGTTCTAGCTGAGTAGTTATAAGGATTTCTACTAAAATAATGGGTAGCTGTGTGAGTAGAGATAAGGAATTGAATACAAAATATTTTATGGAGGTAAAAATGACAAGATTTGGCAACTGATTGAATATATACAGAGAGGTGGTTAAAGATAATAAGAAGCGTGGTACTTTTGACAGAAATAGAAAAGTTTAGAGGTCTAGATTTGGGGGCAAAGATAATCTGTCCCATTTTGGAGATATTGAGTTTAAGATGCCTCCCAGATATCTAGTTTGAAATAAGTGGTCAATAAGCAATTGGTACTATGATAAAGGACTAAAAGTAATGAAGGAGTTTCTGTGTTTTATATATATATATATATCTATATATATATATGTATATATATGTATATATATACATATATATGTTATGTGTAACTATATATAGTTATATATATAACTATAACTATATAACTATATATATGAATGTATACATAATCACTTTATAATTATATAAAATGTAACTATATTTGTGTGCTTATCTATCTATCTATATAATAGATAGATAGTTACAAAAAGAACATGTGGAGAAAGAAAAGATAAGGGCCTAGAATAGAACTTTGAAATGAACTCAAAATTAATGGTCATGCTATAGGCCGATGAGTTTCAAAAAGAGACTAAGGTGTGATAAGTCAGTTAAGGGTGGATCCAAAGAGAGTAGTGTCATTAAACCCAGAGAAGAGAGAGTATATCTAGAAGGAAAATGTGGTCAAGACATTTACTAACCACTTATTATGTGACATTCAAAGTATTAAGTGTTGTGAATACAAATACAAGCAAAAAAAAAAAAGACAGTCCGAACTATTATGATGTAAGGAGCTTAATTTTTTTTAATTTCATTTTTTTTAAAGCAGAGATAACATTTTGTTTTTATCCATCATGACTTTTGTCACTGAGTTAAATCTTTTTTTTAATAGTAGTATTTATATATATTTGAAACATTTAATGTTAAGACCTCGAATTTCAGATCCATTTCCTTCTTCCCTTGTCACCCATTCCCTCTGGGGAGATAAGTAATTCACTATATGTTGTACATGTCTAGCTATGCAAAACATTATCATAGTAGATATATTGTACAAGGCTGCTTACAATTCCCTCCCACTCATCCCACCCCCCACCTGGTCCATTCCCCACATGATCCTGTCACTCTTCTATAGTGGGTACTTCCAACCACCCCTCCCCCCAAGGATGCCCTCCCATCCATCTTCCCTCCTCTCATCCCCCTTCCCCCTATTCTGCTGCATGTTGAGATATCCCATTTAGTATGTATGTCATTCTCTCCCTGAACCAAATTCAATGAGAATGTGGTTTTGCCTTTTTTTCCTTCCTATTCTCCCCCTCCCTTGCAACCACTTCCCCTTGCTTCTTCTACATGAGATAGTTTACCCTACCCTGTCTCTCCCCATCTCCTCTTGCCACTTTCCTCTCTCACCTCATAATTTCATCCATTGAGTATTCTCCCTTCCCAACAAATTCAACCTATGCCCTCTATCCATATATAACTGTAACCATCTACACACACACACATTCACATATGTACTCGTATGACCACACACCCTTCTTCCATTATTTTCATAGTGAGAAAGATATAATCAGTCACCGTTATTGCTTTTCCATATAGGAATGTAAATAGTTCAACTTTGATAAGTTCTTTTGGATTTCTTTTCACTGATTGCCTTCTCAGGCATCTCTTCCTTCTTGTGTCTGGATGTCAAATTTTCTATTCAATTCTGGTTTTTTCCTCAAGAATGCTTGAAAGTCCTCTATTCCACTGAATGACCATATTTTCCCCTGAAACAAAATACTCAGTTTTGCTGGGTAGGTGACCCGTGGGTTCATTCCCAGTTCTTTTGCTCTCTGGAATATCATATTCCATGCCCTTCAATCCCTCAGTGTAGAAGCTGCCAGGTCCTGGGCTATTCTGATTGTGTTTCCACAATATTGGAATTGTTTCTTCCTGGCTGCTTGTAGTATTTTCTCCTTGATCTGGGAGTTCTGGAACCTAGCTATAATATTCCTAGGAGTTTTCTTTTTGGGATCCTTTTCAGGAGGTGATCTGTGGATTCTTTCAACCTCTATTTTGCCCTCTGGATCTAAAACATCAGGGCAATTTTCCTTGAGAATTTCTTGAAGGGTGATTTCTAGGTTCTTTCTTTGATCATGGCTTTCAGGTAGTCCAATAATTTTTAAATTGTCTCTCCTGGATCTATTTTCCAAGTCAGTGGTTTTTCCTATGAGATATTTCACATTGCCTTCTAATCTTTCCTTTGTTTGGATCTGCTTAACAGCATCTTGATTTCTCATAAAGTCATTAGCTTCCATTTGCTCCAGTCTAACTCTGAAGGAATGAATCTCCTCAGTGAACTTTTGAGATTCTTTTTCCAACTGGCAAATTCGATTTTTTAAGGCATTCTTCTCCTCATTGCTCTTTTGGGCTTCCTTTGCCATTTGAGTTAGTCTATTTTTTAAGGTGTTGTTTTCCTCAGTCAGGCTGTTGGCCCTCATTTCATACTTTTCCTGCATCCTTCTCATTTCTCTTTCCAATTTTTCCTCCACTTCTCTTATTTGATTTTTAAAGTCCTTCTTAAGGTCCTCTGTGGCCTGCAACCCGCTCATGTTTTCCCCTGGGGCTTTTGGAGCAGGACTTCTGACCTCACAGTCCTTTTCCTGTTCTATGCCCCCAAAATAGGAGTCTAGGGTTGCATTTTTCTGTTTCCTTTGCCTTGGCATGTTGCCACTTAATTACTTGACTTTTGGGCTTGTTGCCACACTATGGCTTTAAGGCCAGCTAGAGGAATTTTTGTCCCGAACGTGTGGGGGGCAACTTCTGTTTCTGGCAAGCTGTAAACCCACCCACGACTTCCACCCTAGAACACAATCCAGATCCAGGGAGGTTAAAGCAAGAGCAATTACCCCCCAAGACTGATCGTTGGATCTCCCTACAATTAATTGCAGGCCAGGAGCTGGAGCTGCATCTGAAAACTACAAAATGGAGTGTCTCCTCAGTGGCTTCTAGCCCCCAGGGGAGGAAGCTGACACATTCCCCAAATACCGGTCCCAAAGTCCATAGGACACTAACCTTTTACTTTGTCCTAGGCGTGTCTATGTTGATAATTCTGGAGTCGCCACGGCTACTGGTGCTCTGGGGTTCCTCCAGCAGGCTGTTGGCCCTGGTGCCCTGGGGCTAAAACCTCGGCTCGTGGGGACCTCAGTTCCCGCTCGGCTCGGCTTCCCGCGCTCTGCGCGCCGCGCGCTGCCAGCTCCCAGACCGCTGCGCTGGTCCTTCCTGCAGGGCTGCTGGGCTGTCCTCAGTGGGAGGTTAGCTTCTCTGTGTCGTTCTGTGGGTGCTGGGGCTCCAGAAGTTGTTCAGAGTCAGGAGCTTAATTTTTAATGGGGAAAGACAATACCTAAAGGGAAGCTATAAACTAAGGTTGGTGGAAGAAGGCACTTTGTGAAAGCATGGTACAAAGAAAAGTCTAGAGAGTCAGGATCAAGGCATAAATGGTAATGAATGATATTAAATGGAGATTTTAGGAGAAATTTACCAAGGAAAGTAAAACACTTCAAGGTGGAGGGATCTTCTAAGCCTGGAGACTTAGAAGTAGATCCAAGAGAGGAATGAAGTAGCAAGGAAGAGTTCAACAGTATCGAATGCCACAGATAGGTTAAGAATGAGCCTGTGAAAAGATGCTTGCATTTTGCCTTTAAGAGTTTTGGTAACTTTTGAGAGAAAACTTTTCCTTGAGTGAATGTTTAATCAGTCACAAAAATTCTAGGTGCTTAAATAACATGAAAGAAATGCTAAAAGGTACAAATGTTATAAAATTATTAAAAGGGATGTAAAATAACATAGAATCAAAGTGACAAGGAATTTTGAAAGTCATTCCATCCATCCTAAATCCTGATTTCAGTTTACCACACCCATGATAACTCATCATCCAACTTGAAGACCTTTGTGTGTTGGGAGAGCTCATTACTTATCAAACCATTCCATTCATACATTTAGAATTGTTAGCAAAGTCAGCCATAGCATAGTGCCTGACACTTAGTAAGATTCTATTAAATATTTTGTCTTGCCATCAAACCGTATGGTAAGAATGACTAATGAAAGGTATTCATATCTCTCTGCAATATGAAACAACCTACATCTTCAGCTTTACCCTATATGGCTTCCTTGCTTATATGTATATTTCATGTCACTTATGAATTGGATTACTCTCTGAATTCCTCTCTGTTGAGTCCCTAACTTTAAATTCTAATTCAAATGCTAACTACTCTAGGAATTCTTCTTTGATTCCCTCAAAACTGTTAATGACTTTCAACCCCCAGATTTTTATAATATTTTGGTAACTTTCTTATGTGTTTTTATCATAATATGTATTATGGCTATTTGTATTGGTCTATTATTCTCTTAATGGTGTCTGTTATCCATGAGGATATGGACTATGTCCTCTCTAAACTTTGTGTCTCACTCAACACCGGACTTTGTATGTTTTGCAAACCACAAGCATTTAATAATTTTAGCTGATTATATTGTATTATATAACATCTCCTAGCCAAAGATATGCAGTTATGGTATGTGGTATGTTTTCTAGTCTACACTGAACTAAACTTGAGGAGAGATACCTAAATTAAACAAATATTTTCTTTTAAAAGTTGAGCATTTCATTTTTACCTCCTCAAAGGTACCACACAACTATTTCCCATCATGAATTTATGTTTCATTCCTTTTGATAAAATAAAATTAAAACATATGCATGCACTAACTTTTAAATTCTGATTCCTTTGCCAAGTAGAAAAAAAAAGCATCTAGAGACATAACAGTCTTCTACAAAGCAACTATTTGATGTCATCTCTATTCCGTAGTTTAAGAACTCAGAGTTGGGAATTTGCTTTCCAGGGAACAAATCAGTTTTCATTTTCTACATGGATCATGAGAATGCATTCACTCACTCTTAAACACCATAATGAAAATTAATAATTGTGCTTGTTTTCCAGTATACTGGAAGTATTTTGTGGTAACAAGGATGGCATAAAGATAAAATATTTTAAGGAGCTAATTTTTCACCAGAGACTTATTAATTAAAGAGATGTGGGATTATTGCTAATTTATTTTCTTAATCAATTTCTAAAAACTGTCCACAAGAGTAATTTCTGTGATTTGTATTAAAGTAAATGGTGAGACTGTGTTACACAACTTCGTGATTGATACTTAATAGCAAAGATAACTAATGGTCATAAGTGACTATCTTTCCATGTTTTTCTGATTCTGTGATTGAATCAATATATGTACACCCTCCAACAATGTAGGTATTAACACGACTGTGCTTATGCATTCCATACTACACTATTGTTGTCCATATTGTTCCATGAATCTACCACATGAGTGGGAGATGTGTTGGAAACATGTTGGAAGCTTTATTTCATGGGGGAGAAGAATGTTGTATAGTGAATTTTCTAGAATTATAATTAAAATCAATTCATTAATATCTCTTTATCCATTTTTCCTTATAATCAAGATCTGCCTTGAATGAAATTTACCACAAACCTCCATTTTTATTTTATGCTTCTATTTTTTCTCAAGATATTAGATGAATACAAAAGATCATGAAGGTACTTCACAAGGTCATCGAGCTAAACTCCTACTGTAATGAGAATCCAGTTAGGATGGAACATAGAAAAAATGAAGGGAAAATGTGGAATAATCCTGAAAAGGTAGGGTGGAGGTAGATTGTGAAGTGTTTTAAATGTCAAACTGAGGAATTTCCATTTAATCTTATAAGCCATTAAGAACCAGGGAAATTTCTTGAGCAGATGGAGTAAATATAAATAAATGCAAAGTGATCAGGAGTTGGGTGAACACTAATAACTGGGAGATAAGGAAAGATCTTATGTAAGAGGTGATCAATACTCTATGATTATCTATAGATAAGACCAATGATTGAGGCAGATGTGAAATCAATAAAAGATGAGGCATAGAAGGTAGAACTATCGAACTGTAGAATCTCTAAACTATAGGCCACCAAGTTTTTCTTATATTTCTGGCAAAATTCTATAATTTGTTATTAAAGGAATGGTTAGTGAACATCTATCCTTCCTGGATCACTGCCCTGTGATGATGGAGGCTTACTGTCATGCAGGGTTACCTAACATGGACAAGTTGTAGTGGAGAGTTCAGACAAAAGGAAATGGCAAACCACTTCAGTATCTTTGTCAAGAAAACTCCATGAATAGTATTAAAACGAAAAAAAGATATGACATTTAAAGATGAGCTCCATATATCAGAAGATGTCCAATAGTATGAGAAGGAAGGAGAAGGAGCAGGAAAAAGGAGAAGGCAGAAGAGGGGGAGGGAAGGAGAGGCAGGAAGAGGAGGGAGAAGAGGAGGAGGAGGAATAGAGATTGTCTCTCTCCATGACCCCTTCCACCAAATACCTGTGTCATAATCTCAGGCATTTAGGTGGCACAGTGGATAAAGGATCAGATGTGGTATCAGGAAGAAATGAGTTCAAATTAAAAGTCAGATGTTTACTAGCTTTGTGAACCTGGGCAAGTCACTTCCTGTTTGTCTCAGTTTCCTCATCTGTAAAATAGGGATAATAATAGAACCTATCTCCCAGGTTGTTGTAAGCACTTTGTAAATTTTATGATTATTATTATTGTTATTTTATTATCTCCCTATACAAACAATCTTTGGGGAGAATGGGTCCAGGTTTAACCCAGTTCCATAATGGAAAACAGAATTGCAAGGTTTCCTTTTCAAACTCACAAGGTCTTAGTTTTTAATCCCTTCACCTAAACAGAAAGTAACAAAGGAAGAGAAAAGGAACTGAGACCTACTTTAAAAGGGCAATAAGACCAAACAGGGGGAGAAGACCCTTTACAACACTGTCAGCTGATACAGTCAGTGGAGTCAAATCAAGAACAGCAAATAGAACCACCCTTGACAATATAGATTTCATCTAGCATTATCCTTTATACCTTCATTAATTAGACAAAGTAGATTTTAGTTATCATATGTGACATATTTAGGGAAGTTATGTTATTTCAGCTATATGCTCTAGGGACACAGCAAACGTGTCTGTTGTTATCATAGTATAGGAGTTAAAGTAGGTAATTTTAGATGTCCCCTCCAACCTTAGGAGGATATAATTCAATGATGCTGTGATTGTCTTTTCTCTGCCTAGCATATGACAACATTATTAGTAAGTTTTTCTACTTCTTCTAGATACCATGGGTTTCAACTCATTCTCTTTTTATTTTATACTTTTTATTTTATTAATTAATTTTAATGCTTTTAATCATAGTAGCGTTTCTCCTTGAAAGGTTTCCTAAAAGGTTGTTTTGAAATATAGCAAAACTGTACTGCATTTCCTAATACTTACTTTTATCATTCTTATTATAAATCCCTAGTCCTTTTTACTGAGCCTGGACATTTTGGAAAGTAAAGATATTTTTCAAATTAATAATTAAATATCCTGGAAATATCCTTGAAAGAATTTGTAGCAAGCTAAGTTCAAGAATGATTAATTAACATATATAAAATGGGTACAATAATTAGTACCTATCCATACAAGATTGTTCTAAAGTAAGAGTATAGATAATTAATGTAGTTAAGGTGCCTTGAAACCCTTAAAGTACTACATATATTTAAAATTATCATCACCATCATCACTGTCACCATATGCTGTTTTAAGTAAGTCCAGCTAGATGTCACCTTTAGTTTTATGCTGTCCCCCAGGATTTATGTCATTTATCCTTTATTGGTTCAGTCTCCTCACTGATCACTGATTTTTTTCAACATAAGCTTATTTCTTGAAATTAATTAATGGCTACTAATTTTTTTTTCTTTGCTTTTTGGAGGGCAGTTGGGATTAAGTAACTTGCTCAAGGTCACATGGCTAGGTTTTTGTTTGTGTGTGCGTTAAGTGTCTGAGACCGGATCTGAACTCAGGTCCTTCTGACTCCAGGGCCAGCGCTCTACTCACTGCACCACCTAGCCGCCCCAATGGCTACTAATTTTTAATCTCCATTGTTATCATGTACTTACTTTCAGGGCACTATATATTTCACTTTCATTTTTTTCTACTTTCTGTCTCTTTGAATAACTCTTTTGATTATTGTTTAACTAATGTTTTTTAGCGGGCCTTCTTGCCAAGGCCTGGGATCTAAACATCCTGGCAAACAGTTTTGTTAAGCAAGCCAGTCTTTAATTATATTACAGTAAAAATCTCATAGATTTAATGCACATTTGTTCAAGAGATAAGAATCCTGAATTTTTATCATCATGGTTTGATTGGTCAAGCTGTTCCAATAGACATTTTGACTCAATTAAAAAAATATTTTAAGTGCTGTATGATTTGAAGGTTTAATAGACGTGTTATTTCAGTTCTACATCTCAAGGAACAGGAAAACACCCATCCTTTCATCTACTATATTCATCTATGCTATTGATATGATGAGGGAGAATGGCTTACAAAAAATGGATGACTATATCTCTGCTACTACCTCACAGTAACCTTTGGTCTGGCTCTGGGAAATTAAACCATGCCACAACACAGGAAGCAGGCTTTATCCAAACTATTTTTTGACTAATATGGAAAGCATGAGAAAAATAAAGTCTGATGTAGACAAAAGAAGCTAAAGCCTTTTACCAAGCAACCAATCTAAAAGGAGAAAAATTTAGCTCTCTCTGGTTATACCATTCATTATAGGTGAATGGAGGCTAAACATAGTTTTGGTAAAATTTCTTTAATTTGAGGATCTGAACTTAATCACTTATCACTGGTCCTAATTTTTTTTTGTTATACCATCCTATACCATCATTTTCCCTGATTTTGAGGGAAGGGAAGTAGCCTTAGTCAGAATAAAAATTCTGATGAATTTCATCTACATAAAAATGATAGCTTTATGAAATAGTCTCAGTTTAATGAAAATGCAATATATAATCGTACAATCTTACCAATTAACTTATAATTTTTTAAAGATTTTATATTTTCACTGGAGAAGCTTTCTCTGTTTTGAATGATAACTTAGAAAAATTCTAATTGAAATTGAGCCAAAATACTCATATTTTAAGATGTTGGTGCAAAGCCTAGGGGAGAAAACATTGGTCAGACTTTCTCTCTCTCCCTCCCTCCCTCCCTCTCCCTCTCTCCCTTTTTCTCCCTCCCTCCCTCTCTGTCTCTCTATCTCTCTCTCTCTGTCTCTCTCTCTCTCCCTCCCTTGCTCCCTCCCTCTCTCTCCCCCCCCTCTTAAATGGGATAGAGTTAAATACACACAGCTCTCCTTCTGAGACAGTTTCTTGGCTGAGGTAAGTAGGTATAACAGATAAAGTTGAGTGTTTTAAAAATTGAAATATGCTATATAGAATTACAAAAGAGATCTGATGTGTAGAATCTTAACTAGAGGATTAAAACAATCTGAACACATATTTTTCTGAACATTGTTGACCAAAACCCAAAAAGTGCCATGGAATTCTACAATACTATCAAAAAATGGAAATTATTATAGATGTCCTTCTTGCAGTTTAAGATATCTCAAAATAGGGAAGACCTTAGAAGGTTTTTGCAGTGTTTATTCTATATGGTTTTGAATTTCCTTTGGTTGGAAGGGAAAGGGGGCCAAATAATCCCAAACATTTCTGTAACAGGCTCTATCAGTCTTAGAATCCATGCTGAGCTATCTCGATTGCTGAATCGGCAAGAAACTATCAGAAACCCAGAAGAATCCCTGCTTAATTGTTTTACTTTCTTTTATAAAATGCCAAACAGTGAAAAGTTTTTTTTAAGAGGTCTAAGAAATGGAGAGACAAATTAGTCCTCTTCCTCCCCAAACTATGAAGCCTGACTGAACAAGTTTTTCCTTAGCTAAGCAGATACAGGTACTATTAACTATTTTGTACTGGTAAACTGAACTTTGATTTCCATGCATTTTGAGGAATGAATGGACTGAGTCCCCACAACCTCACCAACTGACCTCCATGCACAAAAGATTGATCTCAAACTCAATAACATTCCCAATACTTTAGTTTGATTGATTAAGGAAAATGCTGAAATGACAGCTTCTTTTGCATCATGTTTGGAGGGAAAGATGAAGTATGGCAATAAAGCCAAATGATATACTCTCATGTGTGTATATGTGTGCATGTTTTTATGACTACAATGATTGTTTTCTTTTGTGTCTGATTAAAATTTTACTCTCTTTTATGACTTTAAGGGAATGAGCCTGAAGGCTCATGCATGCTACTAATACCCTCTGCCAATGGGAATTTGCAAACTGCAATCAACACTCTTAAATTTACCTCAGAAGCTGAGACCAATACCACCTCATTTTTTGTGAATTCTTAGATAATTAGTTAAAATTTCTTTTGCCTTGCATAGTGTACATCAAGGTTTCTGGCACTTAAAATCTGTGTAAAATTCAAATTTCACATATAGCTAGGTCTCAATTCATACAAATAATGAATCCCTTGAAATGCTAACATTATAAATTTTCACTATGTATTTCCATTGGGGTGGAACCAATTACCTCATTCTTTCATAATTAAAATTCTGATAGTTTAAATTAAAATTTTTTATGAATACTTCAGGGGGATTCATTATTCCCACCAATTGGGACCTAACTATTTGTTGTTTACCACATAATGTCAAAGGATGTTTGAAAATAATTTGATAGATTAGCATTGTCTTATTTTTAAGGGTGCTGCTGTTTTAAGGACTTTGATTCCTCACCCCATATTAGTTTTTTGATAGAACTACTTGATTATTCTCATTTTATAAATAACAAAACTAGGGCAAAAGAAAATAAAATAATTTTCAAGGGGCATGAGGTAAGTCACGAGTCAGTCCAGAAAAGCTAGAATTACATGAGTTTTCTTCATATAATATAAAATACATCCCACACAATATTCAACTGCAGAGTCACTCCTAATTGACATGGATGGTAACGTTTGCTAAAAGTAATCTGTTGCAGGCTCCTCAGTTATATAGTGATTGGTCAGCATACAATCAGACTTACTAAAGAACATAATCATGCCATAATTCTCTACTCAAGTGATACTTTCTACATCAAGCCCATCTTGACCAGTACCAACTCCAAGCTCTAAGTGCCTACCACCCCCAAATAAGATTTACCTTTAATTTATTTTCTATATATTTTGCATATATGTCATATGTAAATGTTTACTCCTCTGATAGAATATAAATACCTGGAGGACAGGGATGATTAAAGTTTTGTCTTGTATCCCTAGTGCCTTGAAACAGTTTCAACATGGTTGTTGATTTATTTATTCTTCCAATTGAGCTTTGAGGGAGTAATGAAATATGAGAGGGTCAGGATCGAAACAGAAATTACTTGGTTAAGTATTCCATCCTGACCTTCAAATGGCATCACAATATGTCCATCCAAACTATTCTAGCTTCAAACTACATAGGTCCTGACATCTGACACCATGATTTTTTTTGGATAGGAGCTTGGAAATCCAAGTTGTGAATGACTTTAAATAGTAAATTATTTTATATTTGCAAGAACAAATATAGAGGTACTAGAAATTAGAGTTTATTGTGTAAGGGGGTGGCATGGTCAGACCTGAGCTTTAGGGAAATACTTTTGGCAGATGTAGGGAAGATGCATCAGAGTGGAGAGACTTGAGAACAAAAGAATCTGAAGGCTATTGTAGTACTCCAAGAATGAAATGATAAGGGTCTGCACCAGAGTGGAGGTTCTGTGAATGAAGGGAGGGAGTACAGGACTTGTCAACAAATGGGATATGCGGATTGAATTAAAGAGAAGATTAAAGAATGATGCTCTGATTTAAAATCTGAACAACTGTGAGGACAGCAGTTTCCTCAAAAATAAGAGTAAATTTTGTAAAGGGGCAGGTTCTTTTTGGAAAATATAATGGATTCTTTTTGGTATATACTTAGTTTAAGATGTCAATGAGATATAAATTTGAGATGCCCAAAAGGCAGTTGGTGATATGGCACTGGAACATAAGGGAAAGGTTCAGATCTAGGAATCATCAGCACAGACAAGATAATTTGTCACAGGAGGTGACAAAATAGCCAAGCAAGATATCAGAGAAAGAAGAACAGAGGACCCAGGACAGAATTTTAGAAAACAACCATAGTTACTGAAAATGGTTTGGAAGAAGAGTAGGTTAAAGAAACTGGGAATGAATGATCAAACAAGTAGCAAAGAACCAGGAAAGAACAATATCATGAAAACCTTAACAGAAGAGGGAATACAGGAGAAAGGGATGATCTATAATGTCAAAGACTGAAGACTGATCAAAGGATAATAGTTGAGAAAAGGCCATCAGATTTTGTGATAATGATATTATTGGTTCCTTTGAATAGAATAATTTTAGGTGAAGAATAACACCAAAATCCAGATTTCAGAGGTTAAAAATAACTGAAAACAAAAAAAAATGAAGGCACTGAGGGTAAATTACTATTTTTAAACAAAAGGATACTTATTAAAGATATAGCAAGAACAACGTAAAAATATGGTATCCCAACACCTTTGGAGCACAATCTTCTTTATCCCAACTTTATCTCAGTGGATAGTTGACTTAGATGGGCTCTCTTTTAGTTTTTAAATAACATTGGCTCCACCAATTTTACACCAGCCATTGCACACCTTAGATATGAGTCATTTTGTCAGGTACCCCTGGACTGGGTTGCAAAAGTCTCTCCTTAACAATATCGATGCTGGATTGGCTGCAAAACCTAGACTTTGGGATCCTGGGATTCTTGGATAAACAGAACTGACCTTTTGAAATTCACAAGGTGAAAACTACTAATCCTTTCACCCATACAGAACATATATAGGGCTAAAGGCTTGTTTAACTGATCATGTGTTGTCCTCAAAGAGAAGACAAAAACCTCTGTCCTTACAGCATTTTCTCTTAAACAATGCCAGCAGTCAATGAAGAATCTATAAAATATTTCTTCAAGGAGCTTAGCCAAGAAGGGGAAGAAAGAATAAAATTATATGTAGACAATGGAGACTTGGAGCTAGAAGAATTTACCTATAATTTCAAGTTGGTTTTAGAGCATTGAAGAAATATATCAATAAAAGTGCTGAAATTGAAGTCAGGGAAGACCTGGATTTTAATATTATCATTGATTTTATGCTTATGTTCATATCACTTAATCTCTTGGGACTTTAGCATTTTCATTTGTAAGAAAGTCCAGTTAGCAAACCAGTAAATTAGCATTTATTAAGCACCTATTTTGTGCTAGGCACTGGGGATATAAAGAAATGGGAAAAAAGAGTTCTTGATTTTAAGGAGCTTACAGTCTAATAGGGGAGCTAACTTGCAAACAATATGAATAAGCAAGATATTTATATGATAAATTGAGGGGAGGAATAATCTTATAAGGAAGGCACTAAGATATGGGAGGTCTGGAAACATTTTGTTTAGGAGGTAGAACATTAACTGAAATCCAAAGGAAGCCGAGCCAGGCAAGCTAGGAAGTCGAGTTGAGAAAGAAGAGTTATAGGCATAAGGAATAGGCCTGTGGAATACCTTTGAGTTGGGAGACAGAGTACACTGTAAGAGAAACAAGGAGGTGGGCATCACTGGGTTGCAAAGTGCATGGAATAGAATAAAGTTTAAGAAAACTTCCTATGTTTCAGTAGGAGGGGGCCAGGTTGTAAAAAGCTTTGAAAGTCAAAGTATTAGGGCGGCTAGGTGGCACAGTGAGTAGAGCATCGGCCCTGGAGTCAGAAGGACCTGAGTTCGGATCCGACCTCAGACACTTAACGCACACACAAACAAAAACCTAGCCGTGTGACCTTGGACAAGTTACTTAACCCCAACTGCCCTCTTAAAAAAAAAAAAGAAAAGAAAGTCAAAGTATTTTATATTTGATCTTAGAGTTTTTAGACAGCCACCAAAGTTTATTGAGTAGAGGGGTGATATGGTCTAATCTACATTTTAGCAAAGCCAATATGACAACTCAATGGAGAATGACCTCGAGGAGAGATTTATGTTAGAAAGATAAATCAGTAGGCCATTGCAATGGTCTAGGCGTAAGGTGATGAGAGACTGCATCAAGTTCGTCTTAGTGTCAGAGGAGTGGGCAAAGACAAGAGATATTAAAAGAGGAGAAATGATAGACCTTTGCTGATTTGGATGTGGGGAGTGTGAGAGATTGAGGAGTAGAGGATGGCACCTAGGTTATAAATCGGGATGACTAAGAGGATGGTTATATTTAAGAAAGGGGAGAGAGGCTTTCTTGTTGTTGAGGTCGAGGTATAATAATAATTATTATTATTATAATTTAGTATTTACAAGTATTACAGACTTTTGTTAGGATCAAATGAGATAACAAATATGAAATACTTTGAAAAACAAAGTGCAGAGAAAATGACAATTATTATGTAGATTAAGTCTCAGAGTTCATTTCAATGTGGTTTTGGGGTGGAGAGCTTTTCTTAGTTATCAAAATAATTACCAAAAATGATTCACTTTTGGAGGAGTGGGGAAGGAATAAGATTTGTCACATGTATTTAAAATTATATACGTCTGAGACAGATTTGCAAGCCTTCGAAAATCCTTGTATCTACCAATTAAACAAGCCTAAATATGATCATTGAATACCCAATAGATGCAAAGTTATAAGGGCATGGCCAAAACACTTAGACTTCAAATTTTACATTACAACGATATGATTTCACAAACTACTTCACTGGCACGGTAACAATGGTGAGATAAAATGTCTGACTCTGAATCTCAAATGCCAGAAATAAGGGGAAGGACTAGGATTGTGGGGCATATCACCAGGGAGTGCAAATTAATGCAAAATAATAGACACACACCTATATCAGATATGTACAGGGACAAATGTTAACTATATGCCTGTTAAATATATAAAATATCAATTTCCATATTATTTAGGCTATAGGATACCATGAATATATCTCTTTACTTCTGCCTGCCTCTCCGTCTCTGTCTCTGTCTCTCTCTCTCTGTTTCTCTGTCTCTCTCTCTGTCTCTTTCTCTCTCTGTGTGTCTCCCTCTAGTCGTTAGGGTACCAGTAAAATAGTGTATGTGTAAATATTCTGGAAATCAATTATTCATTATACATAGGTATTTTATTTATTTATTGGTTTATTAATTTGCTTATTCTTGAGATGCTATGCATATGGAAGAGATATGGTAAGGAAAGGGAGATTTTTTAATAATAATAACGTGTGTATGTGTCTACAAACATATAAAATGCATATATTAATTGCATACTACATATATATTTAATATGTATGAATTCAAATATAATAAGCATGAAGATCATATATTTACTTCTAAGTATATGGGTTATGTCACATGAATGATTATGTTATCATACTCTAAGATAAGGTGCTCCCTAATCCTGCTCCATTTCCTGATTTCTGGTATTTGTGATTTAGTCAAGTGCCTATTTTAAGTATGTATGCACACATATCTGTATATATATATACATAAAACATATCCTTATGTATGTGTATATATGTTATATATGTATGTATATATGTATAACTAAGACATTGAACCCAAAGAAAAAACATAGAGTGATTATAAGATTAAATGAATAAGGGAATTTTTATCACACCTTTTCTAACAATACCTTTTTGACCATGAAAAAAACATTATTTTCTGGATTTATCATTTTTAACATATTTTTAAGAGTTATGGATATTCAACTAAGCAAAATTCCTAAATGTGACCATAAATGTTGTCATAATGATAAATGTTACTGCAATATAACAAAATAATAAATATTGGTTGATATTGATGGTGTAAAGTCTTTTATCATAAAAATAGAAGAACATTTTCATATTATCAATTTCAAATGGCATATTGTATAACACAATTGATTACTTGCTTTTGGAAACTTTAAATCATGAGCTGAAATTAATGAAATATAGGAACCATAACTTCAAACCCTAAACCAAAATTGGAAATATCTCACTTATACTGGTAAATTTTATTATGAATACATTTTGTATTCTGTCTCATAAATTATATCTTTACATGGAGCATCCAGCACATATTTATTTGCTTTTTGATATTTTTCAATTATACCACATATTAGAGAATTTTTTTTGCATTTTTTAGCAACAGTAACCAACTGAAAAGACTACTTTAAAACAAGAATTATGTTATCATCAGCAGCATGACATGATTTCATGGTAAATACTAATAAGCCAAATAATTCTATAGGAATCTGGACAAACTTATCACATTACTAGCAATATCTGACAAGCTGATCCTCTCCCCCACCCCCCAGGAATATCTATATTGTCAACATGTAAAGTGAATTTAAAAAGCACTGATTCACAATCACTATTATCTTTTCTCTCATTAAGAAAAAAGATAGCATGCTATACAGGAGAGTCAAAGGACATCTAACAAATCATATCATTATTCAACAGTGTCACTTAAAACTAATTCTCAATAGGTTAGCTATATAGGACTGTGAGTTATGTGCCAATCATTGAATTAAATTATTATATGTTATCTTTTTATTCATACCATGTGCAAAGCACTTGCTATACAAAGCCAACACCCCTCCCCCCACATACCCACACATTCTGCCATGAAGGAGCTTCCATTAAAATGAAAGGATATGGGAGAAGAAAGATAAGTAAGTTGGCTGAAGGGGAAAAAAAGGCAAATACCTGGGAGGACTAGGAAAGGTTTTATGAAGCAGTTGGCACTTCAGTTGAACATCAAAGGAAGATAAAGCTTCTAAGAGCAGGGAGTGGAGGGGGGGCGTCAGGGACAGAGAGAGAAACAGAGAGAGACAGAGAGATAGAGACAAAGACAAAGGGACAGAGACAGAGAGAGAGAGATGGAGAGAGATCAACCCAAATATCTGGTACTCCTTGTACGAAGTTTGGCAGCAACTGAAGGAATGGTATGTATGGGGAAACACGAGTAGGTGTGCTTGCCTTCACCAAAGAGGTTTCGAGGTGAATCAATCTGTGATTAACCTAATATGACCTGTGATTTAGGAAGATAATTTTGGCATCTATTTGAAGATTGGGCTATAGAGGGGAAAGGTGAGGAGAGCAGGACAATTAGGTTGTTATTGCACTTGTCTAGGAGAGAGTTGATAAAGATCTAAATAAAGTAGAGGCAATGTGAATGGAAACAAGATGAAGAATATAGGAAAAACCATATGATTTGGTAACCAATAAAATACATGAACAGATTGAGTCTATATGAATAATAAAGAGATCATAAATGTGAATGAATGGAAGGATAATTGTAGTCTGGACAAAAATGGCAAAGTTCTGAGATAAATGGGTTGAGGAAGTCTCTTTTGGATATGTTGTTTGAGATGCCTTTAATGTATATAGGTAGAAATGTTCAATATGCATTTGTTGATACAGGAGTAGAGCTCATGACAATTAGAGCTGAATAAAATTTTGGACCATTACACAATATACCTTATATTTTTTGACTAGCAACAATAGAAAAGGGGACAAGTGAATGGAAAGCTCCTTGAGAACAAAGGCATAAAGAAAAAGCTTTATGACACCCCTGGGAACATTTCATTGTAGTACCAAATCTCTTTTCTGTCCATACTATGAAGTCATCAGTAACATGAATACTTTTAGTTGTGAAAAATCTCCCTAAAATATAGGAAAAATCCTATTGGTCGAAGGGTCCAAATACATGAGTTTGAGTCCTAGCACCAAAATTTACTATTACAGTAGCTATGAAGAAGTCACTTCCCTCAGTTTCCTCTCCTGTAAAATGGTGCTGATACTTGTGCTATTTCTTTAATGGGTCGTTATGGGAGAAGTACTTTGTAAACCTTAAAAAAATAACTCTGAGTTAATGATGATGATGATGATGATGATGATGATGATGATGATGATGATGATGATGATGCCATTAATATAATTGAAAAAAAACTGGATGCAGGAGTGGGAAATGGACTATTTGGAAATGATACATCATCACACTATCCTGCAGCTATAGCTCACTGTCTCCCAAGAGATTAGAAGTCCGAGGTTATTCCTCTCCACTAGTCCTAAAGAATGACATCTATCATTGATCACCTTGACTTCTCTATCCTGGATGGTTTTATGAACAAATAATTATCTAATTTCAAGTAATGTCTTGAAGAGACCTAGGGGATAGGCTAGTTTGAATTGCTATTAGTATTTCCAGTCCCTACATCTCATTAACCTCCCCCTAACTCCTCACCCATAACAGTATGGATGAAAAAAGTTAGGTTATAATCCCTCTTAGAACATTATCTACAAAATCCCAAATGTGTTTGAGTAATGTCTTACATTCATAATTATGAAGATACAAAATCTTTTGTTGGTGGGTTTTTTTATCATTGTGGTCCATTAGATTTAGAGGGCAAATGACATGGTATGTGATGTCGATGTCCCCATTTGTGACATTATTTGACTTAAAGTTTTAATTGCTTTTCAGTTCATTTAAAGTTTACCTGCCATAGGAAAGTATAAATCATGTGGTAATTTAATTTTACAATTATAATTGCTCCATAAATTTTCACAAAGCTGATTTTTCAAGTTCTCCAAAGAAGAAACCAAGAGATTAATGTTGCATCCCATCTGTTTATACTGGTAGCCTACCAAAGTAAAGGAAGCATTTATAGAGTTGCAGGTTATAGACTTTTATAGGGTTGGGGGCCAGTATTACATCATCCAATTAATTCTCCTGCCAGCCAAAAAGTGTTCCCCAAGGTATAGTTTCTAGAACTTTTTCTATTTTACTTTTTCATGACATAAGCAATGTGTCTTGTGCCACATCCCTAGAGACATAATTTACTACAGTCTAATAGGTTTCTTTATTAGGATTTTTCCCTGATGTTCAGCCATTGTATATAATTTTTTGCTTAATTTCATCCCTTTCTATCTAGTTATCCACCAGAAAGTAGACTGCAATGTTTTGATTTTCACAGATGCTTACGATAATAAGTAATTCATCATTATTATTTTTTAGGAAAACATTAACCACAGATCGCTTGATTAAGATTTATTCTAATAATGTGTATATTTGTGTTTTTGATATATTTTATTTTGAAAGTATGAGGGATGGCACAGAAGATTTTGGTTATTCATAAAGAAATTGTTTCTTCAAAATAAGAAAAATGAAGATATTATTTATAAGCCCTACTGGATGATAAACTCATTTAGAGCAAGAACCACATCTTGCTTGTATTTGTGGTACCCTGAAAGCCTAGCTTAGTATACTGTGCATATGAGAGGCTAAAGAAATATTTTTTTTTAAAGCAATTGGGGTTAAGTAACTTGCTCAAGGTTACACGGCTAGTCATTATTTATGCGTGGGTGCTCATTTTCTGAGGCTGGATCTGATCTTGGGTCATCCCACCTCTGAGGCCAGCACTCTTATTCACTGCGCCACCTAGCCGCCCCTTTAGGGCAATTGGGGTTAAGTAACTTGCCCAAGGTTACAGGGCTAGGTTTTTGTTTGTGTGGATTAAGTGTCTGAGGCCGGCTCTGAACTCAGGTCCTTCTGACTCCAGGGCCGGCGCTCTATTCACTGCACCACCTAGCTGCCCCTAAAGAAATATTTCTTAACTGAATGAACATATATCTGAAGTCGAGGGTGAGATGAAACTGAGCATTAAACACAAACAGATTCCATAGAAACATTAGTGGGTTTGTTTTTTGTTTTTTTTTTTTTGCTGTCTCCATCAGGGGAACAGTATTTGTTAGATCAGCAGAGAAACATATTCTTCTGCATGTGATTTTATTAAAAGCCATCTTGTTAACATCTGTCGAGATAAGCAATCACATGATAAAAGTAAATATATTGTTTGACTTGGAATGAAGAAGAGTTGTGGTAAAATCCTCCTTTTGATGCTTGCTATGTGACCATGGGTGAGTCACAATTTCTCTGAGGCCCATCTAGCCCTTTCCATAATACTTTCTAAGTAATTTATAAACTTAATTTTGCTATCACAAGTTCATCTTATGATATCCCAGTCATGTATTATGATATCACACAGAGATACTATCATCACCATCTAGGTATGGTTCTTTGCAATTCTAAATCTATTCCTTAATGTGTTGATTGCTCCACAGATATCTATTTTTCAGTTAACCCGTTGGAGAACAGAATTTGAATTTGTGATTTGAGATTCAGTGGTGACTTATGATTTAAACTAGGAAAACAAACTGCCAAATTTTTCATTCACTGCACTGACTTCAAATAGCATAGATCCTTTGTGTGATCCAGAAAAACATTATTTTTCTTAGTCACACTAACAAGCTATGTGACCCTGGGCATGTTGCTTAACCTCCATTTGCCTCAGTCTCCTCAGTTGTAAAATGGGCATGAAAACAGCACCTGCCACACAAGATTGTTGTGGTGTTCAAATGTTACCATATTTGTAAAATTCTTAACAGTTCCTGGAAGATGGTAGACACTGCATAAATGTTTATTCACTCCTACTGCATTTAATAGTAGCGTGTACATGATTTGCTCTAGCTAGTGAAAGAGTTAAAACTGTTTTAAGATAAGAAAGAAAAAAGTTGTTAGATATCAGGAATAGAATTGCTTTGCTTTCCTGTAATTACTTTCAATAACAGAAGATAACAGTTTGCAAGAGCTTTAGAATCACTGAAATGGGATAAGGCCACATTAAGAACTAAAAACCAAGCTGAAATTTAATATTGCTCAGGCAAACAGGTCATTTTTATCATCAAACCGTTTCTAACATAAACTGTAGTATACTAGGTATTATTTATCAATAGCTGTTTTAAAGTCCCTAAAATAAGATTTTCATAGTCTCCTAAGAGAAGATCCACTTTATTGATCTTAAAACACACTGCTTTGAGATACAGTTAATAAACTTTATTACTTACGTCCACCATGGCATACCACATCAATAATTACAAACACAATGTGTAACAGTGTTGTTGTCTGTTGGAAAAAATAAAATTTCTAAGCATTTTTTGGCCTTTTTTAAGTCTGTCACATCTTTGGTATGAAGTTTTGCTTTGAACTCTTTTGTACAATAGGGCTATGCTCTAAATAAAACCACTTTGAAAATAATTACAGCTCAATTCATAGCAGAATAGTTATTATCATCAACAGATTCTATAGTCTAATTTTATAGGTATTTGAATCTACATTGGGAAAAAATCTCAACTAAAAGCAACTTTAAAGGTGTCCTCTACTGAAAGATTATATGAGGTTAACATTCCTGATTAATCATCACCAATGACCTTAAAAATTTTTTTAATGAAAGTGGAGAAATAAAATTTCCAGAATACACAAGACAAATGTAACCTTTCTAAGAAGAAGTCTTCAAAGTACAGCAGCAGGAAGCCAAAACAACCTACACTGGCAGATTAGGAAGTAGCTGCACTAAAAATGGAGTTGCCCAAACTTTTTGGTAATAACAACAATAACAAAAAAATAGCTGCTCAGCCATTGCAGAACAACTAAAGAAATGCTTCAAAGAAATCTTTAATATGAGAGATCCATGAGAGCATGGGAAGACAAAATTGCAGTTTTAAAGCTAGGAGATATCTTAGAATTCATCAAGTCCAAGCCTCTCATTTCCCAGATGAGGAAACCAAGACTGATAGCAGTTAAGTGCCCAGGGTCACATAGATGATAATGTCTGAAGCAAAAGTCCAGTGATTTATCAACCATGATACCTTGCTTGAACTGATGTAGAATGAAGCAAACAGAATTGGGAAAACAAACAAGTAGGTAGGTAGGTAGATAGGTAGATAGATAGATAGATAGACATAGATGTCAAGATATTTAGCTATTTCTATATCTATATTCTTATACCCTTTATCCATTTTTCTTGCCTATTCATTCCCAAGTTCCTTTTAAAAATTACCTAATGTCATAATTCATATGATACATTATATTATCTATATATCTACATATGGGTATACCAGGTTTGAGCCAGCCAAAAAGAGAATTCCAAACTTCTCTATTTTTTTCTTCCAATTTTCACAGTTTCTTCTTTTGTTCTATCATGGTTTTGTTATATGCTTATCTTCTCATTTCAATTTCATATATAGTTGATTGATCTCTTTTTTTCTATTTTTATTCATGTATATTTTCAGGAATGTAATTTTTCCTTTGATGCTGTTTTAACTGTGTTTCAGAAATTTTGGCATATGGTTCTTTAGTTACTCTCTTTCACATAATCATTTATTTGTATAATTTTTCTGACTTATTTATGATGTTATGGTTTACTTTTATATGTAATAATTTTTCTTTGGGGGTGGCTAGGTAGTGCAGTGAGTAGAGCACCAGCCCTGGAGTCAGAAAGACCTGAGCTCGGATCCTGCCTCAGACACTTAACACACACAAACAAAAAAACGTAGCCCTGTAACCTTGGGCAAGTTACTTAACCCCAATTGCCCTCCAAAAAGCAAAAAAAAAAATAATTTTTCTTTGCTCCTTATACTGATGATTTTTGCGTTATTATCCAATAAATATATGTTTAGTTTTGAATTTAAAAATTTATTTAGATATAATTTTGTACCTCAGCACATGGCAATTTTTTGTAAAAGTTCTTTGTAGTATGGAAAATATTAATATTCTTTAATATAAAAATTCATTCAGAAGGCATATATAATATATTCATATTCTTTAATAGAAAAACATGCAGAAAATGTTTTACATCTTTCACTTTTAAATTCTTTAGTAGCTTGTTCAATTCTGTGTTTTCTTTTTTTGGTTTATCTTATTGTTAGATTTGTTGACTTCTAAGAGAGGAATATTAAAATCTTCTAATATTATTGTGTTACTATCTATATATTTTTGTAATTTAGTTAACTTTTCCTTTATAGAACTCGACTCTCTGCTATTTGGTGCACTTACTATCTGTCTATGGAAGATGAATAGATGATAAATAGATAGATAGATAGACAGACATAGATATGAGCATATATATATATATACATATATTAGTATTAATATTGACTTCCTTTTATTACAATAGTTCCTTGTATTTACTCATAACATTTTTTCTTATTAGTCTCTATATTGTGAATTTTTATTTAGGTTTTATTTAATATCATGATTAAACTCTTGTTTTTTAAAAATTCTTTTGGTACTTAGTACCTTTGTACTTTGTTTCATCTTCTCATTTTGGTTTTGTATAAATCTTTATTTTTTATTTTTTTTGCCTTTTGGAGGGCAATTGGGGTTAAGTAACTTGCCCAAGGTCACACGGCTAGGTTTTTGTTTATGTGTGTTAAGTGTCTGAGGCCAGATCCGAACTCAGGTCCTTCTGACTCCAGGGCCGGCACTCTACTCACTGCGCCTCCTAGCCGCCCTTAAATCTTTATTTTTAAGAAGTTTCTCTTTATACAACAGATGGTTATATTTTGTTTCCTCATCTACTGCAATCAGCTTAGAAGAGGACAATATCACCTTTATTTCTGTTATGTGTCTTGAGTGTAAAAGAAAACAAATGTTGTTTTTATTGTTTTTCCTCTTCACTTTCACTCAGAACTCTAAGATAGTGCCCAAGGAATAAAGCCATTTAGTAGTCAACAGATAGTCAGTGCTTCCTTTGTGAAAAAAAAAAAATAATACTAGTTACATCCACTGATTCTCAAACTGAAATGAGAAATATGATTCACATCATAGTTCCATAGAAGTCATATAAATGAGAATAAATGCCTCATGAGCCTTCAGGTGCATGCTGTTGATTAAAAGCAAATGATTTTGGAGTGACTAGGTGGCGCAGTGAGTAGAGCGTTGGCCCTGGAGTCAGAAGGACCTGAGTTCGGATCTGGCCTCAGACACTTAACGCATACACAAACAGAAACCTAGCCGTGTGACCTTGGGCAAGTTACTTAGCCCCAATTGCCCTCCAAAAGGCAAAAAACAAAACAAAACAAAACAAATGATTTCGATTTTTAAGTTTTAGGCACCATGCCTGGGTATACAGAGGTGGTATCTCTAAAAGGACTCAGACTCTAGTTTTCTGAACATCTAGACATGTCATGATCACATGCAATATACAGTGTTTCTTTTTAATGGAAGATAAAGGAACTGAAGGAGTTGACTTCATTGTCCTGCTACTTGAGGTAATATTTTGTGGTAACTTGGCAAGTTCACTGTTGTTCTCTTGGTTTTGATATGCCTATGTAAGAAACAGGAAAAAAAATAGAAAACTTGACAATAGCTTCTAAAATATGTCACATTTATCTTTATATTGACTAATTCTGTGTAAAGGTGGTTAGAGGAAAGGGGGGAAATATGGTTAAAATATGTTTTAGGGCCACAAAAGTGAAGAGAGAAAATGCATTCAGTTTTCTTAGAACTCTCATGCCTGTATTTCACTAATAAATTATTTAGAAGTTTAGACCTGTCTGTGCCAAGTATTAAAAGACACTAAAAAATAAAATTGATTTTATCTTAAATATAAAATAACAGTTTACAGATGTAGGATTCATATCAGAATCAGGTCTCTGTAGGAAATCAAATCATCAATTAGATCGTCAACTACAAAGGTAAAAATCAATACCAAATTAGAAGCATAGAAATAAGAAGATACAGTGTATGATCCTCACAATCTCAACTCAATCTCTTTAAGCAAACTGCAAATTCTGAAAAATAGGAAAGAGGGGAAGAAAAGGAAGACATTTACTCTACCTCATTTCATATAGATCTTTGGGGGGAAAATCCACCAAGAGGAAACCAAAAATGTAGAAAACTCACCCCAGTAAACACTTATTCTCTTTCCCACTTTAAGAAATATAACTAAGAGCAATACTTTCTCATTTGCAAAACATATATGAAGAAGATGGAAAGTTACAAGCAATATTCCCTCACAAAAAAGTGGAAAGCATTTGAGGGTGAAAATGTGCCTGTAGATATTTGGCATGAAATATTGAAACCAAAACCATCTGGGTAGAATATGTAGTTGGAAAGAGAAGGGTAGCAATTAATTATGAAATAGAATGATATTTTTGGCTTTTCTATGGCAATCCATTGTCAATATCATAAATAGTGTTACTGTCACTAACGCCATGTCCTTTTCTAGCTACAATAAGAAGAAGTAGCTATAGTACTTCAAAAGGTGAAGTTGGAAATATTGGCTGTACCTAATTAATTAAGGGGATAGAGACTGGAACTGTGATTTCACAGATACAAAAGATTCCCAGGTGAGGAAGCTACCTCTACAAATATGTATTGGCCCCTTGTCAGCAATTTAAAATCTTAAAGTGCTGACTAGGACACTGAAGGGGAGATTTAGTGCCATGCCCATTATGGTACAGACACACACACACACACACACACACACACACAGACATACACATACACAGACACACACATATATGTATATGTATATATATATACATATATATATACATATATATATATGTTTATTTATTATTTATTCTTTGGAGGGCAACTGGGGTTAAATGACTTGCCCAAGGTCACACGACTAGTGTTAAGTGTTTGAGGCCAAATTTGAACTCAGTTCCACCTGACTCCAGGGCCGATGCTCTATTCAATGTGCCACCTAGCAACCCCTCATACAGATATTTTTTGTTAAAAGTAGGATTTTGAAATCAGGTATCCATAAACCTTAGGATTTCTCTTCATTCATTTTAACTAGATAATAAAAAGGGGAGGGAAATCATATGTGTACTAGGCTCACAAACCATATAATCCAAACTCATCATTTTACAGAAGAAGAACATGAGGCCTAGAGAGGTTAAGTGACTTGTCAGGTCACATATGTAATAACTTTTATAGATGAGATTTATACTTAGATTCACATATTGACTCAGCTTTAAAATGTAATGCTATCTATATTTTATTTTATTCTTTTTTACTTTGTTAAATATTTCTCAATTACATTTTAATTTGGTTTAGGCGGTACTCAGAAGTGTTGCAGGGCATATGCAACTTGTACACCTTGTGTTTGAAATCTCTTATACAGCTCATATTAATTTTTTCCAAGACATGTAGGAGTTAAGAAAGAATAGAGTGGGGTGGAGTCAAGATGGCAGAGTAGAAACAGCACTTCCACTGAGCTCAAGTACACACCACTTCCAAATTATGTAAAAGGGGGACTCTGAACAACCTCTGGAGCTCCAGAACCCAAAAAATGACACAGAGGAGCTAACCCTTATGAGAAATCAAGATGCTATTAAGCAGATCCAAACAAATGAAAGAATAGAAGGCAATGTGAAATATCTCATGGGAAAAACCACTGACCTGGAAAATAGATCCAGGAGAGACGATCTAAAAATTATTGGACTACCTGACAACCATGATCAAAGAAAAAAATCTAGAAATCATCCTTCAAGGAATTCTCAAGCACAATTGCCCTGATGTTTTAGAACCAGAGGGCAAAATAGAGGTTGAAAGAATCCACAGATCACCTCCTGAAAAAGATCCCCAAAAGAAAACTCCTAGCAATATTGTAGCCAGGTTCCAGAATTCCCAGATCAAGGAGAGAATGTCACAAGCACCCAGGAAGAACCAATTTTAACATTGTGGAAACAGAATCAGGATAACACAGGATCTGGCAGCTTCTACACTGAGGGATCACAGGGAATGGGATATGATATTCTGGATGGCAAAGGAGCTGGGATTAAAACCAAGAATCACCTACCCAGAAAAACTGAGTATCATGTTTCAGGGGAAAATATGGTCATTCAGTGGAATAGAGGACTTTCAAGCAGTCTTGAGGGAAAAATCCGAGTTAAATAGAAAATTTGACATACAGATACAAGACGCAAGAGATCCTTGAGAAGGTAAACAGGGAAAAGAAATCATTATGAACTTATCAAAGTTGAACTATTTACAATCCTACAGGGAGAAATGATAACTGTAACTGATGAAACTTTTCTAAGTATGAAAATAGTTGAAGAAGGGTATATATGTGAATGTTTGTATATATGTTTTCAGGTATATATTGATAGAGGGCACAGGTCAAATTTAATAGGAAGGGATGATATTTGAAATGTGAAATTAAGAGGTGAGAGAGGAATACAATGAGAGGAGATGGGGAGAGATTGAATGGGGTGAACTATTTTCATATAGAAGAAGCAAGGGAAAATGGCTACAAGGGAGGGGAAGAACAGGAAGGCAAAAAGGCAAAACCTTATTCTCATTGAATTTGGATAAGGGAGAGAATTACATACATACTACATAGGGTTTCTCACCCTACAAGAGAGTAGCAGAGAAGGGGATGAGAGGGGGGACAATGGAAGGGAAGGCAGGCTTGGGGGGGGGAGTTGGAAGCACCCACTTTTGAAAAGGGACAGGACCAAAGTGCGAGTGGACCAGGTGGGAGTTAGGATAGGAGGGAGGGAAATATAGTCAGTCTTTATTTTTTTTTAATTCTAGTTTTATTATGTCAAGATTTTTTTTTAATTAAACAAATGCTTTATTAAATTCTGGTTTACATCATTCATTTCCACCAGATTGTGAGTTACATTTTCCCCCCATTTTTTCCCTACCCACCACCCCAGAATAGCAGTCCCACTAGATATCCCCTCATCCAATCTGCTCTCTCCCATATCTTCTCCCATACCCCCTTCAACTTTGCCATTAGGGCAAGGTGAATCTCTGAGCCCCACTGCCTGGACATCTTATGAAGCATTTAATTTTAAAACTTCGATTTTCAGATCCATTCCCTTTCTCCCTTGTCACCCACTCCCTCTGAGAAGATAAGCAATTCAGTATGTGTTGTACATGTATAGCTATGCAAAACATTACCATAGTAGATATATTGTAAAAGACTGCTTATATTTCGCTCCCACCCATCTCACCTCCTACCTGGTCCATTCCCTACCTTGATCCTGTCCCTCTTTGATAGTGGGTACTTCCAACCTCCCCGCCCCCCAGAATGCCCTCCCCTCCATCATCCCCCCTCTCATCCCCCTTTCCCCTACTCAGGAGAGTGAGCGAGGGTAAGATATTCTATTTAGTATGTATGAAATTCTCTCCTTTAGCCAACTTAAATGAGAATATGCTTTTGCCTTTTTGCCTTCCTGTTCTTTCCCTCCCCTGCAACTACTTCCCCTTGCCTCTTCTACATGCGAGAGTTTACCCTACCCTGTCTCTCTCCATCTCCTCTTGCCACTTTCCTCTCTCACCTCTTGACTTCACCCCTTAAGAATCATCCCTTCCTCGGGGCGGCTAGGTGGCTCAGCGAGCAGAGCACCAGCCCTGGAGCCAGAAGGACCCGAGCTCAGATCTGGCCCCAGACAGCTAACACACAAACAAAAACCCAGCCACGCAACCCCGGGCAAGTCACCCAACCCCAATTGCCGTCCAAAAAAAAAAAAAGAATCATCCCTTCCCATCAAATTCAACCTGTGCCCTCTATCCATGTATACCTGTGAACATATGCCATGTACCCTTCTTCAGTTATTTTCATAATGAGAAAGTTTCATCAAACACAGTTATTGTTTTTCCTTGTAGGAATGTAAATAGTCCAACTGTGATAAGTTCCTTTTGATTTCTTTTCCTTGATTACCTTCTCAAGCATCTCTTGCTTCTTGCATCTGAATGTCAAATTTTCTATTCAACTCTGGTTTTTTCATCAAGAATGCTTGAAAGTCCTCTATTCTGCTGAATGACCATATTTTCCCCTGAAACAAGATATTCAGTTTTGTTGGGTAGGTGACCCTTGGCTTCAATCCCAGCTCTTTTGCCCTCTGGAATATCATATTCCATGTTCTTCAATCCCTCAGTGTATAAGCTGCCAGGTCCTGGGCTATTCTGATTGTGTTTCCACAATATTGAAATTGTTTCTTCCTGGCTACTTGTAGTATTTTCTCCTTGATCTGGGAGTTCTGGAGCCTGACTATATTCCTAGGAGTTTTCTTTTTGGGATCTTTTTCAGGAGGTGATCAGTGGATTTTTTTCAACCTCTATTTCCCCCACTGGGTCTAAAACATCAGGTCAGTTTTCCTTGAGAATTTCTTTAAGGATGATTTCTAGGTTCTTTCTTTAATCATAGCTTTCAGGTAGTCCAATAATTTTTAAATTATCTCTCCTGGATCTATTTTCCCATGGTTTTTCCCATGAGATATTTCACATTGCCTTCTATTCTTTCATTTGTTTGGATCTGTTTAATAGTATCTTGATTTCTCATAAAGTCACTAGCTTCCATTTGCTCCAGTCCAAGTCTGAAGGAATGAATCTCCTCAGTGAGCTTTTGAGATTCTTTTTCCATCTGGCAAATTCGAATTTTTAAGGCATTTTTCTCCTCATTGCCTTTCTGAGCCTCTTTTGCTATTTGAGTTAGTTTATTTTTTAAGGTGTTATTTTCCTCAGTCAGGCTGTTGACTGTCATTTCATACTTTTCTTGCATCTTTTTCATTTCTCTTCCCAAATTTTCCCCCACTTCTCTTATCTGCTTCTTAAAGTCCTCTATGGCCTGTAGCCAGCTTATATTTTCATTTGGGGCTTTTGGTGCAGGAGTTCTGACGTCACAGTCCTCCTCCATGCTTTGAGCCTCTTTGCCCCTAAAATAGGAGTCCAATGTTGAACTTTTCTGTTTATTTTGTTTCATTTGCCTAGGCATGTTGCCACTTAATTACTTGATTTTGGGGCTTGTTGCCACAGTAGGACTCTGCCACCAGACAGGGGAGCTTCCGCCAAAACATGGGGTCTTCACAACTTCCGCCAGTTGGGTGGCTTCTGTAAAGCCTCCACCCACTCTGGCAAATTGGATACCCACCCCAAACTTCCCCCACAGACCGCAATCCAGATCCAGGCAGTTTAAAGCAAGAGCGATTAACCCCCAGACTGATTGCTGGATCTCCCTACAATTAGCAGACCAGGAGCTAGAGCCATTACTGAAGCTGCAAAATGGCTTCTGTGCTGCAGTTTCTTCAGCAGCTTTTCACCCCCAGGGGAGGAAGCCACAAGTTCCCCAAATACTGGTCCCAAAGTCCATAGGGCACTAACCTGTCACTTTGTCCTAGGCAGATATGTGCTGATATTTCTGGAATCGCCACAATTGCTGGTGTTCTGGGGTCCCTCCAGCAGGCTGAAGGCCCGGCTGCCCTGGGGCTAAAACCGCAGACCTGGGCCAGGCTCTGCACACTGCACTGTCAGTTCCCAGGGAGCTGTGCTGCCTGCTCTCAGAGTGCTGTGCTGGCTGCTCCCTGCAGGGCTGCTGGGCTGTCCTCAGCTGGCGGTTAGCTTCTCTGTGTCGTTGTGTGGGTGCTGTGGCTCCAGAAGTTGTTCGGAGTCCCCTTTCACATTGTTTGAAATTTGTGTGGGGCAGAGCACATTGGAAATGCTGTTTCTACTACTCCATCTTGGCTCCGCCCCTGTCAGTCTTTTACAATATGTCTCGTATGGTAATGTTTTGCATAGCTACACATGTATAGTATATACTGAGTTGCTTATCTTCCTTTTAAAATCAAATTTAAAAAAATATATAAATACTATGATTAATACTATTTTGCATATAATTGGGAGATAAGATGTGCAGGCATTGAGGCAAGAGCATTCAAGTTGCCCTACTGGAAAACTCTAAGGGGTTATGGGAGAAGAGATGGGAGAGAGCAGATTGGATGAGGGAATATCCTGTGGGACTGCTGTTCTGGAGTGGTAGGTAGGGGAAACATGGAGAAAAAAGTGTAACTCAAAATCTGATGGAAATGAATGATTAAACTAGAAGTTGATAAAGCATTTGGAAAAAAAAAATCTTAAGCCCTATTATTAATTGCTAGAATTCCCACTTAATATAAAAAATGGTGGTTCATTCAAAATGTGAGTGAATTCTAGGTTCCACCTCTCCCATATTATCTTTGTCTTTCAAATTCATTTTTTTCATTAATTCCACAAATAAGAAACACTATTAAACATGTTGATTCCAATTAATCAAAATTTAAAAGTGCCTACTAAATGCAGAGGATACTGCTAAAATCTGGGGATGATACAAAGTAGTTGGGATGGGGAGAAAGTCAAATATAAGACACATGGAAATTTTGATAATGTGCATTATTATTAGGTAGGTTCACTGTAAAGAGTAAAGACTCAAAGAATTTGCTTAGAAAGATCTAAGATAACAGATTTACTACCTGGAAATAGGGAGAGGGTAAGAACAGGAAAGGTTCCAATCTCTATCTTATCCAAAGCCAAAAGTTATATTTGAAATAATTTCCTCATTTTGTTTTTTAATTATTATTTTTAGTATGGAATTTTCTACCCCTGCCACAATTAATATGATCACAGAAGGCTCTGGTTTCTTGATTTAATCTATTAATCCTTTAAAGGTATAAACTAGGTATGAACAAAATTGATAGGAACATATAATCTTATGATTGGATGAAAGAATCAGAAACCTCTCTGGGCCAATGTATAAAACAGCAAGACAGCTTAGAAACAGCTATATAAAAGGACTCAGTTTAGGAGCAGCTTGATAAGATAAACCTTTGTGCCTACAACAAAGGGATACAATAAAGAGGAGGAGGTACTCCCGGAGAAAATGTTATGTTCTGTCCACTCTAATTTGATCATGTCACTAGAGATAATGGATGGATAATAAAAACTGCAGATATATTGCCAGTAGCAGAGACATACCAAGGACACACTTAGGCTAAACATGGATGTAGAAATATAGCCTCTCAAGGGAAAAAGCAGCATGAAGGAGTATGACCTCTTGATACAGAAAAGAAGACTATCTGTGGACTCAAGAAATAAGTTTCAGCAAACAGAAGTCATAAGAAACCCTTTAGCATTACTTACTTACCAAATGTACTTGCTTAAATGGGGAGTACACTGGTAGGGATTTTATGAGTGGAAGGAAATACTAGAAGTAGCAACCTTTCAGGGTTACACTTAGAAACCTAAGAGGGCTAGTAACCAGCCACTTGGTGGGGGGGACTTGGACCCACTAATGCCAGTGAGCATTGAATAAGTAGTTCTAGAGGGGATGCTTCATTATGCCAAATGTGTGGTTCATGCTGAGCATTGCATAGGATAAACAAGAATCCCATCCCATTTCTTTAAAAAGACTTCAGGATACACTTTTTTTTTCACTGAATATGAAACCATTCTCATCCATTAAAGTCTAACTAACTATAACACTTCCTCTTCATTTGGAGATGATTCTAGGCTTCAAAAGTCATGTCTACAGATAACAAATTTGGGTAAGACATAGTAGATTTAGATCTATATCAGTAGAAGTAACACATACACAATGATAAAATCATCTTTTAAAATACTGAAGTAAGGATGAAACTATAGTGGAAATAAACAAACACCAGACTTAAGACTTGAATTCATGTTTTTATTTTGTTTCTTAACCTCTTAGAAAATCCATGTCTTGTTCATTAAAATAAAAATTATTTTGCCTAACTCACTGAACTCATAAATTTGTTGTAGATGAAGCAAAATAATTTATTCAGCACCTATCAGTTATTGTCTTAGGTTCCAGGAATAAGAGCTAAGAGGTAAGGATTAGATCCATAATTTTATTGACATAAAGAGCTGCTATACACAGAAAGTCGTTCTATGGCAAGAAGTTTCTTCTTCAGAGAAGTTACCTTCTCTGAAGCTAAAGATATAATTTGGATTCTATGGATTTTTTTAAATTCCTTGCCTAGATGAGCTTGAATAATATTTGGGCAAGTAACATATGGTCAATGAATATTAAGTGCCTACTGTGTGTCAGGCATGGTGCTAAGCATTAGGTATACAAAAAGAATCAAATACAGTCCTTGCTCTCAAGGAGCTCACCCTCTAATGAAGCACATATAAATAAATATAATATTCATAAAAAATACAAGTTAGTAACATGGGAGTGGGGCAGAAAGCAATCTAGACCTGGTGATTAGGAGAAGATAAGGAAAGGTGGTAGCATTTGAATAAAGCTTTGAAAAGAGTTAGGAATTCAAAGATGTCAGGGTGAAAAGAGTGTATTCCAACCATAAGTGTAGGGAGAATAGCCTATGCAATCAATTAATTGATAAACAGTATTTTATTAAGCACTTACTATGTTTTTAATCCTACATCAGATGTGAAGGATACAGATTAAAAATGAAATTGTTCCTGTACTAAGGGATCTTTTACTGGAGTGATAATATTTACATTAATAAGTAAAAATAGAGAACATATCAATTAAACACAAGAAAATTTGGGAAAGACACTAGTATCTGGATTATGGCCTGATGCGCCTAGTGGTTCTTGACCTGAGCCTCAAAGAAATCATGGGGTTCTATGATGTGATAGTAAAGAGAGAGTACATTTTCAAGAATGGAGAATTACCATTGGGATGGAAGATGGAGTATTATGTGTGAGGAAATGTAAGAAACCCAGTTTCACTGCATCAGGTTACAGGAGGGGAAACAATGAGTCATAAGACTATAAGAGTAGCTTGGGGAAAGGTTGTCAGGACTTTAAATGCCAAACAGCAGAATTTATATTTGATCCTGGAGACAATAAGGAAACATTAGATTTTTTCTGTGTAGGAGCCTGATATGTTTGAACTTTAATTTCAGAAAAACTATTTGGCAGCTGTGAGAAATATCGATTGAAAAAGAGAGGCTTAAAGTAAAGAGTCCAAAAGAGGCTACTGCAATAGTCCAGATGAGAGATGATATTGTCATGAATAAACCAGGGTATTAGCTGTGTGAACAGATAAGGGAATGGATGTCAGAGATGATGTAAAAGTAAAAATGAAATTTGACAACTGATCTGGAGTGAAAGGCAAGGATATTGCCAAGGATAGAATTCTGCCTCTTAACTTGGGAGACAAGAAGGATAGGAATGATTTCGATGGAAATAGTAACATTTTGAGGATGGATTTATTTTGGGGGGGAAAGATGAACTCTGTTTTATATGCATTTAGTATGAGATATTTGAAGATATCCTATTTGAAAGACCCAGTGGACATCTGGTGATGTAAGACTGGAGTTTAGGATAGAATTTAGGATTACCTAGAGGCAATGAGGTGTTCACAGCAATGAAGTCATACAGTAGATACAGTACTGGGCCTGGAGGGAGGAAGACATGAGTTCACATTCAGCTTCATATATTCTGTAGTTATGCGACCTTGGGCAAGTAGCTTAACTTGTTTCTCTCAGTTTCCTCAACTATGGAATGGAGATAATAACAGTAACTCTCCTGCAGCATTAGTTGTGGTGATCAAATGAGATAATATTGATAAAGCATTTAGCACAGTCACTGTCATAAGTGGGCACTATATAAATATTAATTGTTGTTGTTATATATCTGGAAATGGTCATCAGCATAGAAATGACTATCATCAAAGGCATAGAATATGGAAGAGAAATTCAGATCACAGAGTAAGAATCTCACAGAACTTGAAGGGATCTCAGTGGTCATGCAGTCTAAACTTTACATAGAGAGGTTCCCCTCTACAACATTCCAAATAACGGCCATCTACTATGCCCTTAAAAACTTCTAGCAAAGGAAAAATCTATATCCAGGAACAGTTCATTCAGGTTTTTCACTGATTTCATTATCATGCAGTTTTTCCCTTGAGTCAGGCTTTACCATTAAGCAATAACTTCAAAAAATAAATGTCAGGAAGTGTTTTGTATCGGCCTGTAGATGACAGGGGTGATTAGGGAGTAGGAACCCATGGATAAATCACGAAACTAGTCCAACTGCCTTGGATGTGTAATTAAGACCCTATGTAATAGCACTGGATTAGAGACCAAAGAACGGGGGTGTTTGGCAGGCTCGACCACTAAATAGCTTTGTGACTTGGGTGTGTAATTTTCTTTTTCTGGGCAGCATCTGTAAAATGAGGAGGCTGGATTAACTGATCTCAAAGGTCCTTTCCAGTTTTCAAATTATTTGATTTTTTTCATTTTTTTCCTCTTTCTTCAAGCTTTGGGTGTAATTAAAGCAAATGTCTACTGATGTGAAAATCAAAATCTTCCAGTATTCTCAGTGAATTCTATAATCAGAGAATGTTCTTAGTCTCTATTGGGTCTTATTCATGCTCCTTGACTCAGTTCTTTCACATGATATCTGTTCTGGGATTCTGAACAGTTAACTGAGAAATAGAGATGGGCTGGCACCGATTAGCTTTATTTCACACTTCTGGCACACACGGATATTGCCTTCAAGATGCAGTGATTTAGTCCATCTCAAACCAATTTTCAGTAGCAAAATTAGTTTCTTTAATAGCAGTAACAACAAATCTACAGAATTCCATCTGTCATGATTCATATAATAACTTCCTTTGTGGACAGATATTGACTTCTGCCTGGAGAATTTCCATGTAACTATGTCTTTTTTTGTAGAGGTAAAGATCCTTAGGTTTCTACTGATGGTAGGAATATTTGTTTTAGTTGAAATAATTGTTTAGAGAAGCATCTACCTTGATAAAATAAAGATGGCTCTTTTGGGGCATCCTGAGAGTGTTTTTTTTTTTTTTAAGTAAAGAGTTGGGTTTGTTTTCATACATATAATGCTCACCGTAATTTAACACTTTACTAAATTTATGTCAACAGCTCAATATATGGCCAAGTTTATTTTTCCTTTTAGAAAGAAAAAAAGATCTGGTCATAAGAGAGGAAATTCATGCTTGTTTAAGAGTTGAAAAATTGCATTATTAAGATTACAGGATCTAGGACTGAAAGAGATGGTTGATAGCAAATCAAATAGACAGAAGACCAAGAAAATATCTGTTTAAGAGAAAAGGAATAAGGAAGCTGTCCTCTATCCTTAAGAGGTGACATAAGGTCAAACATGGAAAGAGAGTAGAACATTTATCTAGAGGATCAGAGGATCATATTGAAGTACTATTCATGTCTTCCAGTAAAGATTAAATAATTGTCTGTTCATGTGTGTGTTTAACTAACATTTATATAGTGATATAAGGTCTGCAATGTTCTTTAAAAATTATTTCATTTTATCCTCACAACAGCTCTTAGAGGGAGATACAGTGACATGTCCAGGGTCACACAATTAGGAGGCCAAATTTGGACTAATATCTTTCTAACTCCAAGTCAATCTTTATCCACTTTATCTGTTGTATCACCTAGATTTTTACATATACATGTACCTATGCAGGTAGATGCATAATACAAATATATACAAAATATACATACACATAGAAAATATGCATAGACACACAAATACATGTATACATGCAAACTGTGTATAGTGAATCTCCCATTATTCTCAGGAAAACATTTTTATCATAAGATTTAGATCTTTAGGGGCAGCTAGGTGGCACAGTGAATAGAGCATTGGCCCTGGAGTCAGAAGGACCTGAGTTCAGTTCTGGCCTCAGACACTTAATGCACACACAAACAAAAACCTAGCTGTGTGACCTTGGGCAAGTTACTTAACCCCAATTGTCCTCCAAAAAGCAAAAAAAAATTTAGATCTTTAAGGTACCTTGGGAGTTACCTAGTCTAATCCTCTAGTTTTACATTAGAGGATACTAAGGTCCAAAATGATTTTCCAAGCAACAGTAATCAGAAATACAAGACTCGTCATATGAATCCTTACCCTTTGATTACAATTTCAGTGATTTTTCCACTATGCCAGTAACCTCAAGGTGATTTTGATCAGATTTTTAACTACTGCTACTGGAACAATGACATAAAGTCCCTCTTGTAGATCAAGATGAAAATGCATTTGGAATTCAGTCTTTGTTTTCAGAAGTGGTACTAAGCTGCATAAAGAAGTTACACGTGCAGTTTGATTTAACCTTGTAGTAACCTTCTCACTGTATTATGAAATTAGTTTGAGCAATTATTTCTCATGCTAGGCTGCGTCAGCAAACAAGAAGGAAGAAATTATAGAGAATATAAAGGAATAAAGGACAAAAACTTCTAGATTTGGCAAATGAAGCTATATATTATACTGAGGGATTTTTTTTTATCCATCTCTAAAACTATTATCTTATGTTCATTTGACTTCATCATAACTACCATCAAAGATTAATATTTACCCCTCCCTCTCCTAAATTTGCTTATCTCCCATGTAGATTGGAACCAATGTTATATAGAAGGTGAAGCTAAGGAATGCTGGAGTAGGGTTCAAAAATGAATTGGCTTAGTTATAGGTTATGCTCCTTGAGTCAAGTAAATATTTAAAAAGAAAAAAAAGCAACTCTCTTAAAGGTTCTGAGATATGCTTGATTAATTAAATGGAAGAAAGTATTAAAACTGTGATTGCAGGGTATAATTTTGGGTACTACAATATGCTAGCAGGGCTAACAACATGAAGGAACAGAGATAAAGTCTAGTCAATTGAAGCCATGTTGCTCCATGAGAGAAGAGTCAGGATTATCCAGCATTTAGCACAGTGCTTTGCACATAGTAAGCATACAATAAATGCTTATTGATTGATTAATTGATTGACTATTTTGGGAAGTATGATGGATTTTAAATCAAGAGATCCATGGTTCATTTCAACATGGACTTGCTATGTGGCTATGGGCAAGTCATTTAAAGAATCATCATCTTAGTTTTCTCATCTCTAAACAGGGATAATAAAATTTTCGCTCCCTACCTCAAAGAATTGTTATGGGGAAAGTGTTTTGTAAACCTTAAAGTGCTTGATAAATGTGAGTTATATTAGCAAAGGATAGCATATTCTACAATAAACATAAAAGGTGTTACTCAGCTTGACTTTTAAATAACATTCAATGAATCACTTAAATTGTCAACAGAGCTCTGAGATGTGAAAATACAATAACAAAATAAATCTAATAAATGCACCTTGCAAAACTGTACTAACCTGCAAATTAGTGTCAATAATGAAAACTTGAGGATTATAAACTCAGGCCTCAGATGTTCAAATGTGGTTCCTGTTGATGTCAGGCAACTTTTATTGTGCTTTTTAGTCAAGAATCTCAGTCTGGGCTTCTCAACTAAGTACATCACATACACCAGAGTTTATACATTATTTCATTTTCTGAAAAGGGTATATATATATATATATATATATATATATATATATGTTGATATAAATAAATACTGAAAACCAAATGGTGTTTCCTAATTTATCAGAGTATTCCATTATTATTTGAATTTAATAAATAAGATATTTTCTTTTTTCTAAATCAAGACACTACACAATGGGCCATCTGTTTGTAGTTCATGGCAGTATTGTTAAATTCATAATGGGAATTTAATACTGTATACATAAATTGTGGGAAATGTTACCTAATTGCTGACTGGCAAAAGATAAGTGATGAATCTGAAAAAGAAACACACATCTTTTTATTACCATCTGATGAATTGGTAGGGCTCTGTTATTGTTCTCATTTCAATGTTTTATTATTTTGAAACAAAGCCATTGTCTTTATGATGGAAATTTCAATGGATTAGTTACATATTCAGGTTGAACAATTCAATTGTTAGAAAGTTGAATCCTAATTAAATGAACTGACTACATTTTAGCATGGTAAAGGCCCTTATGTTTTGGATACTCTGGAGAAAATTTATCTCAATTTATCTTTAGATTTGCTGTACTATCCCTCATACCTTTAAAACCAAAGGGTATATAGAAACAGATATACATATTCATACAAACTCCAATCAAATACAGACATGGGCATCAATTTTGCTCCAGCTGAGTTTCTAGTTCCCTTTCCCCTCTTTCAAAAAACTAAAAACCACCTTTGTTAAATAATTCAATTACGAGCTACTTTGAAATCCAAATCACCTAGTACATTATAATTTTCAATAAAGATGAAACAAATATATTTTCCAGCTAATGAACTACAACTATATGTAATATAGTTATAATAATAATTTACTTCTACATGCCTATTTTGAAATGCAAGTAAAAGGTATGATCTTATGCCCACAGATGTACTTAATTTGAAGAAAATCAACTATCTCTAAACAACTTTGCTTATGCATCAATAGAGAAAGTGGGTAGAATCTATTTAAATGTACATGAATCTTTTCATTTCTTTCTCCATGTCTTTATCTTCTTAATAATAAAAATTATTGTTGTTCTGTTATTTAAGCTATGTCTGACTCTTCATGACCCCATTTGGGGTTTTATTTCCCAAGATACTTCAGTGTTTAGCTATTTCCATCTTCAGTTCATTCTGCAGATGAGGAAACTGATGAAAACAGGGTTCAGATACCTGCTTAGGGTCGTACAGCTCATAAGTGTAGTCTTCTTGACTCCAGTCTTGACCTACTCTCCACTGCTCTACCCAGGTGCCCCAAAATTATTAGGTTCACTTATTGTTGTTCTACGTTTTTCCCCTCTTTTGGTTAAGTATTCAGGTCTCCTACAGCTAAAATGAGACCTAGTGTTTGGAAATAATAAATCCTATTAATCTTAACATTTTTATTGCAAAACTGGAAGAAAAAATGAACTTGGAGTTAAACAGAAGCATAATTCATGGAATCTCCTTGGAGAGGCAAAGGAAAAAAAAAACGGCAAAGATCATTATACCATTTGTCCAAGATTTCATGTGAAATGTATTGGTCATCTTTTGTTAATAATAATCACTAGCCAAAATCTCAGTGGAAAATAACTAGTTTTTCCACCAATGTATGTGGTAAAGGATAATGAGGTAGAAAAACTATATGAGGAACCTAATAAAATCTTTCTGCGTGGTGACTTGAATGTAAAAGTTGACATAGGAAAGGCTAGCAAAAAATGTTAAAAAATATTTTTCAGGAGTAAAAATATGGCAATGCCAAAGGATTTATGGAATATAAAGGAACACTTTTCCCCAGGAATAAAAGAATCCGGAGGCATTATAGTGAGCACCAAATAACATTTTAAAAAGGAAATTGATTCTATTTTTTAAATGGGGGGTTGATTATGACAATGGGTATATTCCTAAAAATGATGTAGGAATAGAATGAGAAAAGCGTATTTTATGTAATTAAAATAATTTCAAGCTTTCATATACAAATGAGGGTATGAGTACTAAGAAGAGAAAGAGATAGAGAAATATATTTGACACAGTTTAGAGCCATTTCATACACATACACACACCCACATAGACACCAACATACACACCCACACACCCACACTCACATGCACACCCATACACCCATACCTACATCCACATATATATTTCATGGAATCTCCTTAGAGAGGGAAAGAAAAAATATATGCACATATATACATATATAGGTATATAAATATACATACATATAAAATAAAATCAGTTTTAACCTAAAAATAAGAAAAATTTGACCAATGGAGTAAAGGTAAAATACAAAAATTCCCAATTTTGAATTACATAATTTCTTTGTGGGTTACATACATTAAAAGGGTTATAAATTATTATTAATTTATTTGTTTATTTTTAGTTAACAATATTCAATTCCATAGTTCCTTGAGTTTCAAATTTCCTTTCCCTCCCTCCCCCCACTCCCTACGACAGCATATAGTCCAGTATAGGATCTGAAAATACTTTCATATTAGACATTAGTCAAGTTACAAAGGCGTATTGTACTAGGTGGGATGAAAAATGGTAAAGGAGAAATAAAACCAAACCATGAAAAGAAAAAGATCAATTAGTTTGCTTCCATCAGGATTCAAGCTCAGCTCTTTCTAGTTATATCTCTGGATGTCGCATTTCTCTCCTTCATGAGTCTTTCGAGATTGACTTACATCACTGCATTGCTGAAAAGAGTCCAGTCTGTCATAGTTGGTCATCACACATATGCTATGTCTGTGATTATATACAAATTTCTCCTGGTTCTACTCTTCTCACTCAGCATCAGTTTGTATAAACCTCTCCAGGTAAATATGAAAACCATCTCCTCCTCGTTTCTTATAGCACAATAATATTCTATTACGTGCATATACCACAATTTGTTTAGCCATTCCCCAATTGATGGGCACCCCTTTAATTTCCAATTCTTTGCAACCACAAAAAGAGCTGCTATAAATATTTTTGTACATATGAGTCTTCTTCCCTCTTCTATAATCTCTTTGGGATACAAAAGGGTTATAAAATATTAAGAGAATTATTTTATTCAAATTTTTTATAGTATCACATTACATAATAGCAAATAAATACAATAATCTAGAAACAACTTCAATGCTCAATATTTGTGGTATATTAATGTTATTGAATGCTATATTACACTTAATATTGAAAAGTACAAGAAGACAAAGAAATTTTAATCTGAATTTCAGCAATGCCTCTGACATACACCTCTCATAATGTCCCTATGGACAAGATAATTGTGACAAATCCATTACATGTGTCTGGATCATGCATATTGATAAAAAATAAAGCAGCAATCATTTATTGTATTATGCCATATTGAAGAGAAGTCACTAGTAAAATGCCATAAGGATCTGTACTAGCCCTAATTTTGTGCAACATTTTCATAAATTACTTTGATGAAAGCAAAAATATCTACCTACCACATTTGCAGATGGCAAATAGTTGGTACAGATAAATAATATATTGCATGTCAAGAGTTGGATCTCAAGAGTCTCGATTAATGGACTAAAAGAAATGAGATAAAGTCATGTTTTAAAACTTCATAACAGAACTCTGTTTAGGTAAACACAAACTCCCTGTTTACTCTAATCCAATCTGACCTCCCTGCCCCAACAAGGATTTGGGGCATGGAACCTTCATTCAATAACCTCCAACTGCCTTGCCCAAAATCCTAGGGTTTTGGTTCTGCAGCATGTCTTCATCACCCACAGAGTCATTTAGGTTTTGCCCAATCCCTGATAATGCCTGAGTTTTAACTTAATTCAATCATAACTTGGTAGCTTTTAAGGTCTTGCCTTTATCATTAACAACAGGATCCAAAAGATCCACCAACTCAGTGAGAAGAGATGAAAAACATTTAGGCATTTAGACACATCAGCATTCATGGCAACATCTAAATTTTTTTCTGTTTTGTTTTGTTTTGCTTTGCTTTGCTAGTTTGGATTATATGATGATAGAGCTCATGCTTTTGGGGGAGCTAAACTGTACTAAAAAAGCTTATGTACCCAATGTACTTTCCTACTGTTTATCCTACATTCCAATTTTAAATTAAATTTGTCCATTTTACATTGTTATGATTTGTCATCATTACTCTTAGTTACTGTAGCAAGATTTAGAGACAGAAAAAAATGAGAACTCAGAGGTGCAAATGAAGAAGATGTGACCCCATATGAAATACAGCTACACAAACATAATACAAAGTGATGTTCAAATGATGTTATCTTTTTGAGTCAGATGCTTACTAATCTGATACAGATTACAAATCACTCATCCCTTCTCATCTTTTGTGATACTTGTCTATGTTCTAAAAATCCTCCAGAAGTTTGATTGTTGACGTCCTGGAAGGTTTTCTTCAGGGCTATCAGTACATCAGAAGGAGAATCCATCTGTATTTCCTCAGTGTCATTAGAGGAATGTTCACATACTTTTCCAGTCATACATTTCCTTAATTCATTATTCAATGAGTCTTAATTCAATGATATACACAAAGAGGCATAAAAAATATCAACAGTTCTCTCAAATTGTCACCTTCATCATTGAACTTCTCATGTACAGTTCTTTTAGTACAATGATTATTTGTCTTTTTTTATCATGTAATTTCTACTTCTTCATGTTACATATCAGGGACTATGATGTGGAATCCAAATGTTGTAACTCCACATAACTGATGGTTTAAAATTAATTGTTGCTAGAACCTTTATGGATCTTTTCAATTTGTTATTTTTTCCTGTCTACTTTCCAATGCACTCTTATGTGTACCTGGTATGATCTTACTTAATTGGGGCTCACATCTAGAATTCTGTAAACTTTCTTTTCCCTTTCAATACTTCATCTGTTTTCTGAAGAAATCCTTCTTCTCAAAATCATCCATTATCCTTCTTTATACATTTTTGCAAATGACTTTGTACTCCAAGTAAAAGTGAAAAGTATGATTGCTATATCTCTAAGGGGCACCAAGATCAAGTGTTTGCTGGTGACAATGATTTTGATGATTATATTACATTAAGAAAAATCCTATAAAAAGTAGTTATAATCCATGTTAATCATTGGTCCATTGATCATTTCCACTTTAAAAATGTGGAATTAAATTAAATTAAAATTTAATTTAAATTAAATTAAAATGTAATTTAAATTAAATTTAAAAATTCCACTAAAAAATCTAATTTTTCAGGGTCAATTGGGTATTCAGATTAACCAGGATATAGTTTTTTAATTGTGTCACATCTCAATTTCACTATTCTGGTTTTTTTTGTTTGTTTGTTTGTTTGTTTTCATCTTTGTTATAGGAGGCCAGTGATCATGCTATACACAGACATTTGATCAGAATAACTTATATCAGCAGCCAATCATTTCTTGTCCATTAATTTATAGTGATTTTTGTGACAGTATTCCATGCTCAAATCTGATCCCTTTCTTTAAGAATTTCTTGATGTACAGGCACAAGTTTTCTATATAATGTTTAGTTCTTTAGAGTCTTTTTTTAATCATATTTACAACTATGTTTGTTGCCATCCTCTCCAATACCTACCTTTGCATAAAAAAAAAAAACAATAACAGCTGTTTAAAATAAATATAGAAGAAGATCCGCCTAGGACAGGAGTTGACTCTGTTGTTCAGTGAGTGTGTGTCACCATCACCATTGCTTGACAATGCAGATCTTTGTGAAGATCTTGACTGGCAAGACCATCACCCTTGAAGTGTACCCCAGTAACATCATTGAGAATGTCAAGGCAAAGAAGGTATCCCCCCAGACCATCAAAGGTTGATCTTTGCCAGAAAGCAACTGGAAGATGGGCACACCCTGTCTGACTACAACATTCAGAAAGGATCCACCCAGTACTTGGTCCTGTGCTTGAGGTGAAGGGTCTAAATTCCCTGATTTCTTTCAAGCTTTTGAGTCATTGCTACACTTATCTTTCAATAAATTGTTTCATTCCTCCCCACCCCAATAAATAAATAGATAGATGGATAGATAGATAGATAGATAGATAGATAGATTAATGTAGAAGGATCAATGATCCTACTGATGTCTGTAGGCCCTCCAATAATTCATAGAAAGGAGGGCAGATTGGGGAATGGGAATGTAATGGGGAGCAAAGAAGTACTTAGTGTCTTGATTCAGCTACTTAAGTGTTTAGAACCTTGTCTGAGTTCAAGTGTCTTTGAACCTTGCCCTGATTATATCAAGTCTTTGTTAAGAAATAGAACTTATGAACCCCACAGTGGGAGGAAGTCGCTGATGCAACAGGGAGGAGCTAATGACCATATATAAGGAAAAGCTTAAGCTAGGAAAGAACAGAATTGAGAAGGGGAACTTTGTGGTGAGCAGACACTCTGTCTATTCTATCTGTGTTGATTTTTGTTTGTGATACTTTGTATGGAAGCTCTGGGACCTTATTGGAAGCCCAGAAAGAGGATTTTCTTTTTGTCTGTTTACAGAAGTCCTGGAGGAGGGATTTAGATGTTCTGGGACTGTACTGATGATTTGTGTTGAATTTGCAGACCTTGAATGTGGGTCTGTGTTGATTGCACAGGCTGATAGTGAATTAATGATGGTATTGGCAATGTGAATGAATGTTGTTTTGGCTCTGTTAAGGTTTGTGTTCCCAGAAACACAAACTGTGAAGGACTTAAGCTATACTGGACATTGTGAGCTTTGGACAAGGAACTAAATGAGGAACTGGACAAGGAGCTAAGACCTGCCTACCTTTGAATCCAGGTGACAGTTGGGTAGATTCAAGCAGGAGTGTGGACAGTGGAAGAAGAACCATGGAATCTGAGAGCCAGCCTTGAGGCAAGATGAAAAGACTTCTCCCTGAGTACTTAATATTGACTGAGAAGAACATGATTTACTGTGGCCTAGGGGTGTGAGGACTTTGTACTCTGTATCTTCTACCTCTTAAGAATGATTGGAAACTAATCTCCAATCAAGTAGAAAGAAGACGTTTTGACTGAGAGATTAATACAGTTGACCTGGGGTGGAGAACTTTGACCTTTGTACTTTGTGTCCTATAAGGAGCCTTGCTACTTAAGGATGATTGAGTTTAGGACTTACTGAATGATATCTTCTAATTCAAACTATGTGGCAATTTTGGTGAAAACTATCGGCCACTTTAGTGATAAGTTGTTATAACACTGTGAATGCTTGCTGTATTTTGTTTTCTGTGAATATTTTGCTTTAATTTATTACTGAATAAATAGAGAGTTCACTATACTATGTAATCAGAGCTTTAAAGCTGTTCACAGCAGCAGTCCTCTGGAAAGATGCTCGTGCTTGATTTTACAGGTAGTCAGAAGCAAAACACTCTTGAGGAGGGCCAGGGTATAAGGAAAGAAAAAATATAATGAACAGGGGGAATAGAATGGAGGGAAATATAATTAGAAGTAGTAACTGTGGAAAAAATGAGGATTTCTCTGATAAAGGCCATATTTTTCAAACATATAGAAAATTGTCAAAATTATAGAAATATAAGTTGTGTCCCAATTGATAAATAATCAAAAGATATGAAGTTTTCAGATGAAATAATCAAAGCTATGCCCATAAGAAAAAAAAATTGCTCTGACTCACTATTGATTGGAGAAATGCAAATTGAAAGGGTTCTCAGGTATCAGTTTGTACCCAGTGAACTGGGTAATAGGGTATAAAATGCAAATGATAAATGTTGGTTGGATATAGGGAAAATGAGACATTAATTGCACTTTGTGGAGTTGTGAATTGATTCAATCATTCTTTAGAGCAATGTGGAACTATGACCAAAGGGCTATAAAACCATGCATACCCTTTAACCTAGTAATACTAGTACTAGGTTTGTATCCCAAAAGATATAAAAAAAATTAAAAGGAAAAGGACCTATATGTACAAAAATATTTATAGCAGCCCTTTTCTGGGGGCAAAGAAGTGAAAATTGAGGGCATGCCTTTCAATTGGTGAATGGCTGAACAAGTTGTGGTATGTGATTATGATGGAATATTATTGTACTATAAGAAATGATGAGCAGGATGTTCACAGGAAAAAAAAACCTGGAAAGACTTAGATGAACTGATGCAAAGTGAAAAGTACTGTGTACAAAGTAACACCAATATTGTAAGATGATCAGCTGTGATGACTTACCTATTCTCAATAATACAATGATCCATGACAATTCTGAAGGACTTATAATGAAAAATGTTATCCATCCCCAGAGAAAGAATTAATGGTCTCTGAATACAGATTGAAGCATGTTTTTTAACTTTATTTTTCTTAAAGTTCCCCTGCCTTTTGTCTGTATTTTTTTTCACAATATGACTATTATGGAAATGTTTTAAATGACTACACATATATAACCTATATCAATTTTTCTTTTTCTTCTCAATGATGGGGAATTTTGAGGGAGGGAGGGAGGGAGAGAATTTGGAACTCAAAGTTTTAAAAATGAATGTTAAAAATTGTTTTGTATATAACTGGCAAAATAAAATAATAAATTTTAAAAGGCAGGATTTATTTCAGGTTAATTGCAAGAGCTGTACAGTTGCTTAAATACAGCCCAACCCCTTCACTTCCTCCAATTAATTTCTGGGTCCAGTTATTCTCTATCAATGACAACTGTCCTAGGAATTCATACTGAACTCATAGAATTCTAAAGGTTTTACATATTAATAATCTGGAAATTAGGCATCCTTTATTTGTTTCAATTGTCTTATGTGGATAATTAAGGGCAAACTATACTGTAGTATTCTAAGGCTTGGTTTAGGCAGCATTATACATAATCCACAAGTGAAGGTTGTGTATGAACTTTGCACCAAGGGGAATTAAAGTATATTGTAACAATTTAATTTGTGGTCTTCCTGAGTATTGCCTAATCTTCTACAAAAAAGATTTTGGTACATTAGCTGTGATTATTTTATACTGGTATTTTAGTTTGTGTGCATTATAAGCATTTCAATATAAAAATTACCCATAATTCCATGTTCCCTTTATTTGACTAAACAAAAGACCTCTAAGACATTCCTCTACTTAAATGATATCTTTTTTTAATACTTTCTGTTTTCACTTATAAAAAAATGCCAAGATAGATGATTCTAGTATACAATTTTGACTTATTGGTTATTAAACTAGCATCTTAAATTTAGAATATTAATAGTGAAATTTATTCTTAAAGATTCACTAAAAGCAATGTGTTTCTTCTCTCTCTCTACTCTCCCATCAATACATCAATATCACTGAATAAGAGAAATAGCTCAGAAGAGAATGATATTTTGGATTTTTTTGTTGTTTCATGTATTTCCATGTCCATAGGATTAATCAACTACTGGTTAGTTGACCCCTGTACTGGTGAGGCCCTGACTCATACTTAGCATCTATTTCTTATACAAATTCAATGATCTCCTAATTTTCCTTCCCTACTCAAATTGCTTCTCATTCCTTACTATTCTCCAAAGAACTTTTAAAATGAACTTCTGCTTCTGTCCCTTCCATACTCAACATATGCATATTACCTCTAGAATTAAATATAAATTCATCTGTTTGGTTTTTAAAGCCCTTCCCAACCTGACCCAAACTTGTCTTTCTAGTCTTGTTATACATTATTCCCCTTCATATTCTACACTCAAGTCAAATTATATTTCTTATGTTCCTCACACAGTATACTCCATCTGCCATGTCTTCTATCCTGACCACCACTTCACAGAATACCTTACTTCCTTCACAATGCAGCTTAAATGCAAACTTCCATGGGGGTGGCTAGGTGGCACAGTGAGTAAGAGCAGCGGCCCCAGAGTCAGGAGGACCCGGAATTGGTTCCAGACCCAGAAAATGAACACCCACACATAAATGATGACTGGCCATGTAACCTTGAGCAAGTTACTTAACCCCAGTTGCTTAAAAAAATACAAATTTCCACTAAATACCATCACTGATTTCTCCTCCCTTCTTAAGAGCCATGAATTTAGCATATTGTTGTTTAATTGTTTCAGTCATGTCCAAATCTTCATGACTCCATTTTGGGAATTTTTCTTTGCAATGATACTATAGTGGTTTGTCATTTCTTCTTACAACTCATTTTATAGATAAAGAAACTGAGGCAAATGTGTTAAGGGACTTGCCCAGGGATATATGACTAGGAAGTGTTTGAGGTCAAATTTGAACTCAAGAAGATGACTTTTCCTGAATTCTGGTTTGGTGACCTATCCATTACAACACCTAGTTGCCCAATAGGTTTACCTACCTTTTATTTATTCTACACGCGTAGGTAGAACAGATCTAACACAGCTATCTTATACATTTAAATATGCATACACATAATTTATTTATATGTAGGTTATCCCAAAATTCTTATTGAAGTATTAAACTTTAATAACTTTAGGAATATAAATGTCACAAACATACAAAAAATTGAAAGATTTATAATTTAAATATTAAAAATAATAATAGATTTTATATTAAATTCAACATAATTACTGTTTTGTATTGTATATCATTCTAGTCACATTTTGGACTTTGTAAAAACTTTCGTCAGCAGTTGCCCAGTGATTGAAAGAATTAAATTTTTTTTTTTATCCTAGACTTCATATCATTCAAAGAAGGTTTTAATGCATATATGAAAGTGTTGACATGATCCCATAAGAAAAATATCTAATATAGAAAGATCATGTGACTAAAATTACCAAGCAATAGGACCTCTCTACAAATTAGCCAATCACAGGCAATGTTATTCAGATAAATGTATAGTTAATTTTTATTGGTTATTGGTGAATTAAGTAGTTACCTAGTTTTGTCCTTGGAAAGCACACACTGTGCTTCGAGGACCATACTGGAAAATTGTATCAGCATGATAGAATCTCTAAGAGTTTGCTAGTATAACCTTCAAGACACCAATATCACCTTTATGCCATACAGGGAAAAAAAAAAAACAAAATAAGCAAAGAAAACCCCAACAACAAAAAAGCAAGAAGCAGGTGATGGAAATGGCTAAGAAGCCAATTGCAGTTGGATGTAAACTAAATAAGAATTACAGATGTCAAAAGTAAGAATTATTTTTTAAAGAAAATTATATTTTTTCAGTGGTGGTCTTCAAGCAGAGAATGATAGATGGTCAGTCTAAAAAATCTCATTAAAATAGTAGCAAAATACTGTAGATTCTAGAATATTAAAACCTAATAAAAATCTGTACTGAGAAATCATACTGTCAGAGGGATAGTAGAAACCTGAAAATGCAATGCTGAATTTTTTTTTAAGTGAAGACTTTGTAAAGGAATTTCCTGGTTTAAATCAACTACAGTGTCTTTTGTGGGTAAGAGGAATGATTTGAGGGGGTTTTTTTATGACTTCCTGGCAATTAAAACATCGGTACCTATCTTTTTTTTTTTTTTCTTTTTTTTTTTTTAATTAATTTATTAGTTTAGTTTCAGTTGACAAGATTCAATTCCATAGTTCCTTGATTTTCAAATTTCCTTTACTTCCCTCCCCCCTCCCCTCATGACATCATATAGTACAGTATAGGGTCTGCAAATGCATTCATATTAAACATTATTCCAATTACAAAGGCATATTGTACTAGGTGGGATGAAAGATGGTAAGGAAGAAGTACAACCAAACAATGAGAAGAACAAGATCATTTAGTTTGCTTCCATCAGGATTCAGGCTCAGTTCTTTCTAGTTATATCTCTGGATGGCACATTTCTCACTTTCTTGAGTCATTCGGGATTAACTTATATCACTGCATTGCTGAAAAGATTCCAGTCTGTCATAGTTGGTCGTCACAGATATGGTATGTCTGTGATTGTATACAAATTTCTTCTGATTCTACTCTTCTCGCTCAGCATCAGTTTGTATAAGTCTCTCCAGGTAATTATGAAATCCGTCACCTCCTCGTTTCTTATAGCACAATAAAATTCCATTACATTCATATACCACAACTTGTTTAGCCATTCCCCAATTGATGGGCACTCCTTTAGTTTCCAATTCTTTGCAACCACAAAAAGGGCTGCTAAAAATATTTTTGTACATATGGTTCTTCCTCCCACTACTATGATCTCTTTGGGATATAACCCTAGGAGTGGTATGGCTGGGTCAAAGGGTATGAAATTATTTATAATCCTTTGGGCATAATTCCAGGTACCTATCTTTAAATGAAATTATCTATCAAATAATATTGTAACCAGGTACTTTGAATACATACATTTGATTAAATTGTAAATTACTGAAGGATTATGTCCTATTTCATCTTTGCATGCTATCTAGCACAAAGTCTTACATATATTCAGAACTTAATAAGTGTTTGTAAAATGAAATTGAATTTGTTATTGAAATACTACAGTAATATGAAAATTCTACAGTGTTCTTTAATTTCTCATTTTTTTCTTTTAGCCCTGACATTCTCTTTTAACTATTTTAGACACCTTATTCTATCACTGTCTCTGTTCCCTCTTCTTCCTTCCTCTTTTCTTTTTTCTTCCTTCCTTCCCTCCTTCCTTTCCTCTTCCTTTCTCCTCTCCCTTGGTCCTCATAGGGTATTATGCCCTTACTAAAAGTTGTTCTGCAGAAAGGAATATAAGTTTGGATCACTGAAACCTCAGAAGGTATCTTGGGGTTTTACAGACTAGATTTCTTTCTTAAGGATGAAGGCTTAAACACAAATCACTCTGGCTCTCACTGATTGGCCAAAGGTCAGAGCCCAGGTTTCAATTGGTCATTCTTTGGGTGCTGATGGCTCAGAGTATAAATATCAATTGTTTCAGCTTTGGCCAGAAAGTCTGAAGGGAAATCCCCTTCCCATATTGACTTTTTGCTTTAATACTTTATTTTTTCTAGTAACTTGTAAAGATAGTTTCCAACATTCATATCTATAAAATTGTAAGTTCTAAATTTTTCTCCCTCCCTCCTTCTTCCCCAACACAAGCAATCTGATAGAGGTTATACCTGTATAGTCATGTTAAGCATATTTCCACATTAGTTATGATTTGAAAGAAGAATCAGCACAAGAGTGGAAACCACAACATAGGACAAAAACACAAAAGTGAAAATAGTATGCTTTGATCTGCATTGAGACTCCACAGTTTTTTTCTCTAGATGTACTTAGTAACTTTCATCATGTGTCTTTTGGAATTGTCTTAGATCATTGCATTTATAAGAAGAGCTAAGTCTAACATAGTTAATCATTGCACAATGTTGTTTTTGTTGCATACAATTT